>OZ038399.1:11588111-11920350 GCA_964036045.1 Eutreptiella sp. 'Long Island Sound 2002' | reverse complement strand
CACACACACACACACACACACACACACACACACACACACACACACACACACACACACACACACACACACACACACACACACACACACACACACACACACACCACACACACACACACACACACACACACACACACACACACACACACACACACACACACACACACACACACACACACACACACACACACACACACACACACACACACACACACACACACACACACACACACACACACACACACACACACACACACACACACACACACACACACACACACACACACACACACACACACACACACACACACACACACACACACACACACACACACACACACACACACACACACACACACACACACACACACACACACACACACACACACACACACACACACACACACACACACACACACACACACACACACACACACACACACACACACACACACACACACACACACACACACACACACACACACACACACACACACACACACACACACACACACACACACACACACCACACACACACACACACACACACACACACACACACACACACACACACACACACACACACACACACACACACACACACACACACACACACACACACACACACACACACACACACACACACACACACACACACACACACACACACACACACACACCACACACACACACACACACACACACACACACACACACACACACACACACACACACACACACACACACACACACACACACACACACACACACACACACACACACACACACACACACACACACACACACACACACACACACACACACACACACACACACACACACACACACACACACACACACACACACACACACACACACACACACACACACACACACACACACACACACACACACACACACACACACACACACACACACACACACACACACACACACACACACACACACACCACACACACACACACACACACACACACACACACACACACACACACACACACACACACACACACACACACACACACACACACACACACACACACACACACACACACACACACACACACACACACACACACACACACACACACACACACACACACACACACACACACACACACAACACACACACACACACACACACACACACACACACACACACACACACACACACACACACACACACACACACACACACACACACACACACACACACACACACACACACACACACACACACACACACACACACACACACACACACACACACACACCACACACACACACACACACACACACACACACACACACACACACACACACACACACACACACACACACACACACACACACACACACACACACACACTCACACACCACACACACACACACACACACACACACACACACACACACACACACACACACACACACACACACACACACACACACACACACACACACACACACACACACACACACACACACACACACACACACACACACCACACACACACACACACACACACACACACACACACACACACACACACACACACACACACACACACACACACACACACACACACACACACACACACACACACACACACACACACACACACACACACACACACACACACACACACACACACACACACACACACACACACACACACACAACACACACACACACACACACACACACACACACACACACACACACACACACACACACACACACACACACACACACACACACACACACACACACACACACACACACACACACACACACACACACACACACACACACACACACACACACACACACACACACACACACACACACACACACACACACACACACACACACACACACCACACACACACACACACACACACACACACACACACACACACACACACACACACACACACACACACACACACACACACACACACACACACACACACACACACACACACACACACCACACACACACACACACACACACACACACACACACACACACACACACACACACACACACACACACACACACACACACACACACACACACACACACACACACACACACACACACACACACACACACACACACACACACACACACACACACACACACACACACACACACACACACACACACACACACACACACACACACACACACACACACACACACACACACACACACACACACACACACACACACACACACACACACACACACACACACACACACACACACCACACACACACACACACACACACACACACACACACACACACACACACACACACACACACACACACACACCACACACACACACACACACACACACACACACACACACACACACACACACACACACACACACACACACACACACACACACACACACACACACACACACACACACACACACACACACACACACACACACACACACACACACACACAACACACACACACACACACACACACACACACACACACACACACACACACACACACACACACACACACACACACACACACACACACACACACACACACACACACACACACACACACACACACACACACACACACACACACACACACACACACACACACACACACACACACACACACACACACACACACACACACACACACACACACACACACACACACACACACACACACACACACACACACACACACACACACACACACACACACACACACACACACACACACACACACACACACACACACACACACACACACACACACACACACACACACACACACACACACACACACACACACACACACACACACACACACACACACACAACACACACACACACACACACACACACACACACACACACACACACACACACACACCACACACACACACACACACACACACACACACACACACACACACACACACACACACACACACACACACACACACACACAACACACACACACACACACACACACACACACACACACACACACACACACACACACACACACACACACACACACACACACACACACACACACACACACACACACACACACACACACACACACACACACACACACACACACACACACACACACACACCACACACACACACACACACACACACACACACACACACACACACACACACACACACACACACACACACACACACACACACACACACACACACACACACACACACACACACACACACACACACACACACACACACACACACACACACACACACACACACACACACACACACACACACACACACACACACACACACACACACACACACACACACACACACACACACACACACACACACACACACACACACACACCACACACACACACACACACACACACACACCACACACACACACACACACACACACACACACACACACACACACACACACACACACACACACACACACACACACACACACACACACACACACACACACACACACACACACACACACACACACACACACACACACACACACACACACACACACACACACACACACACACACACACACACACACACACACACACACACACACACACACACACACACACACACACACACACACACACACACACACACACACACACACACACACACACACACACACACACACACACACACACACACAACACACACACACACACACACACACACACACACACACACACACACACACACACACACACACACACACACACACACACACACACACACACACACACACACACACACACACACACACACACACACACACACACACACACACACACACACACACACACACACACACACACACACACACACACACACACACACACACACACACACACACACACACACACACACACACACACACACACACACACACACACACACACACACACACACACACACACACACACACACACACACACACACACACACACACACACACACACACACACACACACACACACACACACACACACACACACACACACACACACACACACACACACACACACACACACACACACACACACACACACACACACACACACACACACACACACACACACACACACACACACACACACACACACACACACACACACACACACACACACACACACACACACACACACACACACACACACACACACACACACACACACACACACACACACACACACACACACACACACACACACACACACACACACACACACACACACACACACACACACACACACACACACACACACACACACACACCACACACACACACACACACACACACACACACACACACACACACACACACACACACACACACACACACACACACACACACACACACACACACACACACACACACACACACACACACACACACACACACACACACACACACACACACACACACACACACACACACACACACACACACACACACACACACACACACACACACACACACACACACACACACACACACACACACACACACACACACACACACACACACACACACACACACACACACACACACACACACACACACACACACACACACACACACACACACACACACACACACACACACACACACACACACACACACACACACACACACACACACACACACACACACACACACACACACACACACACACACACACACACACACACACACACACACACACACACACACACACACACACACACACACACACACACACACACACACACACACACACACACACACACACACACACACACACACACACACACACACACACACACACACACACACACACACACACACACACACACACACACACACACACACACACACACACACACACACACACACACACACACACACACACACACACACACACACACACACACACACACACACACACACACACACACACACACACACACACACACACACACACACACACACACACACACACACACACACACACACACACACACACACACACACACACACACACACACACACACACACACACACACACACACACACACACACACACACACACACACACACACACACACACACACACACACACACACACACACACACACACACACACACACACACACACACACACACACACACACACACACACACACACACACACACACACACACACACACACACACACACACACACACACACACACACACACACACACACACACACACACACACACACACACACACACACACACACACACACACACACACACACACACACACACACACACACACACACACACACACACACACACACACACACACACACACACACACACACACACACACACACACACACACACACACACACACACACACACACACACACACACACACACACACACACACACACACACACACACACACACACACACACACACACACACACACACACACACACACACACACACACACACACACACACACACACACACACACACACACACACACACACACACACACACACACACACACACACACACACACACACACACACACACACACACACACACACACACACACACACACACACACACACACACACACACACACACACACACACACACACACACACACACACACACACACACACACACACACACACACACACACACACACACACACACACACACACACACACACACACACACACACACACACACACACACACACACACACACACACACACACACACACACACACACACACACACACACACACACACACACACACACACACACACACACACACACACACACACACACACACACACACACACACACACACACACACACACACACACACACACACACACACACACACACACACACACACACACACACACACACACACACACACACACACACACACACACACACACACACACACACACACACACACACACACACACACACACACACACACACACACACACACACACACACACACACACACACACACACACACACACACACACACACACACACACACACACACACACACACACACACACACACACACACACACACACACACACACACACACACACACACACACACACACACACACACACACACACACACACACACACACACACACACACACACACACACACACACACACACACACACACACACACACACACACACACACACACACACACACACACACACACACACACACACACACACACACACACACACACACACACACACACACACACACACACACACACACACACACACACACACACACACACACACACACACACACACACACACACACACACACACACACACACACACACACACACACACACACACACACACACACACACACACACACACACACACACACACACACACACACACACACACACACACACACACACACACACACACACACACACACACACACACACACACACACACACACACACACACACACACACACACACACACACACACACACACACACACACACACACACACACACACACACACACACACACACACACACACACACACACACACACACACACACACACACACACACACACACACACACACACACACACACACACACACACACACACACACACACACACACACACACACACACACACACACACACACACACACACACACACACACACACACACACACACACACACACACACACACACACACACACACACACACACACACACACACACACACACACACACACACACACACACACACACACACACACACACACACACACACACACACACACACACACACACACACACACACACACACACACACACACACACACACACACACACACACACACACACACACACACACACACACACACACACACACACACACACACACACACACACACACACACACACACACACACACACACACACACACACACACACACACACACACACACACACACACACACACACACACACACACACACACACACACACACACACACACACACACACACACACACACACACACACACACACACACACACACACACACACACACACACACACACACACACACACACACACACACACACACACACACACACACACACACACACACACACACACACACACACACACACACACACACACACACACACACACACACACACACACACACACACACACACACACACACACACACACACACACACACACACACACACACACACACACACACACACACACACACACACACACACACACACACACACACACACACACACACACACACACACACACACACACACACACACACACACACACACACACACACACACACACACACACACACACACACACACACACACACACACACACACACACACACACACACACACACACACACACACACACACACACACACACACACACACACACACACACACACACACACACACACACACACACACACACACACACACACACACACACACACACACACACACACACACACACACACACACACACACACACACACACACACACACACACACACACACACACACACACACACACACACACACACACACACACACACACACACACACACACACACACACACACACACACACACACACACACACACACACACACACACACACACACACACACACACACACACACACACACACACACACACACACACACACACACACACACACACACACACACACACACACACACACACACACACACACACACACACACACACACACACACACACACACACACACACACACACACACACACACACACACACACACACACACACACACACACACACACACACACACACACACACACACACACACACACACACACACACACACACACACACACACACACACACACACACACACACACACACACACACACACACACACACACACACACACACACACACACACACACACACACACACACACACACACACACACACACACACACACACACACACACACACACACACACACACACACACACACACACACACACACACACACACACACACACACACACACACACACACACACACACACACACACACACACACACACACACACACACACACACACACACACACACACACACACACACACACACACACACACACACACACACACACACACACACACACACACACACACACACACACACACACACACACACACACACACACACACACACACACACAGACACACACAGACACACACACACACACACACACACACACACACACACACACGGCAGTCAACAACGGCAGCACAAGGGTGGCTATGCTGGGCAGCCACTTATGCACGTTGGTTGATCCGATGTGAATTTCTTACATTTCAAAGAGTGGATGCCACCACAGCAATTCTCCAACGATGGTACTCGGTCCTCAAAATTTGGAACTAGCAGCCATCCTAGCCCACGCGGTCAGCACTACACTAGCACTACAGTGTCGGCAATATCACAGTTTTTACAGCAGGACCCTGGACGGTACCTGTGTCCGCAAGTGTTCATGTTGACAAGAGATCATCAGTGGAATGTCTTGTGGGGAGTCCCAGAGCGCCTGCACGATGGCTACACACCCCCCCTGTAATGGTATGTCATTGGATTCCCTGTTGTGTGCCCCGAAAGACACTCCACTGGCCACCGGACAAAAGGCTGCCCCTACTGCCGACGTCCATATTCTGATTAACTGCGGCTCCGCGGCAGGGGGAGTTGCCTCATCCGCTTGCGTTTGGAGGGTTGGAGGGCTCCAAAAAACCCATCCTGAAATATTGCTGCCCCGGCGGTGGGCGCTGCACCGCCTGTGACTACCGCACCAGGGAAAGACGACACCCTGGTACCAGCAATGCTAGCAGCCTGGCCCCTTGTCAGACACATACAAAGGCAGTGCACCAAACGGCCAGCAGTGGAGGTGGTCCGGCGGAGCACTGGAGTGGCAGCCGAACACGAAGCCTTGCATTTGTTTCTCTATGCAGTCAGTGAGGCAGCAGCAATGCCGCCCCCCCCCTCCCCCCCCCCCCCCTCCCAACCGGTCAACAATGCCACCCCGGGTTCATCAAAGAGAAATGAGGGATGATCCCGTGGCAGGGGTGCCGGAAGGTTTACCGCCAGCACCCGAATCCCCGCTTCATCTCAGCAGGGCCAGAATGCACAGCTCGGGAGACACATCAAACTCCTCGGAATACTCACCGCGAGAAGTGTGTACAGCAGACTTCCCCTGGCGGAAGCCACCAGGTCCCATTGGTCCCGTTGGTCCCGTTGGTTTCCACACCGTACACTGTACCGTTCCCCGCGCACTCCAGAGCTCAGCCCGCTGCCATATATGCCTTTAAGCAGTGCAGAGGTACAGCGCATGATCAAAAGGTCCAAACACGCCGGTGGGACAGCGAGGCAGCTGTTCTCATAACCCCCCCCCCCCCCTCCACCCTCACGCCCTACTCAGACCCTAGGGCCGGTGACCTTGACGTGGTGTGAGGGCCCGACAGTGCTCAGAACTGCGCCAACAGACCGGAAAAGGGGAGCGACAAGACACTCAACAGATGGCAGTACGAAGCAGGGAGCACGGGTCCACTATTACCAATGTCAATAAGGGGGGACCAGCAGATTCTAAACACACAAGACCCCTTAGAGATATTGATAATATTGTGTACAGTGGAACCGCCAAGCCCGTGTGCATGATCCCTGGGGAGTGTACACTACCCCCAAAGTAAAGCTGGCGCCGGTGCCTGTGGATGCTCTGCGGCACTGAGCCCTGGGTGCGACTTGATAGCTTAGTTTTCTTTTTCTGCAAGATCCGAGTGCAACCGGTATGCGTGACTACGGCATGGAGACGGAGCGGCCTAGTGGTACAACATAGACTCGTCAACAGAAAGATCGTCGGTTCGACTCCCACTGACTGCAGTGCGCCCAGCCACCGCCCACAACTGACAGAAGGCCGCGACGTCTCCCGTTTTGGTACAGACATGAGTGACCGGAGCCACTTTGGGATGTTGCTTCTCTTTTAGCTTCTCTTTTAGCTTCTCTTTTGACAAACCCCCTTTTTTGGTCATGATCATGAGAAAAAAATGCCTGCCCACTGCCTGCAGCAGTGCGCCCCGCCACCGCCCACAGGTGGCGGGAGGTTGCCACACCACCCGTCCGTGAGCCACCACGAACGGCGGAAACTGCTCGTGGTGGCCGGGAATCGAGATCAGGATCCCGCGAGTGGAGCTCCAGCGTTTTCCCGCCGAAGCACGTGGCAACCGACAGTGCAGTGAGTAATAATGTAGACGATTGGAGATACCAGACTTAGAGCCAGATCAGAAGTCAGACAGCTAGTAGCACTGAACTCGTCCAATAGTAGAGTGGTTATATTCGTCGTCTTTAACCACCAGCGACGCCAGTTCGAGTCCCGTTGTAGTACTCCACGTGAGACATGTACCAGGCCTCCCGGGGATAAACGACACAATCAGGCTACAGGAAAAAATAGGGTATCTTTAACTAATGTTGCTGTGTTTCCTGAAACCTGGCATGCACAATCATTAGTTATTAGGATCACAGACCAGAGCGGAAAGGCACACAGTGCAACCCGTGCGGTCAGTTTCACTATTATAGAATAGCCAGAGTGGCTCTGTGTTCATCAGAACATACCCCATGCGGCCAGTGCTTCCCTTTCCTTACTCTTCAACAAGCTATACAATATATGATACACATATATTGTCATGTGTCAATCAGGTTCATCAGTGAACAAATTTCCCTCAGTACATCACTTCCTACATGTCCCGTGTACAGACATGGAACATGTCCCCTATCAAGCTTCTTTGTTGCAGCTGCTTGCAGACTCATCAGACCCAGAGTTACAGAGACTTCTCACAGAGTACATTGATCTCACTCCTGCTCATGTGTACAAGGAAGCTGAAAGTGCTTTACCAGCTGCATTCGCGCCTGGAATACAAGTACAAGCTCTCTGTGATGCTCTCAGATGGACTACCATAGTCGGCAAGATCAGTTATGTCTCCAGCATAAATGTACTATTGGCCCCACAAGGATACCTGCTCACTGTGACAGCTGAAGTCATGCAAGAAAAGAAGAAGCAGCAAGTGGAACACATACCAATCGCTCTAGCCCGCTCTCCAGCTCTTTTGGCACACATACAAGTGCAGCTACCATCAATTAAAAATATTGTCAAGATGTGGGATCAAACGTATCGAAAGATCGAGAACAGTGAGATCAAGGATACATTTGGCAAGCTCCTGCAGATTAAGGGACAAGAATACAAGAAGGTGAATACTACACTCTTCAAGAACATTGTGCTGACACCAATGGAACAGTCTCTTCCTGTACATCTCAAGACAATATGGGGAGAATTACAAAAGTCTGGGCTACAGTGTATTCAGGAACAACTGTTCCGATTACCAGACACTGTACCATTCACAGGCACTGCCACTGTCACACGATCGGATTATCTGCAAATTTATCATCATCTGTTGGCATGGGCAAGTGATAAATTGGCTCCTCCGCACAAGCAAAATGCACTCAGAAACAAGGGAATCGTACAAGCGATGAACCAGAACAAAGCTCAAGATATCATTCGCCAATCCATCTTGGAAGTGGCAACAGAAGCGGTTTTTGAAGAAGCCTGGCCTGGGGAAAAACCTTCATGGATTACTGCTCCTACTGCAGCATTGCTCAAGCCAAAGGACAACTATATCGACTTGCTAAACAGCCCCAATTTGCTGGACATGAAGAAAACAAGCAGAACGAGTGCAGACCTATTGCAGGCATTGGATGATGGTTTTTCGCAGAAAGAGGAAGAACCTCTCATTCCGGAGCATTTCACACAGCGTATGAATGCTCAAAGATTGGAAACAACCAAGGCGGACCTGGATCATATCAAGACGCAACATCGGCAAGCAGAGAACACGATAAAATTGCAAAGCAAACAGATCGAAGAATTGCAGGGCACTATCAAGATTCTACAAGCAGAGCTTCAAGAAATGAGAGACAGATCCGAAACAGCTGAACTAACGCTTCCACAGCTCACAGAGAACTTCGCAAATGCATTCGCCATGTTGGTCAGAATCAGACAGAAAGCAAGTGAGTGGGAAGGCCCACCGTCCCCAAGTCTGGTGGACCTCTTGAAAGAGTCTTCTCCCGAAAATTTCACATGTCTCCCCCCACTCCATGCCAAATATATGGCTTCTGTTCCTCTTGTCTCAACTTTTTTAGCAGTCACAGGTATCAGGCAGGACTTGCTTCCCATTATCACAGCACTCATACCAGAGCACAGGCCCACTACAGTAAACTTACTGAAGTATTTGAATGATACCGATCCAGTAGGAGAGTCACCCACACACAACACACCTCAGTCAGCTCAAGATAAAACACCAGTTCCTACAGTAAAAACACAGATTCCAGGTTCACCGCCTATGCACAAACTATTGAAATGGATCAATCACCAGCCTACAGAGAAAATCAGTGGCTTTGCCAAAAAGCTCCACATGACGGTCAGCCTGAACATGCCAGAGATTCGTAACCTCTCACCTACGGATCTACATGAGCAATGGAACACTCTCAACATGCATACTACACATCCCAAATTGGATCATGTTATCAAAGATTTCTTCACACAGGCAGAGCAGGAAACCCCCCAAGACCCGATCTCGACGGGTCATACCATTGTCAAGCAGGCAGAACACAGAAATCAGCAAGCAGCACAGACATCTCAATCCAGGTCATCAGACCCTGCAAAATTTCCTATATGTATCCTTGTGGCATGGAATGCAGTGATGGACCCCCCAGAGCATGATATATCTGCCCGGATTTTGGGCACTGCATTAAGACCAGTATTCGGAAAAAACCTGTGCTCCATCACAGATGACTCAGTGAAAGGCACACGGTCTTTCTATATGTTAGGAGTCTCAGAGGACGGAAAAGATCAAGCCAATACACCAGGTATGACAGTCGTTTCAGGGTGGCGAATCAATTGGAAAAAAGCCACCAAACAACCCTGGTCCCCATGGGTTCCCAGGGGATTTCATCAAGCCTCATATTTTACGCCAGAAGCCAGCCATTCATCTGGAAAAAAGAAACAAAAAAAAGGGAATGATGATTCAAGTGAATCGGATCAATCCGATGACCACAAAAATCGGAGAGAGAGCAGTACAAAAAAGAAGGAGAACTCACACAAGAAGAAGCGGAGCCGATCCAGATCGAAATCACGATCTCCAAAACGAAAGAAAAACGGAAAGAAACATTACTCTCGTTCTAGATCCAGGTCCCCATCACCAGACAGGAGGGTAAAAGATACCAATCCACAGCATTTTCGCCTTCCCACCACAAGTGGCTGGCAACCCCATCAGCATGCACAGCATCATTGGGCACCACAACAAGCACCGGTACATAACCATGCCTGGCCATCTACACCTGAACAGCAAGGATGGCCAAACCCCTGGCAACCTTAAAAGCCCCCCAGATTCAGTTCCCTTTCCGTCAGAATTTCCGATACAGCAAGTAATATTGTATGTGTCTCCTCTGACTGGGAATGCCATTGACAGTCAGTGGGGGTTTCAGTTTCAGAACAACCGGTGTGTAAGTTTCCGAGAAGTTCCTGCAGAACTTCTGTCTCTTTTGCCAGTCCCTGCTGGATTGATACACATCCATTATTTCAAGCACACACACCAGCCAGCTCCATTGTTAACTCAATGGGCTGATGTGCTTTATTACATTCAGCTGAAAGGTGCTATGCAGATCTCAGGATGCACAAAAACAAGTACACAATTTGCAATTCGTGTACCCACCGGACACTCGCTCATATTGCCTATGTACTGGTTCACACAGTATTCCATCACACATACAATGCTCACAGGTGCAGCCAGTACTCTCATGGTGGCAATATTCAAACCACGCATCATACGCAGGATTTTAAAAATACCCGGAAAATTGCCACAGAGATTGAGACAGTCCCTGTTACACACAATGGACATTGTATCAGTCCCTCACTGCACTGCCCAAGAAAAAAATCCTCATGAGACGTCGCCGGTCCGATGCATATCATTCAATGTTCAGATCAGTATCCGAGACAAGACAAAACAGTTACATGTATGGATTAAAGAGATGGAATTCCCAGACATTGTCATGTTGCAGGAGATAGGAAAACTCCCCTCAGATTTCATGTTCCATCCTCTATATATGGCATTTCACACGCATACAGACCGGAATTCATTGGGAGTAGCAATTTTGCTACGCAGAGTGTTGGGAATACAGATGCAAGAGCAACATTTCTCCCCAGATCATCGAGCCATTGTGGTTCGCTTTTTGTACAATGACAAACCCTTTCAGGTAGTCAATTTGTACCTCAAATCTAAAGCAGAGGCACACGAAATAAGAGCAACCTTGAACTGGGTTGCACCATTCTTGATTTCTGCCTACTGGTACACTGTAGTAGGTGGTGACTTCAATCAGAATCCGGGTTGGGATAATGATTGTCCCATATCCAGCCCCGCCCGCACAGAAGCCATACTCGATGCATTTCTAGATACCAACATACATCCAGTAAAGAAACAATCACAAGGACCCACATGGGTACCAGCACAGGGGCATGTTGGCGCATTGGATCACTTCATGGTTTCCGTCACACACACCACACCTCCTATAACACAGGTGATTCATCGTTGTTCGTTCCCTTCTGATCACTTCCCATTAATTCTGAGTATATATGATGTGACCCCATTACCCCCTCCGGAATGCACCCATGCTACCAATAGGTATGTCATACCTGTGGAAATTACAGCCACTCAGTTGGCTCATTTCCAGAGAGTTTTCGATAAAGAATACACACAGCATGCATCAGACACATTGGATATCACGGTGCAAAGTTTCACACATGCAATTTTACAGGCAGCCACGCAGGTATTTGGGCAGCCATGTGATGCATATTCAACCCCCATGTTAGTGCAAAAGGCTATGCAAAGAATGCAAGCATACATCACAGAGCACCCACAGTGGTGGTTACATATAACACAGGCACAGCAGTTACAGAAGCATAGATCACAGATATGGCGAGCATGGGATATGATACATTTGGAGAACAAGATTCGGGTTTCCCTCAACAATTTGGGGGGGTCAGCAGGTGCGCAAGCACCTAGAAAACCCCTTTACCGAAAAATATTTCGACAACCATACAATGCATCACTTGAGCCTACATATGTATCACAGCACAATGCACATGCAGACATGATTGGTTTGGTTGCATTGGATCAATTTCGTCAACGACATCTTTCACCCCCTTTATATATGAACCGCAATGATATTCTGCAATGGGTCCAGTGGGATCCCCCTCAATTTCCCCCTCTCACACTTACGGTAAGTTTTCTACGCAAAGTGCTCAAAAAGTTTCCACGATCCACTCCATTTCGAAACCTGTTAGAGGCCCGAATGGTGAATTTCTTGTCAGATTCGCAGTTATTACACTTGGTACAGCTTTACAACACATGGTTGGCAGGAGGGGACATGGACGGTATATATTGGGGAGACTTTTACGCTCTCCCCAATAAATTACCTCATGGTCCCATCGCAAATGCCAGACCTCTTCTCAATTTCCACACTTTGTGGAAAATCTTTTCGGCCAGTATAAAAAAACACGTTACTCATCTTCTGTGTCAGTCTCAGGTCATACCAGTAACGCAATTTGCCTTATGGGGTAAATCTTCAGCCAATGATGTATTGAGGGTCATACATGATCATGTTAATGACAGGTGGTACAGAAATCTCACAGTTTTTCTTGTGTTAGATGACATTCGTCATGCTTTTGGTTCTGTTCAGCACCCCACATTGGAACAAATCTTACGACTCGCAGGGTTTCATGAACGATGGATCACTATCATTATGGGTGCAGCAACCAAATCAAAAATTTTTATGGGCGGAAAAAAGGGAGTGAAATTAGCCATCACCACATTTCGGGCAGGTATTGCACAGGGATGCCCTGTTTCAGCTTTGATTTTCTGTTTACTCCTGGAATTGCGCATCGCCATTATCACTCATCAGATTCCAGTACCTATCAGTCCAGGAGGGAGATTTCTCAGAGTCACATATATGGATGATACAACCTTTGTTTTGGAATGCGCAAAAGATATGCAGCAATTGTTAGACAGACAGATGACAGCAGGGCTATACACACACTTACACACTTCAGTAATCAAACTGACGGGTATAGTAGCGTCTATGATAGGTGGAAAGGTACAATACCACAGCCACGATTTTCGAGCAGGAGGGAGCACTCTGCAGTTATTAGACGGTAATGAATATGCCAGGTTGTTGGGAAGACATGTTTTGCCACATATCTTCCACCGACAAGATTGTATCAAGTTGTTATCAGCATGCAGAAGAGCAAGTATTGCTCTTCGATATGAGAGGCTACCAGCAAATTACCCTTTGATTATGTACTCAGCAAGTGCAGGAGGTACCCAACGATGGATAGCAGGAGTGAGGCCTCCAGCACATGCCACCATGAGATTATGTGATTTTGCAGCTGCTTCTGCCATTAGGAGTGTAGCGAATTGGGGTCAAATTCCTTCAGCCTCCTTCATGCAATCATTACAGTCTGGATGGACTGGTATATATCCAGCCACAGTCACCATGTTACACACATTTGTCATCACTATCATGAGGCAGGCAGGACATCTGAACCCTTTGGTCCGGAAATCAGTTACTCATGGTATATGGAGAGCCTCTCAGAATTTTCATCCAGGCATGCCATGTGTTCCAGATATCTTTGGAAAGATGTGTCCCTCACACAGCACAGATTATGACAGATTTCTCAAATACACCCATCACATGAACATTCGCATTCATGTCCCAGCATATGTCAAGCAGATCGATGAACAAATCAACATGTATAAATGCACACATGATTGGCAAGCTGTGCATATGCATGAATGGATGACGGCTGGATATAAAAATTTGCCAGCGGCTAGAAAAGCTGGCTGGCCCATCCCGGATTGGATGTTCTGTTTACCGAATGTGGATCTGTTGCCCTCAGTTCCGTGTCCAGCCATTTTGCCAGACATCAAGTTTTTGCCCAAACGCCCATTCTTTGTCACAGACGGTTCCAGATTATCAGATGGCAGGGTAGGAGGTGCTCTTGCCATTTGTGATTATGACACGATGGAATACACAGTATACCCGATACATTGTCCTATCAGCCTAGACCACTCTTTTGCCATAGAGATGTATGTGGCCTGGGTAACACTCCTGGTGAGAAAGAAGCTGGGAACTCAAGATGGAGTGTGGTATACCAAATCGGATACATATACAGATTCTAAGTCATATGTTACAGCCCTACAGTCAGATACAAAGCAAACTGTACCCATTTTGAGAGATTTACTTCAGGCATGTAAACAACTGTCTCAAGACTATCAAGTTCCAGTGCATATTTACTCCCATCGAAAGGGTACACTGTTGGATATCATTCTAGACAGTGTAGATAGCTGTGCCAAAGAAACGGCGCTGTCACAAGTGCCAAGCATAGGATGGATTTCCGAATTGCAAGAACCACAGATCACGTTTTCTTGTAAAGGTCAGCAGTTTCATAATTGGGACAAGTATGTGCACACCAAGCTGACCGAGCTGTATTGTAAGTCTCATGATGTAGAGTACTGTGCCCCACAGCCAGTGTATGATTTGTATGCTAATGCCCTCATGAATGGGCACATTCAATGGAACACACATCTACATACTGTGGCATGCAGACAGGGCATCTGGCAACCAAATCCTGCACAATGCATCTGGTGTGGAATGCAGAATACCTCCAGGCACATGTGTGAGGAATGCCCATACAGAGATGTAATACTGTATTTGGTTTATTCCAAATTGGCAGTCATGATACCCGATGTCATCCCATCCTGGAAACATTGCATTCCTACCCCTTGGGGAGTTTGGGTACAAAGGGGAGCAGCAACCATTTTGTTGCATTGTGTGTATTATCCAGGAACACAGGTCGATCACATCTCTTTGTGCATCAATCCAGACGGTGGAGCAACAACAGACACTACACATGCTATGGAAAAGCTGGGAGTGAACGAATCCAAACAGCAACGTTTGTTGGGTTTTATACTTACCACTCTGCAGTTATTACGAGAGGCAACGTCCTTGCCTCTCATGTTACAAACCCAAGATTTTGCAGCCCTCAATGGGGCACCCATGACACATTTCGTACTCGCGCACCAGCACAGAGTACCAAAGCACTCATGGGCATCATACCCTGAAGTGTGGGTAGTGTGGCCACATGCGCCTTTGCTGTTCCTCTTAGGAAATCGCATGCATTTTCATGTGTATTTGCCCAAGATGCGCTTGATGGCGCACTCGCTCACACCAGTCACATACTGGTTTGTCACGGATATGCGGGACATGCGCAAGCTACAACACAATGTTCCCACTGTATGGCTTATTGATTCGGTTGAAAAGCCTGTTATAGGCACGAACCTTCAGGGTACCATATTTTGGAGCATGACGTTTGGATATCCAGAGAATCAGCGCATGATCACTTGTTTAGTGGTACAAGAACAAGTATATTCCGTCAAACGATTGCGTGCCCTATTGGTGGCATTTCAACAGCTGTTCGCTTTACTAGGATTACCTCACAAGATGAGCACACAAGATTATAGACTGAAGTTTCAACCCAGTATGGACAAGTGGGTTGAAGAGCCTTGGTGAATTTGTCATGAATGCCTTTGTTTGCTCGCGTGCCCTTGGCAAGAACTGTGCTATTGTCAGACTCCAAGAGAGAAACCACTAGACCATTGTAACTAGCATCACCTTACGCAAGTTAAGCAATGAAAGCAATCTGTGGGACACACTGCCAACTGGATTCCGGGGTGATCATGCTGATGCTAGGACCGTATGTGCTGAGCATATTGTCCCACTTGGCTACCACCTGTCAGGCTTCGGTTGGGGTACCCACGGATAGGGTGAGCGGGGGATTGTGAGCCGAAAGGTCCTAGGGCACATTCCTGCATGCACCGCGAAAGACCCACTGCATCTCAGCGAGGCGGAGCTAACGGGAACCAGCTAGCATTGGCGTGTTTCTCGCGGTGCTAGTCGTGCGGCCAGCAAGGGCTGGGTCGCAGGTCCTCCTCCTCCTCCTCCTCCCCCCCCCCCTCCCGCAGCCCCTCAACCCTTCCCAGCACAAGAGCTCCCGCGGACCCTGCAGGCTTCGGGCCCTGCAGCTGCCAACGGGCACAGTAGCTTCACCCAAGGGGGCCTCCACTCAGGGCAGCACGAGAGCACGGAAACACGATGCGGGGCGCGGTAGAGCACAGACGCCACCGCCCGTGATTTGAAATGATTGAGCGTCCCCCCCCCCCCCCCCCACACACACGGCCCTCAGCAGGCCCTCAGCAGGCAATTTGCACTGTGCGCTGGCCTGATTTTTGATGGCGCCCCAGGCGACCACGGGGGCCCTGGACCCATGCGGGTCTCCCTCTTTAACATTGTTCTTCCCCCCCCCCCCCCCCCGCACACAACACGTGGCAGTTTCAACAATTTTTTTGTGTGACTCGAGGGAATCAATATGCCAGCTTGCCAAGACCTGAACCAAAAAATGATACAAAATGCAAGACAGCTGGTACTACCAACCGGCGCACCTGCTCCACCCTGTACAGTTCAAAGCCCCCCCCCCCCCCCCTCCTCCGCTTGCATTCAGAATTTCCGCAATGTTTTTTAAAATTTTCCGTATTTTCGACACAGTGGCTGGTCGCCTGTGACACGGGGGCGGTTGGTAGCGAAGCATATCCGTTGCTTCATGGCCCCCGTGCTCGCCGTCTGCTTAAGCTTGGGAGGTACTGCCCTTTCGCAAGCACTGCCTTGTCCAAGCACAGAGCCCGTCTGACCGCCGTTTTGCTGGTGTTTTCTGACCACAGTTTTCCTGGTCAGAAAGGCAAGATGACGCGGTTGTGCTGCGATTGTAGAGGAAACAGGGGGCTGGATCCTTCCTGTGGTAATCCCTCCTGCTCATACCAACATTCTACTTGCAACTGCAGCCCAATGCTGTCTGTTTTGATGTGATTTTCAGCCATGGTCAATGTTGCCATTGTTGGCATGGGAGTTACGTACATCCGGTCCAGTGGTGAACATGTGCCCGCCAGAATTTTTGGTCCTTCTACTTGTGGGGATGGTTTCTTTGATGTGAAGTACATGCGGATTTCACAAAAGATATTGTTGATGACAGTTTTGTCCCAAGGAATACGAATCCTAAACCCATTCCAAAACCTGCAGCCAAGCCTGCTGCACCCAGAGGGAGCATGTGCAATTTTTTAAGATGACGTGGAAGGTTGGAAAGGGCTTCTATTCCACAGCTCCTGATGCCCCTGATGGGCTGTGAAGGCGTCCAGAACATGCTGAAATTTGCCTGCACATTGTGGTCTGTTGCAGTTGTGGTGAGGTATGGGCAGCTTTTTGGCGACAAACCTTCTTTTGATAGCACCCGTCAGGTCAGCAGGCAATTTGCACAGTGCGCTGGCCTGATTTTTGATGGCGCCCCAGGCGACCACGGGGGCCCTGGACCCATGCGGGTCTCCCTCTTTAACATTGTTCTTCCCCCCCCCCCCCCCCCCACACACAACATGTGGCAGTTTCAACAATTTTTTTCTGTGACTCGAGGGAATCAATATGCCAGCTTGCCAAGACCTGAACCAAAAAATGATACAAAATGCAAGACAGCTGGTACTACCAACCGGCGCACCTGCTCCACCCTGTACAGTTCAAAGCCCCCCCCCCCCCCTCCTCCGCTTGCATTCAGAATTTCCGCAATGTTTTTTAAAATTTTCCGTATTTTCGACACAGTGGCTGGTCGCCTGTGACACGGGGGCGGTTGGTAGCGAAGCATATCCGTTGCTTCATGGCCGCCGTGCTCGCCGTCCCCTTAAGCTTGGGAGGTACTGCCCTTTCGCAAGCACTGCCTTGTCCAAGCACAGAGCCCGTCTGACCGCGGTTTTGCTGGTGTTTTCTGACCACAGTTTTCCTGGTCAGAAAGGCAAGATGACGCGGTTGTGCTGCGATTGTAGAGGAAACAGGGGGCTGGATCCTTCCTGTGGTAATCCCTCCTGCTCATACCAACATTCTACTTGCAACTGCAGCCCAATGCTGTCTGTTTTGATGTGATTTTCAGCCATGGTCAATGTTGCCATTGTTGGCATGGGAGTTACGTACATCCGGTCCAGTGGTGAACATGTGCCCGCCAGAATTTTTGGTCCTTCTACTTGTGGGGATGGTTTCTTTGATGTGAAGTACATGCGGATTTCACAAAAGATATTGTTGATGACAGTTTTGTCCCAAGGAATACGAATCCTAAACCCATTCCAAAACCTGCAGCCAAGCCTGCTGCACCCAGAGGGAGCATGTGCAATTTTTTAAGATGACGTGGAAGGTTGGAAAGGGCTTCTATTCCACAGCTCCTGATGCCCCTGATGGGCTGTGAAGGCGTCCAGAACATGCTGAAATTTGCCTGCACATTGTGCTCTGTTGCAGTTGTGGTGAGGTATGGGCAGCTTTTTGGCGACAAACCTTCTTTTGATAGCACCCGTCAGGTCAGCAGGCAATTTGCACAGTGCGCTGGCCTGATTTTTGATGGCGCCCCAGGCGACCACGGGGGCCCTGGACCCATGCGGGTCTCCCTCTTTAACATTGTTCTTCCCCCCCCCCCCCCCCCCACACACAACATGTGGCAGTTTCAACAATTTTTTTCTGTGACTCGAGGGAATCAATATGCCAGCTTGCCAAGACCTGAACCAAAAAATGATACAAAATGCAAGACAGCTGGTACTACCAACCGGCGCACCTGCTCCACCCTGTACAGTTCAAAGCCCCCCCCCCCCCCCTCCTCCGCTTGCATTCAGAATTTCCGCAATGTTTTTTAAAATTTTCCGTATTTTCGACACAGTGGCTGGTCGCCTGTGACACGGGGGCGGTTGGTAGCGAAGCATATCCGTTGCTTCATGGCCGCCGTGCTCGCCGTCCCCTTAAGCTTGGGAGGTACTGCCCTTTCGCAAGCACTGCCTTGTCCAAGCACAGAGCCCGTCTGACCGCGGTTTTGCTGGTGTTTTCTGACCACAGTTTTCCTGGTCAGAAAGGCAAGATGACGCGGTTGTGCTGCGATTGTAGAGGAAACAGGGGGCTGGATCCTTCCTGTGGTAATTCCTCCTGCTCATACCAACATTCTACTTGCAACTGCAGCCCAATGCTGTCTGTTTTGATGTGATTTTCAGCCATGGTCAATGTTGCCATTGTTGGCATGGGAGTTACGTACATCCGGTCCAGTGGTGAACATGTGCCCGCCAGAATTTTTGGTCCTTGTACTTGTGGGGATGATTTCTTTGATGTGAAGTACATGCGGATTTCACAAAAGATATTGTTGATGACAGTTTTGTCCCAAGGAATACGAATCCTAAACCCATTCCAAAACCTGCAGCCAAGCCTGCTGCACCCAGAGGGAGCATGTGCAATTTTTTAAGATGACGTGGAAGGTTGGAAAGGGCTTCTATTCCACAGCTCCTGATGCCCCTGATGGGCTGTGAAGGCGTCCAGAACATGCCGAAATTTGCCTGCACATTGTGCTCTGGTGCCCTGTTGCGACAGTTGTGGTGAGGTATGGGCAGCTTTTTGGCGACAAACCTTCTTTTGATAGCACCCGTCAGGTCAGCAGGCAATTTGCACAGTGCGCTGGCCTGATTTTTGATGGCGCCCCAGGCGACCACGGGGGCCCTGGACCCATGCGGGTCTCCCTCTTTAATATTGTCCCCCCCCCCCCCCCACAACACGTGGCAGTTCCAACAATTTTTTTCTGTGACTCGAGGGAATCAATATGCCAGCTTGCCAAGACCTGAACCAAAAAAGATTCAAAATTCAAGACAGCTGGTACTACCAACCGGCGCACCTGCTCCACCCTTTACAGTTCAAAGCCCCCCCCCCCCCTCCTCCGCTTGCATTCAGAATTTCCGCAATGTTTTTTAAAATTTTCCGTATTTTCGACACAGTGGCACATTGGCCCAGTGGTCCAGTGATGAACATGTGTCCGCCAGAATTTTTGGTCCTTGTACTTGTGGGGATGATTTCTTTGATGTGAAGTACATGCGGATTTCACAAAAGATATTGTTGAGGACAGTTTTGTCCCAAGGAATACGAATCCTAAACCCATTCCAAAACCTGCAGCCAAGCCTGCTGCACCCAGAGGGAGCATGTGCAATTTTTTAAGATGACGTGGAAGGTTGGAAAGGGCTTCTAGTCCACAGCTCCTGATGCCCCTGATGGGCTGTGAAGGCGTCCAGAACATGCTGAAATTTGCCTGCACATTGTGCTCTGGTGCCCTGTTGCAACAGTTGTGGTGAGGTATGGGCAGCTTTTTGGCGACAAACCTTCTTTTGATAGCACCCGTCAGGTCAGCAGGCAATTTGCACAGTGCGCTGGCCTGATTTTTGATGGCGCCCCAGGCGACCACGGGGGCCCTGGACCCATGCGGGTCTCCCTCTTTAATATTGTCCCCCCCCCCCCCCCACACACACAACACGTGGCAGTTCCAACAATTTTTTTCTGTGACTCGAGGGAATCAATATGCCAGCTTGCCAAGACCTGAACCAAAAATGATACAAAATTCAAGACAGCTGGTACTACCAACCGGCGCACCTGCTCCACCCTTTACAGTTCAAAGCCCCCCCCCCCCTCCTCCGCTTGCATTCAGAATTTCCGCAATGTTTTTTAAAATTTCCCGTATTTTCGACACAGTGGCACAGTGGCCCAGTGGTCCAGTGATGAACATGTGTCCGCCAGAATTTTTGGTCCTTGTACTTGTGGGGATGATTTCTTTGATGTGAAGTACACGCGGATTTCACAAAACATATTGTTGAGGACAGTTTTGTCCCAAGGAATACGAATCCTAAACCCATTCCAAAACCTGCAGCCAAGCCTGCTGCACCCAGAGGGAGCATGTGCAATTTTTGCAATTTTTTTGCAAGATGACGTGGAAGGTTGGAAAGGGCTTCTATTCCACAGCTCCTGATGCCCCTGATGGGCTGTGAAGGCGTCCAGAACATGCTGAAATTTGCCTGCATATTGTGCTCTGGTGCCCTGTTGTGACAGTTGTGGTGAGGTATGGGCAGCTTTTTGGCGACAAACCTTCTTTTGATAGCACTCGTCGCGTGCACGTACAGTTTTGCCCAAGCGCGGGATCCTCTCCTATGACTATATCCTAAGCGAGTGAAGGGCAGATGCACAGGATGTGCACGCACACGTGATGGCGGCAGCGCCGCTTTGACACGAGCTCTGAAAGCGGCTTTGCCGCGTATGGACTTCTCATGGGCGCGGCTTTACTACGTTGCCGGACCGATGAACGGAGTGTCCCACCGGTGGGATACCAGGGCTGACGGCCATCGTGGGAGGACCCAATCTGATGGTTGTTTTCCTGACTTTCAGTGTGCTTGCGCAAGAGGGGGGGGGGGTTGATGAGATTGTGTGTTATCGTTGTTTCCGCCCAACAGCAGGGCCTCTCAGCGAGGAACATCGGTGAGCTGCAGCCTGCAATGAACCTTGCACAATGAGCAGAGTTTGCAGTGAGAGCAGGGCCCCGCCCTCCCCATGTCACCCCTTGCAAGCACAGACTTCTTCAAAGCATGGGCAACATCATGTGCCATGCTTTCTTGTCCCCCCCCCCCCCCTTGTATAAGCTACGCCCTTGTCCAACTTACAGTAGGCGTAGGGACCGTATTAATTTGGTACCTAATTTTAATTCGGTACCAAACGTAGTGCAGCCGCATAAGACATGGGTTTCACGAATTTGCCAGTCACATAGAGCCATGGACACATTTGTTGTGAGTGTTTGCCCACTTGAACCCATCCCATTTCTGAGTCCTCTTCTTCAAGTGACAAAATTCTAGTGAGTCCGATGATGCTCCCACTGAATTTTTTTGGGCGAAGGCTGCCTGAGGTGTGTGGGGAATGGCCCATGTCTGCGATGGGAAGTTGTATTTTACAAGAGACCACATGCAAGGCAATTTCATTCCCAAAAACTTGAAGTTGCCTCAGCCCAATCCAGCCCCTAAACCTCAAGCAAAGGCATCTTCAAAGGCATCTTCAAGTGGTGAGCATCTGCGGTTGTTCTGCATGGTATATGATCGCAAGAAGGGTTTCCAAGCCGAACATTTGTAGGCTTCTCATGCTTCATTGCTTGCGAGGACATGGGTGTGAACCTGAATTTCCATGTTCAAACACTTTCTTGTATTTGCATGCCTTTGGGAACATTGGTGGAGGTTGAGGTGCACTCATACTATGCGCTCACGTATGTGTGTGTCGGTAGTTGCATGTGTCGCGCGCAAGCTACGCCCGTGTCCAAGCTACAGTAGGCGTAGGGACCGTATTAATTTGGGACTTTGGCGTAGCTTATACAAGGGGGGGGGGTTTGTGAGGGTGCCGCCAACGAGAGGAGCACAGTGCACACAGTACACCAGGGCATGTGCGGTTGGCTGCATCCCTGAGCCCTGGTGCACTTGCAGTCACCACGTCGATCCATTGTAAGGCCTCGAGCCATATTCTGCATCATGACGTACACCCCAGCGTACTTGATTGACGCAGTGAACGCAGTGCGTGGGTGGCCTCGCAGTTTGAGCGTGATTTGAATTGATTGGGCGTCACAGACACACACACACACACAAACATATACACACACAGACACACACACACACACACACACACACACAAACAAAACACGGCAGTTTCAACAATTTTTTTGTGTTATTCCGATGGAATCAATATGCCAGCTTGCCAAGACCTGAACCAAAAAGAATACAAAATACAAGACAGCTGGGACTACCAACCGGCGCACCTGCTCCACCCTTTACAGTTCAAAGCCCCCTTCCCTCCCCCCCTCCTCCGCTTGCATTCAGAATTTCCGCAATGTTTTTTTAAAATTTTCCGTATTTTCGACACAGTGGCTGGTCGCCTGTGACACGGGGGCGGTTGGTAGCGAAGCATATCCGTTGCTTCATGGCCCCCGTGCTCGCCGTCCCCTTAAGCTTGGGAGGTACTGCCCTTTCGCAAGCACTGCCTTGTCCAAGCACAGAGCCCGTCTGACCGCCGTTTTGCTGGTGTTTTCTGACCACAGTTTTCCTGGTCAGAAAGGCAAGATGACGCGGTTGTGCTGCGATTGTAGAGGAAACAGGGGGCTGGATCCTTCCTGTGGTAATTCCTCCTGCTCATACCAACATTCTACTTGCAACTGCAGCCCAATGCTGTCTGTTTTGATGTGATTTTCAGCCATGGTCAATGTTGCCATTGTTGGCATGGGAGTTACGTACATCCGGTCCAGTAGTGAACATGTGCCCGCCAGAATTTTTGGTCCTTCTACTTGTGGGGATGATTTCTTTGATGTGAAGTACATGCGGATTTCACAAAAGATATTGTTGATGACAGTTTTGTCCCAAGGAATACGAATCCTAAACCCATTCCAAAACCTGCAGCCAAGCCTGCTGCACCCAGAGGGAGCATGTGCAATTTTTTAAGATGACGTGGAAGGTTGGAAAGGGCTTCTATTCCACAGCTCCTGATGCCCCTGATGGGCTGTGAAGGCGTCCAGAACATGCTGAAATTTGCCTGCACATTGTGCTCTGGTGCACTGTTGCGACAGTTGTGGTGAGGTATGGGCAGCTTTTTCCTGACCACTGTTCCCTGTATTATGCAGCACACCGCACTTTTTCGCAGTTTCAGCCCTGAATGTTGATCATGTTGACACGTACCCAGCTTCCGCTGTTCTGAATTTTCAAACCCTTCTGGTGGCAGTATTGCACACTGACACTGTTGCTGAAAATTGGCCTCCAGACTGACACTATGTGGGCAAATAGTGTGCGTGGTGTGTGGGGACTAGCAAATCGTTTTGCCCATGGAAAGTTGTACTTCACGTGTGATATTCCTAAGGCAGACAGCTTGCCACAGGGGCTGGAGCCCCCTGTCAAGCCCTCTGCCAAGCCTGCTCCGAAACCTGCCAATCTCATACCAAACCCTCAGCCAAGAGCGCAGCCAAACATGCTGCCAAGGTGGCAGCCAAGCCTGCAGCCCACCCGGCAGCTGGAGAGCCCATTCCTGTGGACCCTATTGAGCATGTGCAGCTCTTCAGAGTCAAAAGAGCGAAAAAAAGTGGCACACAGAGCCTGTTTCTCAGTTCAGCTGAACACGCATCGGCCGATTCCCGGCTCATTTTGTTGTTTATACGCCTTTGTTTCTGCACGTCTTGTTTCGTGTCTCATGTTCTTTGCATAGTACCAGGGGTGCGGGGGAACCATCACTTGGGGTATTTTGGGGTATGTTCCCTTGGGGGTGTGAGGGAATTGGCGCGCACGTCAACATCAAACTGGTGGCAAACGGGCTAGGAGAGCCGAACCCGCTCAGCAAGGGACGCTTGTCCAGCAGAAACGTCAGATTGGATGACAGAGACATTTGGCCAGACATCCTCCGCAAGGACGACGTTCTCAGGGACAGTGGGGGCAGCAACGGCAGTGAGGGGGGACCGGATAGCAAGTCCAACGACAGTGACACCCACTAAAGGCCACAGCAGAAGTCATTGCCCCGCAAACAACGATGTGACAGCCAAGAACAATTGTGTTGGGCAGTGCCATGATTGGCAGCGCAAGTACTGCCAGTATAATGGTCCAACCAGACCCTAACACCAGATGTATGGGTTGGTTTAGTCATTGCCGATGCGCGGAGCTGGCATGGAGAGTGGCTTGCAGTGTGGCCACCAGGAGTGTGGCCACCAGGATATCGGTCTCTAGGCGTGACATATTTCAGGTCCTCAAGACACTATTACTCCATGGATGCCATCTGCTGTTCAAGTGCCATGAGAAGGGACCGTGGATGCAGCTGTTGGTGCATGCAGTGCAACGACTGTCGGAGGTTTTTCGAATGCGCTAGATGAGGACTGTGATGGTTGTGATGGTGAACAGTGCGCAAGTGAGGTGACTGAGGAGTTTGCGGCAGGGATTGGCCAGAGGACACTGTGATATCCCATATCACGCCTGGAATGACTGTGTACCCCGTTCGTTTATCTCACAAATCAAACGATGGGAGGAAATCACCACCAAATTCTACTTGAGCCCATCATAGTGTGCAAGACATCATGCGCCACCCCGTTGAGAGACGGACGTTTACACGCCCGCTTGTCGGGAGAGGCCCGAATTCGCTATGCCTTTGTCAAACCGAAGTTGGCCAAGAAGGGTGGCTTCATTGTGGAGATGGGCAATTTAATTGCTGGCACTAAGGTGAATGGGTCTTTGCCACGTGCCCCGCATTGCCGGGATCCATTGTATCATATGCTGGAGTCGCCCATATTTCCAAGATTGTATTGAGTACTGTATGAACTTCTTGAGTCAGTCAAAAAAATTTATTCGCTGACACTAAGGTGAAACCTCGAGAGTCTCCCATCCCCAAAGTAGGGGACATTTTTTCTTGCTTCGAGCGTATGCGGGCACAGAGCCCCTTTTTTGGGTCATTGATTTGACCATGTGTTATATGAGAAGACTGGAACAACACCGACACTTCCATTGCCTCCTAGTTGGATGGAAATACACACCGTGCACAAGAAACTCTTGGGCACCTCATTTGCTGTTATAAGGTACCCCGCTGCAGGTTATAGGTGGAGGTTTTTCACTACTTGAATGATGTCTTGCTGCTCTGTCGTGATAAAATTGCCCTCAGTGCGTTCACTAGAGGCTTGTGCGAATTTTGTATAGACACTCTTTGATTATTAGTGTTCAAAGCACGCTAAAGCCTTCTTCAATGGTGACCTAGATTGGTAAAACATTTGACTTGTACGCATAGGCAATAAGAAATACTCTAGGGACGATATTCATGGTTGTTGTTGTTGGGGCTGTAGTTACAGGTTTTACCCTAAAGAGGGCCGAACGTGTGACGCGGCGACTCCAGTGGCTTTTTGGCCTAGGCCTGGCATGAATGCTTTCATGTTTGAGTGGTACTGTTGGAAGCCATGGGTTTTCATTTTGCTCTCCGACCCTCCCCCAAACTCACGCTATGCATGGTGGGCATTTTCCTAATAGGTATTGTCCCTCTGCACAAACCCAGGGTGCGGGCACCAGCGAGATTAGCACCGTGGTTGGCAGTGGATGCAGCAAAAAGGGGTGAGTACCGAATGGGTGTATCGTCCGGCAATGCAGCGGTGAGATCCAGGTGTTGCCAACTCCAAAACCAACAGCAAGCCAAACTACAGGGCCACTGCTATGCCTCACGGTTAGTCCAGCAGTTTGGGTAGAGCATGCAAACATAGTTGGTGACAATACTGCTACTCTGGCCAGTACCCGTAAACTAACACACAATGGCATGGAATAAGCTGCTCCGCATGCTATTTGACATGTTGTGGTGGCTGAAAACTGTCCTACACCGGTTTTGGACTCAGTCCACCCAAATGCCCGCTGATGTGCTAGGTCTAGGTTGCCTACCGTGGCCCCCACAACAGTGGTAGATGCCACTGTTGAGGCGATAGGTGGTTGTACTAATGTTTGACTTCATTGCACTGGTTTTGCATGGTCACCATGAAATGTGTAGTACATTGTTGAACTGTGTTTTGCACCCTTGTGGTACATGCATGCATATCTTTACCCCTTCAGCGTGCACACCAAACCGTGTGCTCGCTAGGGGTGGCGCGGCAGGTGATGGAGCACATGTGGATTTTCTGTGTTTTTGTTGCTGTGTGAAATGGAGAGGGGGAAATTAGGTATTCCAGCAGCGGATCACCACATTTCCCCCCATTGACACGCTTTTATCCTTGCAGAATTTTTTAGTAATTTTGGGTGGTCACTGCCCACCCGCCCGCCCTATACCATGAGTTGTTTCATACACTCCGTGGACACCAAATAAAAACTATAGGCACTGCCACTGCGGCTGGGGATGGAGAACGTGTGGATTTTCTGGGATCCTTGACAACCAAGGGGTAGTAAAAGCCACCCCGGTACCCCGCAAGGGCGTGATCAAAGACCACCACTACCGAGACCCGATTTATCAAAACGTCACGTCCAAAAAGCTCACGATATGCTAGACGCCCGGACACCGCGACCTCCACGAAGCCACTACTTGGACATACAAGGGAACAACGACTCGGATACCCTTGCCAACATGGGAGACAACCTACCCAGGTGTTTTTGTTGCCCCTGCATGTGGTGACACTGCCACTGAGACTCTGAGACCCAGAATCTTACCGAAAGCAACAACTCTTGACCTACACAGGGCCCAGTGCCCTAGCTTCGCGCTCACACAGGCTTCTGGCCTCGCTGACACTGCCCTTGAGCGGGGCCATACAATATGTCGCCCATCACGCTAGACGACAAAGCGCTACGAGGGCTGCGCGACATCATCCGCCAGGAGGTCCAGGCGGCCATGGGAGCGACCTCACAACAACAGCCAAGTGCAGCGGCTGGAGAGCGAAACACACCCACATATGCAAAGAGCACCAGCAAAGGTGGAAGCCGATCACAAAACCCCACCCAATCCCAGGGGGCAGCAGGATCCAAGGCCAAGGCCAGATCACAGTCCCCAGCCCGCTAGTCTACCACTGGTGCAGGGAGCAAAACGGTGCGAGAAGATCCCAAAGGCAAGGAAATTCGAGAGCTCAAAGACATGATCAAAGAGCTCACCGCCACGATCAAGGAGCTTCGGGCCTCCATTCGACATCCCAAGAGAACGTGAGACAACGAAGATGCAGCGGAGCCAACACAGCTGGCTCAACGGCCACGCACGTATGCGGACGCAGCGGCCAAGGGGAAATCCTCCTCAGTGCAAAAGTCACAGGAAAGCAGCCAGTCCAGTGCTTATACGGTAGTCAAATCACGATCTGCTGTCAAAGTACTTGGCAAGCCAAAAGATGTAGGTATGCCAGTGCAACCAACGCATATAGTAGCTGCGGAGGAAGCACGAACCTGGCAAGCCTCTGCCCTACTACCATTGCAACTCTGGAAAGAAGCCGAGAACAAACAACTTGGCCTTCCGGTGCTGAATCCCAACAAACCACCAGCCGAATGGAAAGTCTCAGAGAGACCAGGCACCTTCCAAAGGGTGCTCATGCTAGGAGGCACATCAGACTCATGTGCGGAACTCGCAGACATGGCCTTCACGTCCCATCCTCAGGTAGAACATATGGCTGCCATCGTCAACGTGCCAAATACAGCCGGAGTCAAAAAGGCAACTGTCGCGGACGCACTACGCCGCATGAGACTCACGCGCGCCGATCTGGATGTTCAGGGCTGCTTGCTAACCCTGGCAACCCGAATCACGCGGGCCGAGTGGGTCCACTCCGAGGGTCCGCCCAGGCCCATAGCAGATCAGCAACTATGGATGCAGTGGGAAAGGACCACAATGGAACAAGACGACGAATCGGACCATCAGGAATCAGACACGGCGGAGCATGCCCCAGTGACGCCCTCGGAAAGGGAAAGTGGCTTCCACAAGATATCCTTGCAGATAGACCCTCTTATGTGCTCGGATTCCGAACTGCCTCCGAACAGAACCAAAGGCTCTGCACAACGCTGGGTGAGGCAGCAAACGATGGAGTACCTGAAAACGTGCATGCAAGAAATGACACAGGCACCGCCAATGGAGATTTTTCGCCGAGCAGAACATTACTCAGTCACGATGGAGCTCCCACTGGAGGCTGCCAAAAGGGTGCTCATTGGGTCGGGCAAGCTGCAAGGCATCGAGGCAAGGCCGTGGATGTCGAAAGGATCTCCTGGACCTGGACTGGAAGCACGCATTCTCTGGCTGAAAGCCCCCAACATGAAGAGCTCCAGCAACATATGGGAGATCCTTCACTCCCAATACTGGTTTGCCGGTGTGCTGACAGGAGACACTGTCGGCAAATGGGGTGTCCGAATATGGGGAACAGAAGAACCAAGCGAGCAGCAAAGGACAGGTATTGCGAACCTGCTTGGAGCAGAGGCCCCCACCAAACGAACACGCATACGGGTGTATGGATACCCGGCCGGTTTCGGCTACGGTACCACGTGGGCTCAAGAGGAGGCCGCACGTGTCTTTCCCTCAGGCAGGGTCCAAGTTCTTTCCTGCCAACACCTCGTCAACACGTCCATAACCAAGCCGGTGTTCGACATTACCGTAACGGGGGCTGCCAACGGAATGGCAGGCGCACAAGCTGGAGTCCACCGACACCAGAGCAAACCCACGAATTTGGAGGCGGTGCGTGTCGCACAAACTCCGACCAGCAGCGGAAAGAGTTGGACGCCAAGAGAGGCTACGTCTAGCCACACGGGCGGACGACGACCCAGAGACTACTTCTTTGTAAGACGTCGTGGAGGACAACCACGACATGGAGTTAGGACAATAATGCCGACCGTTCGGGCAGTGGCATTGCTGCGTCCAAGGGCATGCACGAGTCGGTACAAACAGCCGCCGTGCTACGCGAGCCGGACACGTCCGCCGCGCGGGAAGTCTTCAGGATTCCTCTTGTGCATGCTGTGCCTTCTGCCACGGTGCTCTAACCATAGACAATGTTGCCATACACCAGCCTTGAGTGCACGCAAGTGCCCCCCCACTGAGCTGACGAGAGAGGACGCAATGAGAACCGCTCGGGCACGCAGCCCTGAAATGATGCTCCCCCTACCAGGGCTCTCACCACCCAGGACATGCGACTGCCGCCTGGACTGCCTATTCCTGATGACAGGTACTATGTTCTATTCCATGGGATGGTCGCACAAAAGGCAAAGGTCGGACTCCAGCAGCGAGGAAGGTGAACGCCAACATCGAAGGCGGCATCAGCCGCAACAGCACACCCACATCCATGTCCACGTCCACCAGCCCCAACAGCGGCACCCAGATCGGTCGAAACGCCGCAGTGCACACCGAGAACGATGCAGGATTCAAGGCGAGACCAGACGGATGGAAAGCGCGCTGCGAGAGCTCGATGACCAACAAGCAACTGAAGTCCTAGCAGCCCGGGAGGAGCAGCAGTCGGCCGCGCAGTACTCTGACAGGGCCCCTCTGATCCCGTTCTAGGCCGACCTGCCGAGACAAAGGCCAGGGACACCCAGCTACGAGCAGGTGATGGCCCGCCCACCTCTACCCAGCTATGATGAGGTAGTGGGGATGACAGCAGACGAGGAAGAAGCAGAGCATGGCCCCCGCAGATCTGGACTCGCCAACCCGTACTCCCTGCAGCAGCTGACTTACATCTCGGCAGCGGTGCAGATGCAACCGGAACGGCCCACGGTGATCACCGACGTCCTGTACAAGGCTCATACATAGCCTTGGCGCTAGAGCCCCACCTTGCGCTGCATCATCGCGATGATTGGGTCAGAGACTGGGCCACGGATGTCGGACACCAGCTGGGCTTCGACGACGCGCCAGAGCCCGACACGGTCAAGCAAGGGACCCATGCGGCGCCACGAAACTGGAGGCTGCGGCTGCGGGGAAGGAAACCCCAGGGACTTACTTTCGGCATCAGCTCCAACGCCAAATATGGAGTGTCCCAGTACGCATGGGCCTCGGGCGCGGAATGGCTGATCAGCCGCATCCAAGCCCAAACAACAGCAGTGAGGCCGCCGTCACCGCCACCAGAGGACGAAGATGCCCAGCCGCCGGCATACGCGCCACGCCAAGAGTTTGTGGACCAGATATGTGCAGACCTTGCTTGGCGGGTGCCTGAACGTGCGGTCCTCTCAGCAAGCGCTGATACATGCAGATACAGTACCCCCCTGCTCACACAAACTTGCCTTCTCACTTCCAGTGGCTCGACCCGGAATGGAAGCTGCAGCGAGGCTACCGAGACGGCAGATGACCGTGACCTGAAAATCCGTCAAGGCGCACCATCACTGCGGCCCATGCACACTCTCAACCCTGCCAGTGACGAGCAGGCCAGCATAGCTCAGACGCAGAGCTCCGCTAACCACCCAGCTAAGCCGTGCGCGAGATGGGAACGCCCGCCGCGTCACAGTGCCGAGAGACGGTCTGTGATGGCGAGAGCCGCCAGACTATTATGGACGAGTCGGGTAAGCCCGCCGTCCTCAGCAGCGGTGCCTGAAGCACACCGCAATGCCAGTATTCACTGTCACTGTTACCTCAGAGCTTCTCTTCCTGACCCCTCCAGCCTGCCTAACCGCCTGGCCTGCCTTGTTCCTTTTCGCCCCCTGCTCCTGCTCCTGGATCAGTCAGATCAGAATCCCACCCCAACGCAGTCGGCCCACAACTTGGCACAGCTGGTGCCACCTGACCAGTGGGCCGCGCTGCATGTGCGCGCACACACACGCGCACACACGCATCCACACTGGAAGCGTGACCAGATCCTACGCTGTGGTGACGTGCACCCCAACCCAGGACCCACCTCTCTGGCACTCATCAACGTGACGGCCTTGCGAGCACACCACCATGAAGTGCTGGATTTGCAAGAGGACATCGTAGCACTCACGGAAACACGACTCACGCAAGGGGCCCAGAATGCAATGGCCTTCATGGCAAGACAGAAGGGGTGGCAACCCTTTTGGGGAGCCCCCCTACTATCCAAGACAGGTGGCATTTGGGGAGCTGCCCCAGGAGGGGCGGCCCTTCTGGTACGGGAAAAGTGGCCGGCAAAGCAAGCTCAGCGGGACCCGGGATGCACACTAAGTGAGGAACTGTGGAATTCAGGCAGGTGGCTGCACGTCATCGTGACCCCAGTGGATGGTAAACGCCCCCTAAACGTGATTGTGGTGTATGGGATCCCAGGAGACCACAAGCTAAATGGCAAGCTATGGGAGGCAGTGCTGACCCAAGTTGCAAAGCTGGGGAACTCCCCCTTTCTGATAGCCACGGATGCCAATGTCCAACTAGATCACTACCGCTGCATGCCCAACCTCATGATGACGGAGCTGCTGTCGGGGCGCATTGTGGATGTCGACCTCTTACATGCACGGACCACGGGACAGGACTGCCAGTGCTCGTACCACAATGGCTCCATCAAACAGAAACCAACAAGAATTGATGGCATTTTGGCAGATGCCAAGACGGCCAGTGCCATCATGAAAGTCTTACCAACCGAAAGATGTCCCGTGCCTGGACACAAGCCGGTCACCTTCATCTTCAATTTCAAGCAGTCTGCCCAGCGGGTTCTGAAGTTTGTGCGGTTACCACCCATGATACCAGCCCACCTGCAGAAACGCAAGCGAGACCAAATAGTGAAAGACGTCACCGAACCATACGTGGCGATATGGGAGAAAGTCCTAGACAATGAGGCGTCCACGGCAGATCAACTGTGGGACCTCTGGACATGGCTGGCTGAAGAAACCATGCTGGTTCTGACCATGGCACCGCCGCCAGCGGTCAGGACAGGAATATGCCAACTACCACTGGCTCCCCAAGAGTTGCCGAGAGGACGGGGAACCAAGAAGATGCTCAAGACAGTGGAGCTCACGCCGAAGCGCATGACGTCGTCAGGACTCCCGTGCACTGCACCAACTAAGGAGATGTCCGCCCTGCTGAGCGCCCTAGTGCCGGTGATGAAGTGGGCGGCAAGCAGGGAACAAGCCGTGGTCCCTGTTATGGGCCCCGTACCGCGAGAGGTCCTCAACAATTGGAAGGCGATACGCAGGAGGGCCCACCGCATTCTTCAGCTCATCTCCAAAGGGCAATGTGTAGCAGAGCACCAAGAACTACTGCGCACGGTGATGGAGGCTTCAGAAAGTGCACCCATGACCATTACCAACTTGGTCCGGCTCAGTGATAAGATTAAAATGCTGAGTAGGCGGCAACTGGCTCACGAAGAGAAGAAGAGGCACCAAGATTGGAGAGAATGGATCGAGGAGACCTGGACCACATCACCTGGGAAGGTGTACCAATGGATCAAAGAGGACAAGTACACGCCCACTGTCCTGATCCAGAAAGAGGACGGCACCTTGACTGGCAATGTGCCCGAAATGGACCTCGTGATACACCAGAAATGGGACCCGATAATGAGGCAGCACGCGGATCCGACGCTGCCGGAGCCGGAAACTGAACCCTTCTGGCGCAGGTTCGGCAAATATGTGGAGCATCACCAGATGGAATGTCTGCCCATCACCGCGGAGCGCCTCTGCCGTCAGTTCAAGGACATGAAACGCGGCCGGGCCACAGGTCTAGACGGATGGACTGTTGTAGACATGCGGAACATGCCATGGCCGCTACTGCACATGCTGGCTCAGCTGTTAAACTGGGTTGAATCCCATGGCGTATGGCCTGAGCAACTTGCCACAGGGTACATTCCGCTGATCCCCAAAGGCGAGGGCAGTGAGCCGCTACAGCTCAGCCCGCTGTCGGTGCTGTCTGCAATTTATGGCGCCTGGTCCGGTATCCGACTCCGTGACTGCCTCATCTGGCAGGAGAAGTGGGTGCACCGAAATGCATTTGCCTTCAGGCCGCAGAAGAGCGCCCTGGACGCAGCAACTCTGCTGGCCGCCCTCATTGAGCGAGCACACCTACTGAAGCAGGCATTATCTGGCGCTGGCACTGACTATGTGAAGTGTTTTGATTTGATACCACAACAAATCTCCTTCCGGATGGCACGAGAGTTCGGCCTGGACCCCAAACCGCAGGCGGCATTGGAGGCCATGTATCAACAACTACACAGGGCGTTCAAAATAAACGGGGCGCTGGGCTCCTTCTTTCACACCACGAACGGCGTACTGCAAGGGTGCGCCATGAGCGTACTCATGATCAACATGCTCACCACAGTCTGGATGCGTGCCGTGGACGAGCTGCAAGGAGCTATCTCAGTGACGGTACACAGCCTGCCGCCCATACCGCCCAAGCTGGAAGAGCCCAAGGAGCTGAGATACAGACGTAAACCCTCCCCGTCCACCGCAGTGTCCCGCTTTCGGCCACCACCGGCCCCGAGCAGGTGCGTTATGAAGACCTTTGGCTCGGGGATTGACCAGTTTGAATATTGGGAACACTCCAACCCCTGCACATGTGGCCATGGACCTCCACCTCCACCTCAGCAATCGCAGCCGCCACACCCCTCCTCCGCACCTGAGCCCGCACGCGATGGGCTGGTGGAAGAAGAAATGGCAGCATCGGGGGAGTCCCCACCCCACAGCCCAGTGAAGCTCAGGGGTGCTCAACCCCAGCCACAAGAGGCGGGCACAATCCAGGTCGGGTCCATGGGCTATGCAGATAACACGTATCCGCTGCGATCTGAGGGCCAATACATGGCGCCGGTGATGCAGCTAACTGATGAGTGGCTGGCTCTCACCTTGCAGAAAGTGAACCCCAAGAAGTCACTGCCATACAAGTACGACAATCCAAGGAAATTGCCCGCAAACACACGGTACTCCAAGGGATCTCACTCCCCCTCCAAGCTGAATTCCGCTCGCTGGGGGTGGGTATTCGTACCAGCCTGACCACGGGGACTGGCCCGCTCCTGAAAAAGAGGACATCCAAGGGGATACACCTGCTGTCCAGAGTGAGGGGTGCACAAGGGGGCTTCAGCCGGCGAACGCACATCATTGCCACTCTGGTACAAGCCGCGGCCCTATGGGGGACCCCGGGGGCGGAGGTATCCCGGAGGGATTTACAGAGTCTGGAGACGGCAGTGCTCCACAGTTTGTGGGGCACCTCGAGGCCAGGTAGGGCGAAGGAGATCATCTTCGTGCTGCTAGTACAGGGACACCGGGTGTCTCCTCACATGAAAACCACGTATGACAGGGTACGTTGGCTCCTCGCGGTGGCGCGCACGCCAGGCACCCTTCAGGTTGTGGTGCAGTCGTGCATTGAAGCTCGGCAAGCGCAGGTACGACGCACTACATCAGGACCGGTTCAACGAGCCCTCCTGGAGTTGGAGAGCCTTGGCTGGAGGCAGGCGGATCATTGGTGGGTCTGGAATGTGCCCGGGGTGCCCGAAGAAATAGACATGACGCTCATAAACGAGGACAAATTCAAGCATATCCTGCGGGACTCCATCAGGCGGCGGGCCCTGCTCTCGCTGGAAGATCGTCGACCGCGACAATTTCAAGGCATCTTAGGGGCCCTCGACAGGGAGGCATGTCAAGTCCTTCTATCAGAGGGCACATAATTTGATAAGGCGCCGATGCGGGGCTGGCTCACAGGGGCGTTATGGACGGCTGCCAGGGCGCATGCGAGGGGCCTCAGGGCGACACCGCTATGCCCATACTGCTCGCGGCAACAAGAAGAAGACGACGAACACATCTTGTGGGCCTGCCCAGCCTGGGGCATACATCGATCCGGTGCCTGGCGCTCGCTTATGAGAACGGCGAGGGCACTGGGGCTATCAGACCAGATCAGTAGTTGGCCCACGTGCTTACGGATCTGTGGCCTGATGCCGGAACACCTGTCGCACGGCATCCCCAAAGGTCAGGTGCACGACTTCATGTACGGTTTTCATAGTATGGTGCTGCAAATTCTGCGGGCGCGGGCACACCGGGAAGATGTGCAGCTCTTTGACCAGCCTAAGACGAAACAAGGCAGAGGGTACCCATTCTGGCAGTTCATCAGGCCGCTACCGCGGCCGGAGCACAGGGAGAAGCTGCGGATTCGCCAACCCACAGCTCAAGAGTGGCGCTGGGACTCCGACTTTCGTGACGATCTGCTACGATGGGTCAACGAGCTGGTCTGGATACCGGGGAAAGGGCAAGTCTCCTTCATGGAGCTAGCAATGGACTTTGAGTGCTTCGCGGCGCGCACCCTGCCGGCCTCACCCCAGGCTGTGTATCGGGCGACTGCCCTCCCGCTACCAGAAAGGGCAAGGGTCCTAAAGCTTGCCCTGGCAACCTTGCAAAAGCTGAGCGTGGCTGGGGCCGTGCTACCAGGTGGTGTGCTTACCAAATGCTCCTCCCTAGTCCCACTGGGGGCCCCCACAGTAGTGGGTGTGTCTGCGAGACCATACTTCACACGGCGCCCGGACATGCTGAAACTCTTACAAAACCTGCAAGAGTACTTTGAGCTGCGCTGGACGGCTGTGCTACAGGCACTGCCCCCCTCACCGGACACGAGACGGAGAAATGCCCAGCGGGCCAAGGAACGGCGGGAAGCAATGGAGTCCAGCCCCAGCATCAGGGAGCGCATTCCCAAGCTCAAGTACACATCGTCTCTGCTGCCTGCTATGCACACCCCCAGGCATCTCACCGGCAGAGGAGGAGGTAAGAAGAGCGCCACTTTGTTTGCGGCTGACTACTTTCCAGCACACCGCAACCCTGGAGCTCCCCCCACGCGGCCCTACCGGTTGCTCCGACCTGCCAAGCAGGCGGTCCCGCCTCCACCCGATGTAGCTGCAGTGGGCTCGAGTCCACAAGCGGCACTGCCGGCGGGGCGAGCGGCAGCACCCAGCGATTTGTCTCAGCGCGTAGATGCGCTAACTCCCCCGGATGCACCTCTAGGATGGGTCCGCCGTCGCCGTCGCCCCCGGTGCAGATGGAATACACCTCGGAGGAAGGGCCCTCTACCCCGGAGGTCTTCTCCTCGTCGTCCTCGTGGGAATCTGAGCCCATCAACACCGGGGGAAGCTACCGACGAGCGACAGCGGGGCCCAGATGCCACCCAGCGCGGTCCTCACCGCCACACGCAGTGCCCCGCACACGCGCTCCCAGGGCCCGATCCGTTCACCGGTCAGGGAACCCGGCGCTGAGGAAGTCACGGCGTAGGGCACCACCTGCGCGGGTGCCCCGAGGGGTCAAAAGGCGGCAGTCGGTCACAGAACGGCCGGGGAGCCCACGGCGCAAGCGACCCCAGCTACAGCAAGGGGATGCGCGGTCACACGCGGCCCTGGAGGCCCCAGACCGTCACGGGAGCCCAGCCGGAGCCCCCCTCCCCATGTCCAGGCATGCGCTCTCATACCTACAGCTCACAGGAGCTATCACTCCTGAGCGTGCGTCACGCATAGTGGTGGTAAGCACCCCAGAGGGGCAGCGCACCCCACTACAGACACGCAGCTCGGAGCAGCCTCCACACGAAAAGGGACGCGACATCCCCCCGGGGATAGCAAGGATGTTGCAGCAAATCCGGATGCCTCCAGCAAGGCCACAACCGCTACAGCCCCGAAGGGAACCACGGCCCAACGCGCGGACTTCACGCACCGCCGTCCTGCCCACCGGCCCTCCGATGGGGTTCAACGTAACTAGCACCCCGTCTCCGCGGGTGCTGAGCAGGCCAGGGCAATTCACGCCATCTCCGGCATGGTCGCCGGCGGTGAGTTCTAGTTGGCACTCAGTGCGGCACGTGACCCCGGAGCATTGGTCGCCCGCATGCACACCAGGGGGGGGGGTCTAACCGACAGCAGGATTCACCTCACGTGCCCCCTGTCCTGCTGGCGCCCCTATTTGAGTGCGCAATGTCTACCCCGTGAAGGGACAGCACTCAGAGTGCGTCTGATGAGGACGTGCAACAATATGCCGTCCGGTGTTCTACCCCCCCCGATCTGCCCCCCACCCTGCTGGCGCCACTTTTTGAGAGCGTGATGTCTGCCTCACGAGCGGGCAGCACTCATCGTGAGTGCGATGAGGACATGGGTCAGTACGAAGTCCAGTACTCTACCCCACCCTCCGTGGGGGAGTGGCCCCCTAACCCCTTTACCTTTCCCTCTCTTCGCGGAGCACAGCGTCTCTGCACGGAATTGCCTGGCATGGCCCGACAGGGCTAGGGATGGGTTCGTGACCCCCATGCACGACACTCCACCATGCTGTACAGCATGCAGGAAGGTGCTCTGTCTTCCAACAGCGCGGAGGGGCTCATGAAGCATGGACGGGCCTCACGTGAGGCAACCTAAAGGACGGAGGGGGGAGCCTCTTGTCATACAGGGCGGCAGCTCTCCAGAAACCCGCGCGACTTGCCCCTTGGGTGAGTCTGGGGGCTGGAATGGGTAGAAGCCCCATGGACTATTGCTCCTTAATATGATTTCCTTCCTGGGAGACAACCTACCCATGGACTTCCCACCGCCCAAACCTCACGACATCGTACTCCACGGGCACATAATCCCCGCCCCGACCAACGGCAAACATACACTGGGCCAGCTGCATGCCATTGAATTACCACGGACGATCCGCATGGCTCCCTTGGTTGTGGGGCCAGGTACGCTGGTGGGGTCAGGGTGTGCCCTGGGAGCACATCCCACCACTGTGCGGTTTGCACAGTCAACGACACGGAGGATCAGTGCAAATGCGCCTAGCCATGTGTCCGACGCGGGTAGTCTTATGGACTGAATTCCCAAAACTGGTGGAACGAATTGTAAAAGGCCATCTGCTTTGGGGCTATGCGATTATCCTTAACCACGGAGGACTAGATGAAGATTGTGTTCATGTAGACACCGGAAGGTCCTCTTTAGGGACAACTTTTTTGAGGGGAATCAGGCGCACTTGGATGCATGCATCTGAACTTGTTTTTAACGTTGCAATGTGTTGCTTTTGCGCTCAGCATGTCAATGCGTTTCAAATTGCAGCCAAGCAGCAAAGTTTCTTATCTATAGGCCACCACCTAGGAGTGTTGCCATTCAGCCACAGAGCCGTCAAAATTATTGAGCAGGGAGTCAACATGCTCCATTGAGGCCGTTGGAGAGGTCAACTAGAAAATCTTCATGGAGCTACTAATGGCTAAAACTTTTTCTCATATCAATCCAAGGTCGATGATGGCCCCACAATGGTGACCCTCCATTGCGTACACAAACAATAGTGGGTGGTTGCACCCACTCGCACTTTAGGGATGAGGTGTTTGGAGTGGAGAATACCATTGTTGCATGCAAACCCCTTACCAGCACCTCCCTGCCTCCTTTCAACGAGAGTGAATGCTACCCTACAATGTTACGGTCTTGGACATGTTTGGTGCGCAGAGTGCAACTTCAGTACTCGCAGTGGTGGCATGTAGTGCTCATGGAAGAACGTTCCCCGAAGGTCACAGGATTGCGGTTAACCAACATCAGTTGTTGCTCAATTAACAAGGTGATTGCCACTGACGCTGGTCGCTCATTTTTGGTTAACGAAGCAACGAATTTGTAATAGATTGTGTTTCTGTCCATCTTTTTGGCGTGTTATCCTCAGACAATGGAGCAAGTGGTCCAAGTGGTGCTCACCATCCAAGTCGCCATCGCCAGCTACGTCCACTACTGCCTCTCCAAATACGATGCCATCATCGCCGCCACCTGCAGCGCAAGCTTTTACTCGAGCCAAGACAACGGCGACAAATCCTCGGACCAGTTCTCAGGGTCATTGACTCGCTCTTTCCCACGGCTGCCCTCGATCTTTGACAGATTCGGCCCCAAACGGTTCGTCAACAGCACGTGGCATCTGACGCACTGGGAAAAGCTGAAGCTCTCGCTCATGAGCACGACGGTGTTCCCCATCCGTTTGGTGCGGATGCTGCTCTCCATCCTTTTGACCGCCGGGTGCGTGATGATCTGCATGGCCCTCGGGGCGGACCCCCAAACGCCCACACGGTACTTGCTGCAGTGGCCCGTCCGCCTCATGAGCCGCAGCGTGCTGTTCGCCTACGGCTACTACTACATCCCCACCACCGGCCAGCTGGCCGCCCCGAACGCCGCCCCGATCATTGTGGCCAGCCACTTCAGCGTCGTGGACGTCCACTTCCTGATCTACTTCATGGGGGCGTGCCCCGTGGCGGAGGTCGCGAACCTCCGCAACCCGGTGATCGGGCCCATCCTGGAGGTCCTGCAGTGCATTTCGGTGGACCGGTCCTGCCCAGCGTCGCGCGCGGCGACCAAGCGGCGGATTATCGACCGCGCGCGGGCCCTCGCCGCGGGGGAGCCCGGCCGGCACATGGCCATCTTCCCCGAGGCCTCGACGCAACGCGTCGACAGCCTGATCCACTTCAAGGCCAGCGCGTTCTCCGCGGGGGTCCCGGTGCAGCCGGTGTTCCTCAACTTCGCGCACTGCCACTTCGACCCGTGCTGGGTCAGCTCCGGCCCGGACCTCGGCTTCCTGCTGTTCCGCATGCTGTGCCAGTTCGTCAACCACTGCTCCGTCCGGTACCTGCCCCCCACGGCCCCCGACGCCGCCGACGAGCGGGACCCGCGCGCGTTCGCCCGGCGGGTGCGGAAGGCGATGGCGGAGGAGGGCAGCCGCGCGCGCTCGGACGTCCAGGTGACGAATTGCAGCGTGGTGGACGCGGCGCTGCAGTTCGTGGCCTTCCAGAACAGCCTGCCCCCCGACGCCGTTGTCGTGGAGACGCAGGCCATCAAGGTATGTTTTTTGAGATTGCATACTTTGAGCTGGTACGCAGTGCCAAAGGGATTTGGGTGGGTTTGGATTAATGTATAATAATATCAGTTCATAACAATAAATTCTTCATTAATAATAACGATAATATTGATAATTAATTCTTGCATCGTTATTGCTTTAGTTTTAATCCATTTTCACTGCCGAGGGATTTAAGAAAGTTCCCGGGGGCTGGTCAGAATTTGGTTTGAGTCAATAACAGAGTTTGTCAGTGACACCGCGAAGCCTCAAATCGGAGAAGACGCTCTCTTTCGGTTTTCATATTCGTTGACCCGCATTTCAAAAGGAATTCTTCCGCTTGGACGTGACGAACCTGAAGCAGTGGCTGCAGCAGTTTGCGCGGATGGACGCGAACAACACATGTACCACCGGTGCCCAGCATAGAACATTGAAAGAGAGACCAATATTGTCCGGTTACCGGTGGCAATTTTAGGAAATCTGTACCGACGTGCATGCGATATGCTTCGGTCCGTCGCTTGGAAGTTTTCGAAAACCCTTGGAAAGATGCTCGGAAGTTTTGGCAGCCAGATCGGCCCCCCAAAACGCAACCGATATCGGTAGGAATGTTCCATGGGCTTCCCAGCCGACCGTGCCGGGGGAGCTCGGAAGAAATTTTTCAGCCCGAACCCAGTGGAATTTTGGTTGGATGCTTGGTGGAAAGATGCTCGGAAGTTTTGGCAGCCAGATCGGGTCCCAAAACGTAACCAATATTGGTAGGAATGTTCCATGGGCTTCCCAGCCGACCGTGCTGGGGGAGCTCGGAAGAAATTTTTCAGCCCGAACCCAGTGGAATTTTGGTTGGATGCTTGGTGCCTACCTTGCCTGCAAGATGCCATGGAGAACAGCACGTTGAAGCTAATGTTTGTCTACCCTTTGTCTGCTTTGCATACAAAACTGCATGGAGAACACTGTGCTCAAGCTTATGATTGCTTCCCCTTTGTGCTCCTTTGTGAATTTGGACTTTTGCTTTTGACATGTGCAACGCCAGTTTGATCCTTGGTGGCTGCTTTGCCTACAAACTTGCATCGAGAACACTGTACTCAAGCTTATGAATGTTTGCCCTTTGTGCCTTGTGATGCTTTGTGCCTGCTTTTGTGGTTTTCTTTTTGCATGTGTGTCGCTTTCTCACCTAGGCCCCTTTGAGTAGACTCACTAATGTATTCCCTTTTTGTGCTCAGAACACTTTTTGTCACCTGCAACAGACATGTCTGGTAGTCAAGGCAGTGCCGCTAGTGCCTCGTCTTCGTCCGCTCAGCCCCCCCAGCCCGTTTAGCAGCTCCCGGAACCAGATTTGGAGCTTGAGGGCGAGCTCATTGACGCGGACACAGCCAATACCGAAGTTCCCGAACCGGGTGATACACAATCGCGCCTCCAACACGCCCTAGCAGCACTGTGCCTGCGGCATAAGCCGTCAGAGACCATTGAACCCAGAATGCTAAGGGTTTTTTTGGACAGGGTCGTCCCTGATGCATACCGCATCTAGCCCAAGGATACCTTGCTGGCTATGCTTATGCATAAGCATTTTTCAATCCCTGTCTTGACGACACGGGAGGCTGTGGGCAAGACAAGCCCCAGCAAACATGAGACCTCGTACGGTGTACAATACAGAAACCTCTGCATTGTTGGTCCGGATCCGAAATACAACACGGACCGGACCTTTGCAGAGGAATCTGAAGAAAGCCTGCGTGTACATTACATGTACTTGAAATCAATACTGTCCACACACCCGGACATTACCATTCGCGAGTTAAAGTGGACCCAGAGCGATGTAGTTACTTGGTTCAAAGAGGCCAAGATCAAGAAGCGGTCCAAAAAAGTAGTTTCCTGCAACGTGCAGTTCCCCCCCCTCTCATTTATTCATGTTCCGTTCGAGGTTTTGAGGGTTATCATAAACGATGCCTTCTGCGAGTCCCCACATGCAACGATTCACAGCGCCCTCAGAGCCACCATCACAGGTGCACATGTGGTAGAGGTTTTCGGGGAAAAGGACGGCTGGCGGGTGTGGGACCAAGCCCCCTCAGGCACGTGGGAAAAGGTGGTTACCCCCCCCGACGGTGAGGTTTTCAGAACAGACCAGCAACCCACGTACCATGCGCACGGTGTCTTGTGGGGCATTGAGTTTCTTTTGGCCCCAGCCCCCAAACCTTCTTCCGAGGGCGCACCAAAGCGGCAGCGACTTACCATCTTAGGTGCATGGTTGCAGGCCAAGGGTGAGGGCCAGGGCCAGGTTGGGACCGCAGAACCCCCCCCCCCCCTGCCTAAGCTGGGGATGCACTGTGTTGGGTCTTCATCAGCCCTCTTTTTCGCTCTGATGTATTCCATCTGTGCTGCCCTGGCTGCCCGCGCCCAGCCACCAGCTCCTGCCGCCGTCCCCATCTCCTCGGGTCGACTGGCTGAACTTGGGAGTGGGAACCCCAGCGCCGATAGCAGTGCCGGTGCCAGCAACCCTTCGCCAGCCACCCCCGCTTTGTGGGAGGCGCCAGCAGTCGGAGGAGCAGCAGGAGCAGCAGCAGCAGAGCCCGCCGCCGCAGCAGAAGATGCGGAGGACCCCAAGGGCATGCGGGCTGCCCACTGCGCAGCTTTGTTGGCGGCTGTTGCAGCTGTGCAAGTCCAGATGGTGCTTGCACAGCTGAGTAAGAAGACAGTGTGCTGGTTCGCGGCTGGGGCACGCTACGGGCCAGAGGGGGAGGGTGTGGTGGTGTGGGTGACTCGGGGGGCCGTGACCTCCCGCAGGCAAGTGGAGCATCGTGCTCCAATTGGGCAGACGCCCCCAAACGTGGCCAAGGTGGTTCTGGACCTGGCCATTTCTGACCGGAGTGTGGCAGTGTGTGGGGAGTTGGGGGTTCCGGACCAGTTGAGGAAACTGGTCCTCAAGGAGTACCGATCACCAGCCGATCGGTACTCCAAGTTGAGAGGGCAGTTTGAGCAGGCCTGCCAGTCCTTCAAGAAGGCTGAGCAGGCTGTCCGGGAGGGGGTGGGGGGGAAGAGGCAGGGGGGGCAGGGGGTGAAGAGCAGGGAGGGAAAGCTGCGGGCAGCAGCTACTGCCCAGCAGGGAAGGGCAGAGGATCTGCTGGGGCAGATGCGGGGGGCTTGGGAGGAGGCAAAGAAACGCCGCCTCCTTAAGGCCCCCCTCCCCAAGATGCCCCCCAGCACCCTCCCCCCCTTTGGGAAATGGGAGGTGACAGGGGGACACCAGGAGGAGCTCCTGCATGGGGTGGTTTTTGCAGGGACTCCTCGGGGTCGGGAGGTGTACGACCTTGCAGCTACGGCTGTTTCAAGGTCGTGCACCCAGAAGCTGAGGGACAGGGGGGTTTCGGTGAGGATGCACACCGCCCTTGACTCCTGCAACCGCCACAACTGCATGTATGTGGCGGTTAAAATAATTTTGTGGCACATGAGCCACCCTGTGGGTGTTTGGGACACCCCCCCCGCCCTGAGCCATTTTGCCATGTGGGGGCGGCAGTGCCGGGAGTTGCTGGACAACACCCTGGCATGGGCTCAGGTGAAGGGGAGCTGGAAGTGCCGCCGCACTGGCTGGGGCCCTGCGGCCCTGAAGGAGATGAAAGAAGTCTCCGGGCAGCTGGCCCCAGTTGGGGGGGGCAAAGGGCCTGTCCCCTTTGCCCCCCTCTCCGGCAACATGGTACCCATTGTGGTACTTTTTTGCATCGCGAACCCTGACTCTGGCCCTGCTATCCCTGGTGTGGGTAAGGGGAAAGGGAAGGGGAAGCGGAAGCGGAAGGGGGGGGGGATTCAGACTCTTCAGACTCTGCCCCAGAGATTGCAGTGGGTAAGGGGAAGGGGAAGGAGGAGGGTAAGGGTAAGGGGAAGGGGGGGGTGATTCAGACTCTTCAGACTCTGCCCCAGAGATTGCAGTGGGTAAGGGGAAGGGGAAGGAGAAGGGGAAGGAGGAGGTGGTGGTTTCAGACTCTGAGTCATCTGACTCAGACGTGCCTATTTCCTCGACAGGGGTGAGGAGAGGGCAGGTGGCCCCTGAGTCATCTGACTCAGATTCCAAGGTGCCTGTTTCCTCCACAGGCGTGAAGAGAGGGCGGGCGGCCCCTGACTCTGGGGCCCCTTCAGGTAAGAGGAGGAAGAAGATCAGCCGCAGCCCATATGTAGGCTGGAGTGGAGGGGCACCAGGGGACCAGGGGTCACTGCCCCTTCGCATAGTCACACAGGTCAGGACTGTCATTGACTATGTGAAGGGGTCTGCCCACCGACCTCGCAATTGGATGAGGTCCTTCCCCCTCATCCATGGGGGTGATTCCGGGCCAGGGGAGTTGATTCTCCTCATTGTGCCCCCTAAGGCCAAGGCCGAGGCCTCTCACAAGGCACAGCCTCAGCCTGAGCCTGAGTCTGAGGGGGAGGACTGAGAGGGAGGTATATATTCCCATTCAAGGCACTGAAATGAACTGCAGCTGCACCTGAACTGCCTGTTGGCATCCATTCATGCTTCCAGCCCAGCTTGTGCTTGTTGTGCCTGTGGCAGGGGGCGGATAGTCGAGCACACTTTGGACCCTTGGATCTCGAAGCTGGTTGGAGCAATCCTGGCAAAAAAAGGTTCTGGTGAAAGGTATTGGTTGGGGCTTTCTATACATGGTTTCCTTGAAACCTACCAAAACAGTGGCGCAGAGGGAGGGGGCGGATAGTCGAGCACACTTTGGACCCTTGGATCTCGAAACTGGTTGGAGCAATCCTGGCAAAAAAAGGTTCTGGTGAAAGGTATTGGTTGGGGCTTTCCATACATGGTTTCCTTGAAACCTACCAAAACAGTGGCGCAGAGGGAGGGGGCGGATAGTCGAGCACACTTTGGACCCTTCGATCTCGAAACTGGTTGGAGCAATCCTGGCAAAAAAAGGTTCTGGTGAAAGGTACTGGTTGGGGCTTTCCATACATGGTTTCCTTGAAACCTACCAAAACAGTGGCGCCGAGTGAGGGGGCGGATAGTCGAGCACACTTTGGACCCTTGGATCTCGAAACTGGTTGGAGCAATCCTGGCAAAAAAAGGTTCTGGTCAAAGGTATTGGTTGGGGCTTTCCATACATGGTTTCCTTGAAACCTACCAAAACAGTGGCGCAGAGGGAGGGGGCGGATAGTCGAGCACACTTTGGACCCTTGGATCTCGAAACTGGTTGGAGCAATCCTGGCAAAAAAAGGTTCTGGTGAAAGGTATTGGTTGGGGCTTTCCATACATGGTTTCCTCGAAACCTACCAAAACAGTGGCGCAGAGTGAGGGGGCGGATAGTCGAGCACACTTTGGACCCTTGGATCTCGAAGCTGGTTGGAGCAATCCTGGCAAAAAAAGGTTCTGGTGACAGGAACTGGTTGGGGCTTTCCATACATGGTTTCCTTGAAACCAACCAAAACAGTGGCGCACAGGGAGGGGGCGGATAGTCGAGCACACTTTGGACCCTTAGATCTCGAAACTGGTTGGAGCAATCCTGGCAAAAAAAGGTTCTGGTGAAAGGTACTGGTTGGGGCTTTCCATACATGGTTCCTTTGAAACCAACCAAAACAGTGGCGCAGAGTGAGGGGGCGGATAGTCGAGCACACTTTGGACCCTTGGATCTCGAAGCTGGTTGGAGCAATCCTGGCAAAAAAAGGTTCTGGTGACAGGAACTGGTTGGGGCTTTCCATACATGGTTTCCTTGAAACCAACCAAAACAGTGGCGCACAGGGAGGGGGCGGATAGTCGAGCACACTTTGGACCCTTAGATCTCGAAACTGGTTGGAGCAATCCTGGCAAACAAAGGTTCTGGTGAAAGGTACTGGTTGGGGCTTTCCATACATGGTTTCCTTGCAACCAACCAAAACAGTGGCGCAGAGTGAGGGGGCGGATAGTCGAGCACATTTTGGACCCTTGGATCTCGAAGCTGGTTGAAGCAATCCTGGCAAAAAAAGGTTCTGGTGAAAGGTACTGGTTGGGGCTTGGCATTGATCGAAGAGTATTGCATTTTCGAAGGATCGGACCACAGAAGACAGTTGGGATGTGGGCATTGCTCAAAGACTATTGAATTTTCGAAGGGTCGGACCACACAAGGTAGTTGGTATTTCAACTCCAAATTGTCTGATTGTCAGGTTTCTGTTAATGTCAGACAAGTGCGAATGTGGAGAAGAAGGGGGCAAGAAGCGGGAAAGAGAAGCAGTAACGGAAGGACCCGGCAAGAGGGTCAGGCTCAAGAGAGAGCCGAAGGAGGAGCCGAAGGAGGCCAAGGACCCCAAGGTCAAGGTCGAGGACGAAGAGATAGCCTCCTCCTCTGCCATATCCGCCCCTGTTCCTGCCCCTGCTCCGGCCCCTGCTGCACCCCCCCCGGTTCCACCTGCACCACCGGCCCCTATCCCAGCCTTCCCTACGGACGTCTTCGCCCAGGACATGTACGACGTTCGGGCGAGATGTGCGGAGGGAAACATGTCGGTGCTAGACCTCGGTGGTAGCCCACACGGTGTCATCAGCCTCCACTTGGGTGTCAGTCGAGCCCTTTGGAGGGACATCCCAGCCCCTCAGCGGCAGGCAGCTGTCAGGGCCGCTTCCCGTGCGGCCCTGGCCTCCCTCCTAGAGGAGTGGGCGCAATATCCCCGGGCCCCGCCATCCCCTCCACCCCCTCCGCCTGTGCTGTAGTGTGCCCCCACCACTGCACGGGCCCAACGGTGTTTTTCAACACCACCATGAATTGCCATGAATGGTACCATGAACTGCCCAGCTTGTGCTTGTTGTGCCTGCGGCAGGGGGCGGATAGTCGAGCACACTTTGGACCCTTAGATCTCGAAACTGGTTGGAGCAATCCTGGCAAAAAAAGGTTCTGGTGGAAGGTACTGGCCCAAACCCTTGAGTGCTCCCCCGCCCCCCCCGCCCCCCCGCCCTCCCGCCAAGTAGGCGTCTGGCACCCGTGACCCTCTCTATTCAGCTCGCCATGTCGTCTACCCCCCTTAGCGTGGCCTCTTCTGTCCCCTCCAGCGCTTCCTTCCGGGACGGCTGGGGAGATTTGCCGGAGCTCCTGCGGTTCGGAGACCAACCCGCGTCGCCACCGTGGGACTCTGACGCTGAGAAGTGTCTCAGCGAACTGGCCTCGCCCCAACCTCCATTGCCCACACCGCCCCCCTCTCCCCCTCCACCCAGCCGCGCACCAACCTCTCCAAGTCCTCTGCCCAGACCCTACTCAACCCCATACCAGGTCGCCCTCGAAGCCCTGGAGGAGGCCCTGATGTGCACTGCCGTGCCACCGCCATCCCCCCCACGACCCCCCAAGTACGTACCCAAGGACCCGCCTACCCCCCCAAAACCCACTGTTCACGGGCCCTACAGTGCCAAAACACTGCAGCTCATCCGGGACAACCACGGGGGTGGGGTACAGTATTTTGTTGATGGGGTGCTGAACTGCCGAGCGATGTATCGGTTTGCGGTTCAGCAGCCCAAGAAAAACCCCCTGCGGGTGTGGCAGGAGGGACTGCGAATTAGTCGTTCGCATTTCCTCAACAGGGACGAGGAGCATGCAGCAGTGGTGCTTGAAGTGCTGTGTGCTACCCCAAAACACCCTCCCATCCCCAAGCCGCCCCCTCAACCCGTTCCTCGCCGGCCACCGCCCCCTCGAGCCAGGGATCAGGTGACATTGACACAGTACAGCAGGCACCGCCGTTCCTCACTACTCCCAATGGCTCCCGCCCCAAAGCGGCCGTGCCCCACCCCGCAGTTTGGCTCGTTGCTCGGCCCCCCCTCTCAGTCCGCCCCCCCACCGCAGAGGCCCCAGTTTGGGTCATTGCTCCCTGCGCAAGCCCCCCCGCAGTTTGGCTCGTTGCTCGGGCGGCGAGCCTCTCAGTCCGCCCCCCCACCGCAGAGGCCCCAGTTTGGGTCATTGCTCCCTGCGCAAGCCCCCCCGCAGCGACCCCAGACTTCGGCGAGACGGTCCAATTTCCAGCTCTTCGGCAACGCCTGAGGAAGTGGACCTTTACGGTGTTTTTCAACACCACCAGCCAGTCGGCCATGAACTGCCCAGCTTGTGCTTGTTGTGCCTGTGGCAGGGGGCGGATAGTCGAGCACACTTTGGACCCTTGGATCTCGAAGCTGGTTGAAGCAATCCTGGCAAATGAAGGTTCTGGTGAAAGGTACTGGTTGGGGCTTTCCATACATGGTTTCCTTGAAACCAACCAAAACAGTGGCGCAGAGTGAGGGGGCGGATAGTCGAGCACACTTTGGACCCTTGGATCTCGAAACTGGTTGGAGCAATCCTGGCAAAAAAAGGTTCTGGTGACAGGAACTGGTTGGGGCTTTCCATACATGGTTTCCTTGAAACCAACCAAAACAGTGGCTCAGAGTGAGGGGGCGGATAGTCGAGCACACTTTGGACCCTTGGATCTCGAAACTGGTTGGAGCAATCCTGGCAAAAAAAGGTTCTGGTGAAAGGTATTGGTTGGGGCTTTCCATACATGGTTTCCTTGAAACCTACCAAAACAGTGGCGCACAGGGAGGGGGCGGATAGTCGAGCACACTTTGGACCCTTGGATCTCGAAACTGGTTGGAGCAATCCTGGCAAAAAAAGGTTCTGGTGAAAGGTATTGGTTGGGGCTTTCCATACATGGTTTCCTTGAAACCTACCAAAACAGTGGCGCAGAGGGAGGGGGCGGATAGTCGAGCACACTTTGGACCCTTGGATCTCGAAACTGGTTGGAGCAATCCTGGCAAAAAAAGGTTCTGGTGAAAGGTACTGGTTGGGGCTTTCCATACATGGTTTCCCTGAAACCAACCAAAACAGTGGCGCAGAGGGAGGGGGCGGATAGTCGAGCACACTTTGGACCCTTGGATCTCGAAACTGGTTGGAGCAATCCTAGCAAAAAAAGGTTCGGGTGACAGGTATTGGTTGGGGCTTTCCATACATGGTTCCTTTGAAACCAACCAAAACAGTGGCCCACTGCAATCTTCTGTTTTCCAGGCACCATGTTTCACCATGAATTTGTTGTGAACAACCATGCTATATGGGTGAAGGGGGAGATCTCCAAGCTAGAGGCATTTGCCAGCATATGCCCTATTCCAGCTGATCAATTCATGGTGTCAGCCTTTGCCATGAACTTCCCCACGGCCACCCCCTTGCAGGCCAAGGACCTAGACCAGCTACAGCGCCCCCCAAGTGGCACCTTCACAGTTGTGCGTAGGTCCCTTGGCCCTTTGCCTACCACACAGGCCACATCAGTCACCCAAGCACCAGAGTGCCAGGCCGCTGCACTTCGCCTTCGCCATGAGCATGTGGTGCCAGCAGCTGTCTTGCGCACCTTAGACCATCTCCAACCAGGGGTTGGTTGGTCAATGGTTGCTTTAAGGCAACAGGAGGACCTGCATCTTCCTGCAGTGGACTACTCCCTGGACAACAGGAAGTTGTTACCACAGCTGTGCCACCTACTTCTACAGAAGTGTGGCTCATTGGCTGCCCAAGGCCGGCAGAAACCCCCACCACCCCATGCCACCCTGACCTTAGGCCTCTACGCCGACGGTTACCAGCCCCGGGGCCGTCCAAATATTGACACAAAAATCAGTATAATTGATTTCCAGGGACACTGGTTCCCAATGTCTGGCAATGTGCCTAGGTGCACAGACATGTTGACCTGGCAAGAGCTTCCCAAGGTCAGTGATTGCCAGTGGCTACCCAAACGTGCAGAGGCCTTACAAGCCCTGCCTTCTTGTAAATTTAAGCAACGTCTGAAGTATGCTGGTGCAGTGTACAACACCACCCTGCAGATAAGGCTCGGGGCAATCACTGCCGATCACCACCATTTGTGGTCTGAGTGCCGGCAAAAGGGCTGTGTGGCGTGTCCCTGGGTGAATAAGGATGGGGCGGGAGAACTCTTTTTGCACAAAGGGGGATGTCTCAATGGTGTGCGTGGGTCCCATAAGTTTCAGGGGGTTTCTAACCTGGAAGAGGTATATATTGTGCAACCTGTATTGCACAACACCAAAGGAGCAGCCTCCAGGATCCTGGGTGTCATAGGTCGAACACTACCAGCGCCCTACAACCATGAGCTACTCCAGGTCATAGCACATGTGGCAAGGAGGTATGATCCTGGATCTTTGCCACCTGATAGCAGGCAGCACATGCGTCACGTACGAGGTAGATTTCAGGCAGGCATTAGCCTCACAGGTCGCGAGGCCCGCACAGTCATGGGCAGACTAGCAGGGGGTATGGTGCTCCCCCTGCCTTTCCATTCCTTGGTGGTGGCATTTTGCCACATGGTGCATCTATGCCATGGTTGTAATAACCTGGCAACTGTCACATGGCAAGCTATGGGGATGTTGTACACATATATTGTGCACATCATCCCCGAGTTTGCTGAAGAAGGTTGCACTGCAACCTTATATATGCATGGGTGCTCCCACACATGGTTTAATCCACGGACACCCATGCTGTATTCCGATGAGGCCGGCGAGCGGGATCTGAGGGTGGCCAAGAGATATGCCCCCCTCACTAGTACCAGGCAAGATGCCAGTATTAGTGAAAGTTTGAAGCATGAGCTGTATCAGAAGTTCGTGCAGAAAAAAAAGAAGATCCCCTGTGCCAAAATTTGGGCGCCCGTGCAACGAAACGTTGTTCTTGAGGCGTGCATGGTTGCTGCCAATGCCGTGTGGCATGTGGTCTTCCAACGCCTCTTAGAGCATTTGCTGGATTTCCAGGAGGGAGGTGGTTGCTCCCTATATATGCACCCAGACACCCGTTCGGTGAAATGCGCCTTTCCAGGTGCAAATCCCGAGAGTGATGTGGTATGTCTGTGTGGGACCTGTGGCTCAAAGCGTGGTGTCCGTCAATGGGTACCACTGGACAGGGAAGCTGTCTGCAAGTGGCCCAAACTGGGTTTGAAGAGCCGTGCCACATTTAAGTCCTGTGCTGCACGCCGTAAGGCGCTGAAGGACAAGGGAAAGGGTAAGGGACGTGTGGGGCCCATCCCTCAAAGCCGAGTTTCTAACCCTGCGACAGTTGATATTGTACCCCCTTCGGAGGGCGAGGACAGTGCTGCTTCATTTCAAGGTCCTACGGGTTTGAACGAGCAGCAGCGTGTTCAACCCATGAGGCGTACGAAGTTGGCGCGTGTACCCATTGTTGATAGCGACATTGAGCAGCAACTTGTGTGCCCTCGTGGCAGTGGCAGTAGCAGCAGTAACAGTAGCAACAGCAGCAGCAGCAGCAGCAGCAGCAGCAGCAGCAGCAGCAGTGATAGTGGGAGCAGTAGCAGTCCCGAGGATAATGATTCGGATGATGATGCTGTGCACCTATCTGGTGCCTCCACAGTAAGTGCCTCAGATTCTTCCTCATCATCCAGTGACAACCCTGAACCCCAACCTCAACCCAAGAAGTATCGCCGTGTGGTGGTGGATGTGGATGCCATGTCAAGCGATGGCTGTCCTGTGCAGATGCTCAGCGAAGGAGATTACAGCATTCACAGTTCAAGCTGAAATGAACAGGCAAGGCACTGAGCATTCACATTTCAAGCGTAAGTGAACGGTCATGCTTGTCTTTTTGTGTGTTTCTTTGCTGAGGTGTGGGATTTGGGAACCAAGAACGGTGTAGGTCATTGTACAAAAAACTGATGGAAAAACGCTTGGAAGTTTTTTAAATCCCTCGGAAAGATGCTCGGAAGTTTTGGCAGCCAAATCGGGTCCCAAAACGCAACCGATATCGGTAGGAATGTTCCATGGGCTCCCCAGCCGACCGTGCCGGGGGAGCTCGGAAGAAATTTTGGCTGGGACTTCCGAGATCAACCCTGCAATATGAGTCCCATTTGCTGAGCATGAATGCTGAGCATCCCCAAATATCCTGAGCAATATGCTCAGCATTTTCCTACCATTTTTTACCTTCTATGCTGTGCGTCCCAGCACCATGTGAGGACGGCCAAGTGTCGCTCGAGGAGTTCGTGGCGTCCTTCGCGGCGCAGTTCCACGCCCCCGGCGCCGGGCAGCGCGCGCAGCTCGAGAGCCTGTTCCACACGCTCGACGATGACAACAGCGGGTCCCTGGAGTTCCGGGAGTACCTCTTGGGGCTAGCGCTGGTGGCGGAGGTCCAGGGCGGCGCCGACGCGATGGACGTCATCCGCTTCGCCTTCGACGCGCTGGACCAGAACGGCGACGGGCGGCTGTCGCGGGCGGAGGTGCAGACGGTGTTCCACCGGGCGGCCCCCGACATCACGGCCCAGGCCATCGACAACATGTTCGAGGCGGCCGGCGTCGCCCGCGCCGGCGAGATCTCGTTCCTGCAGCTCCAGGCGTTCGTGGAGGCCCATCCGGAGTTCCTCAAAACGTTCCAGACGCACTTCTTGTGAGGCCCGTTTTTGTGGGCACGGGCCTCTGGCGCGAGGGTTTTGGGAGGGGCCAGAGCGCTGGTGCCTCCCGCCGCCGCGGGCGGCCCGGCCCCAAGCGCGTGCGCAACCCTCGGGACCCCCGCGCCCGGGATGCGCCGGGGGGAAGGAGGGAGTTCCGAAAGCGGTTACTGGCGGTTGGAGCAGCGGTTGCGGCGGGTCGTGTGCAGCAAAGAGCCCCCGACAGCGGGGTTTGGTGGCGACAACAGCGATTGGACGGCGCTCTGGGAGACGGGGGATGCGTGGGGTGACGTACCGCGGCGGCCGGGGGCTGTTGCCGGAAGCAAACCCCTCGTTGCTACAAAGGGCGCGCCCTGGGGGGGGGGGGGGGGTAAGGGGGTGTGGGGGTAGTCACGGGGGTGGTCTGTGACACCCTGGCACAGCAATGCCCCCGGGGGTCAGTGCACGCCGGTTGGGGCGGACAGAAGCGGGTGGTAGGGCTGACGGGCACCCCAACGCAGGGTGGGAGGGGGGGGGCAGCCCTCCCCCCGCTCTTCTTCTTGGCCGACAACACACGGCCAAACTAGTCAAGGGTAGCGACACCATGCGCTGTGCCTGTGGAGGCGCCATCGTGTGCGGATGTCTCGGACTGCCGATCATCGCTGCACATGCGACGTGCACGTGGGGGAGCGCGTCTTGACCTCCATGCGGCCGCTCTTCCAGCGTCGGCCTGCCCACGCCCGTGGTGAACGTGCTGCGGAGCGACCGGCCACGCCCATCTCGTCCGCAGCACCGGATTCGCGACCACGTCCCCCCCCCCACCCCCCGAGTCGGTTTTTTTTCGGTGTCTTTTTGTGCATGCTTGCCCGGGCCGCTGGGCCTTGACAAACTGCCGCCGACGTCACTTCCCTGTCCCCTGACCGCATGAGTGTCCGGGACACCCAGGCCCGTCATGCCACGCTAGGCGAGGAGGTCATTGTTCGCGCCGACGCCGGTCAATTGGCGTGTTTTGCAGCCATCGATGACGCAGATTACATCATCCAGGACGAAGTGGTGCCGAAGAGTGGAGTTCCAGAGGCTGCCTCCCTGTCGTACGACCTCTTCAAGGACTGCGACTCGTCCGAAAAACTAGCTGCCGTCCTTTACGGCAGTTGCCCCAACGTAGTGCTCGTTGGGGAAATGACTGAATATGAGAAAACCCAAAATGCAATCAAGAGACTGCTTGCTGATTTGCCCATGCTGGGCCGCTTTGTTGCTATCCTACTTGAACCTGTCAGCGATGATGATGATAAGCCATCGTTTCTCAATCGGGCACTCGCTCTCAACTCCAATTTGCCTTTCGGTTGCGACAAGGTGCAAATGGCGGACAGGTCCCTCATGCACATAGGCACACATGGTCGATTTGATGTCTGGATTGCAAGCAGCACAAGGGATTCCAGGAACCTATCACCGCCCCCAACGTACAAGCTCCTGCGGCTTATGACACCTGGGGCAGAGGTTGACAAGGTGGTGTTCCACGAGCCAGATGTGCGGGATAATCAGTACGCCATACAGGTCCACAATGACCTAATCAACGGGCTGCTGGGGTCTATTGGTTTGAACTCTGATGAAGTCCATCTCCTTCCGGGAACAGACCCACGGAACTCGAAGCTGTTCTTCACAGAACTAAATGAGGAACAAGCGAATACCATGGTGTCACAATTCGGATCCAAGCCAAGGTTCCAGATCCAGCCAGTGGAATGGTATCGTGGGGCCAACCTGACCAACGTGTCTGCTGTCTATGAGGTATGGATAAAGAAGACACACAAGGAAACATGGTCCCCCATGCTGTATGCCTCAGTTCTCGCAATGTTTTGGACAATCCCGGGCGTCTTGCTGGCGCAATCGCCCGTGAAATTCCACGTACTGGGTCCCAGTAAACTACTACTGGGTCTCACAGAAACTGGGCACTCGCTGTTGAAGACAAGGTACCGTGAACTGGTGGCTGCCATCGGGGCTGTCTTCAAGGACCTGAAGACAGGACAGTTCCTCGACAGAGACATCATCTCCAAGCCCACGGTCCCCTCGACATGGAAGAAGGAACTGGTAGGCACAGTGTACATCTTGGATGTGGCACCGTGGTGGTATCTCTTGGATCGGACTGAGGCTCTTGCTCCTTCGGTATAGTGCCGGTACATCGCAGACCGTGTCAGGTGGACTGTTGGGGAGATGCGCACGGCCACATGGCGACTGACCGGGGAAAGTGTGACACAGCTGATTGGAAAAGTCTACTTGTCGGACTCTGGAATGCCTCCAATGTTTGTGATCTCCGACGCGGATTATGAGGCACGGAAAAGACGCATCACGGACCGGCCCAGGAGCACAAATGACGCAAAGACACGCAGGCAAGGCCTAATCACGGCGGGTGAAATGGCCAAGGCCATGGAGTTAGACGACCAAGTCGACAAGGTCATTAGCTCCCTCAAACGCAAGCGGGACTTGAAGGAGGATGAGGCTTCGTCGTCCAATGGAGCAGCACGATGATGTCTGCATCAAGCATCCCTCTGAGCAGCACGCTCAGAGTACTGTCCCAAAATATCAATGGGTTTCAAACAAAAATAACCATGAGAAAGCGTAAGCAAAAGCGCATAGTGGCCCTAAGCTCACTGCTGCGGTCCCTGGAGGTGGATTTCTTCGCCATCCAAGAGCCCCACTTCGTCACGGTGGAGGATCGGCAAGCGGGCATGCAGTGCTTATCAAAGTACGGGTATGGCCTGGACGGACCACTTCATGAAGAAGGACGGGGGGGAGTGGCACTGGCGTGGAAAACATCCAAGTGGACATTACAATCAATGAAGTTCTTGTCTCCCAGGGCGCCGAAAGCCTCACTGTCGAGTGGTCCACTGGAGATCACTTTAGTGGTGGCCCACCTCCATCACAAGCACACGCGACGACAGTCGCAATGGAAGGACATCGCCAAGGAGTTACATGGACCGAACCTGATTTTATGTGCTGATCACAATAGTTTAGTGGTAAAACACAGGGATGCCTTTGCGCCCCCAGAGTTTGAGCATGACACGTCTTTACGTGCCAGAGAACAGGAGGTGACAACTTTAGCAAAAGCGGGTCTGCAGGACGTTTGGGTGGACATCCATTGTCCAACTCTGACGGACATCAAGAACAAAGAATCATCATGCCCGACGGGCTTCACATACGGCTATCCTCGAGAAGGAGAACGGCTCGATCCGCAGAGATTACGCCGTATTGACCGCATAGACACAACGCCATACTTGTTGAGCTTGGCAACCAGCGTGTATGCCATGTTTGCAGCCAACTTGGACCACAAGGCAATCCTGGCTGGATTCACACCCCCATCCTTCGAAACAGAGGACACAGTTCCTAGATTCTACTGCCCAGAGGCCATCCTCCAAGACTCTGAGGCAATGGAAGGTCTAGAGACCTCTCTCAAGTCTATTACCTCAACGGGAGATCAATGGTGGGAAGATGCACTGGGCTGCATCCAAAAGAAGGCGGTCAGCTACCAAAGGGAGCACAAAAACAAAAAGCAATCGGTTGAGCTACAAGCCCTACGGCTCTTACGTGGCTCCACAAGGGACTCCGTCACACCAGCGGTCTATCAATTTCTTTCGTCACTGGGAATTGCAGCGACAGAAGCGGCAACGGCTTACACTCTCCTGGTTGGGGTATATGAAAAGGCACAGCGTGACTGAACGGGCATGGAAACACTCTCCAAGCTCAAAGGGGTGATCACGTCGGGGGAAACCTCAGGGGATCTGAGAACGCGAAGAAACGAGTTGTACCGGCTAATGCGGGAGCTGCAGGAGCGAAAGAAACTTCAGCAGCTGGTGTCCCGGGCAGGCACGGCAGTACGCGAAGCAAAGGCGGTGGCAAAAGAGCTGGTGGAACATTGGGATCAAGTGTCCACCCCAACGGGAGCCACGGAGGAAGAATGTGTGGCCTGTCTGAAAGCGTTTGGGGTGGAGCAGCGGCTGCGCAAGGCAGGTCGACTCCTGTTCAAGCAACTTTCCCTGGACATAGTACACGAAGGTCTCAAGAGGCTGAACAGCAACAGCTCCCCTGGATTGGATGGCTTCTCGGCAAAATTCTTCAAGAGGTTCTCGGAAATTTTGGAACCACAAATGTATGAGTCACTGAAACGCTTCCTCGACGTGGGTACAGTGCCGGAGACATGGACTTCGGGAGTGGTGACAATGATCCCCAAGACAAAGGCAATGCAAACGCCAGATTCTCTCCGACCCATTGCACTGCAAACGACACGGCAGAAGTGGCTCACCAACATTCTCCTGATCCAATTAGAGGACGTACTTCTCCACTGCATCCCATCACAGCAAACAGGTTTTCTTCGCCACAGAAGTATCCTCCAGCATGTCTATGGGTCACGAGCACTCTGGGATGGCTTGAGTGAAGGAGCGGCGTTGTCAGTGGATTTCAGAAATGCGTTTCCCACGATGTCTCACGAGATGGTGTCGGCGGCACTGGGTCTAATGTGCATACCGTTCCTGTACATCCGGCTGATACTGCATCTTTTACGTGCACCGTATCTGTACTCGGTTGGTAAGGGATACGTTCCAGGTGTCTATCACCACCCGCGTGAAGGCACGCGCCAGGGAGACCCACTCTCCCCGGCACTGTTCTCCCTGGTGGCATCCTTTGTGATTTTCCCACTACAAGACCTGGGTCCAGGGCTGACTATCATGATTTATGCGGACGACCTCATCATCTTCTTGGATGGACGTGCCAACCCATAGCAGCTGAGGAGGGTATGGGAAGTGGTGTCTTGTTTTGGAAAATTTTCTGGGCTGAAGGTCAACCTGAGCAAAGCGGCAGCGATAGTTCGCAACTGTGGGGGAATGGAGTGGGCGAGGTGCTTTCGGGACATTGGGGTGGACGTCAAAAACTTCGTCAAGTATCTGGGTGTACGCTTGGGGAATATACGGCACCAACAGGATGACCAAGGATGGGGGCTGACAATAGAGCAGGCTTTTGCACCAGCACTGCAAGAGGCCTTTCGTCGCGCACGGGTGGTATCCACGCTGCAGTTGTCGATGGACGAACGTGCTTTCATGCTGACATCATGGATCCTGCCGGTTGTGGCCTGGGTATCCAAGGCATACTATGCCCCAATCTCAGTGGTCAGACAGCTGAAGTTGGTGTGCCACGTGACCATGGGTACCAACAGTTGGGGAATCACTCTGCCAATCCTCTCACGGCCAAGAACGCACGGGGGACTGGCACTGCCGGAGCCAGAGCTGTTTCTCATGCACCAGGCAGCGGCTCCGTTCGTCAGCCTTTTGGGGGAGCCTCACAAGTATCCCGGCAAGGCAGTGGAGACCTTCTATGCATGGGCGACAACCATCGGGTTCACACCATCCAAAGACAACCTCCCATATATCTAGCTGGGCACGGTCCGGACGGCGGAGCTGACGTTATTGGGATGGTCGGCAAAGGCACACTCACATATCCAACGGGTGGCCCCACAGGTGGCCCCCCCGGCAAACCGGGACCACCTGCCATTGTGGCACTCTGTGTACTTCCGGAATGAGTTCAACTGCTCCTACTACAACACGAAAATGATCCGGCAGGGGGTGCTGACGTAGGGTCAATTGCAATCCTTGGAGGACGTAAGGCTGTTGAATGCACTGCCTCGAACATGGAAAGGGGTGTACAATCATGGCGGACGACTCCTCAATAAAGTCCCGTCACAAGGGGGGTTCGATACCCCCGCAGCCCACGCCCAAATTTGGACCAGGGCATGGCTGCTTCAATTCTATGCCTCACAGCCAGGGGTCCGAGACCCACAAACACCGGAGGTATGGGAACAATGAGCTCAAGCACCACTACCGCCGAGGGTTCGGGACTTTGCGCAAAAAGTGCTGTGGCACAAACTGACTGTGCATGCAAGAGTCTACAAGCGGTCGGGCACGGACAAGTGCCCGGTGTGCTCTCAAAAGGAGACGGTCAAGCACGCGATGGTCGAATGCCCCATGTTTAAAGCGGCGGCGGCGGTTATACAGCACTATTATGGCCCGTTGGACACTGGTAACGGGAAGTCTGCGGTCCGAGACATGATGGAGTCCGACCACCAGGAGTGGTTGCTGAACACGAATCAAGGCTGGGCAATGTGGTCGGCAAGAAGTGCCCACTGGGGATACCGATGCGAAGTCATGGCAGGAGCATCACCGGTGTTCACATCATACCTGACAACCTTGCTAAGGGAGCTGTGTGAATGGGTGGGGTTTTACTCGGGAGAGCGCAGGGAACAGTGGAAAGGCTTCCAACAGTCACTGGAGCCGGAGTGCAGCCACGACAAGGGGAAGTACGAGTCCATGGGGGATTGAATACATGGTGGCAAACACACACAGAGTGCTTCACGCAAGAGCGATCAGCCGACAAGCACAGTTGGCATAGGGAAACAGAATCACGCCCGAAGCGCCCGAGGCAGGCAGGCCCGGGAGTGCTACAAGGAGTGCAAGATCTGATCGCAGAACTGGTAGCAAAGGGTTACAGGATTGTGTACACGGAGGGGTCGTCAAAACGACTGAGCCACAAGGACATGTGCAGGGCCGGGGGCTTTGGCGTATTCGCAGCGGAAGATGAGCAAGGACCAGAGGTGCACTTCTGCGGCTACGTACCAACACGCCACAGGCAAACAAATAACGGAGCGGAGCTTTGGGCAGCCCTGGAAGCCCTACAGGGGTTCTGGGTGCCAACCAGCGGACAACCACATTATCCGCAATCAATACTAGGAGGGCTTTTCAACCACCAACTCACTCCTCCTCGCAGTCCTCCTCCATCCCCTTTCCTCCCCCCCAACCCTATCCAAAAAATGGCCATCTCATCGACTGAATTTTGCAACCTCGAGGTACATCCCCAGCAGCAATTGCGCCAATATTTGCTCTCTTCCCAAGACGAGTGATACAGGTTCTATTCCATTTTGGGACTCTTTCAATTTAGCGCCATTTAGGGGATGCCAGGGCTCCACCATCGACTGGCAGAGCCCACCCTGAACCAACGAGTGTTGCCCTTCTGGCTCATGCACTTCATAGTCCCAACAAGCCCACCTCACAAGAGTGCCCGAGACCCGCGGGACCACGTGGGGGCATCTCTACGGCCTGGCAGGAAACAGAAGAGGGACAACTCCACAGGTGAGACATTTGTCAAATCTGATCAGTTGCTTCAGGGGGCACGGCAAGCAGGAAACAAGGAAGCTGTACGATGGGTCTCATGGGAATGATTATGCAGGAACATCAGGCACCCAGCATGCCAAACACTCGACCCTGAACCCCACCCATGCTCAATGCTAGATTTCCCTGATGTCCGCGGGCATTTCCCTGGTGTCCATGGACATTTCCCTAGTGTTTGCGGACATTTCCCGGGTGACCGCGGACATCTCTTGGGTGTCGGCGGACGTTTCCGGCTTGGGAGTGGTGGACGTCCCGCTCCGGTGCTTCTGCACTGGACTATGTGCACAGTTGAGGGATGGGGAAAGGTGCGAACAAGGGGGGTGGCCTGTTCAAATATTGACACCCAACCTTGTCCGAGAACTTTTGGACGTCCGGAAGGGGGAGGGGGTCGGTGGGTACCCCAACATACATACTTCAAAAATGGTCCCAATGACGCGTTGGTCATTTTGAACACACACAAGTGGGGCAAATTTTTTTTCAAAAAATTTGCCCAGCCAAGGTCCGACCCGGAGGTCAAGTCAGGTCATATTTTTCACCCATTTGCGAATTCTCCACAAAATTCTGCGTGTTGTGGGTATAGACACATAGGATTAAAAAAATTTCTTCCCCTTGTGAGGTCCAAAAAAATTCCGGCGCTTTTGGCGCCAACAGTTTCCTCCAAAATCTCAAATTGCAGAAACCCGGAATCGAGAAAGCACAATATTGATGACATTGCTTTCCCCTTTGTTCCTCTGTCACACACCCCTGATTCTCCAGGATCCTCCGCTTGAGGGGGCATGAATTACATGAATTGCATAAACCCCAGGACCATTTAATCCGAACCACCCAGGATAAATTTTGCAGTGCTGTGTTTTTGGACATTGTCCAGTACAGTGGGGGTCTCTCTATTTGAGTCCTGCCGTACCTCGTGCTACAGTTTGTGATCTTTGTGCATAATCAGACTATGGCTGAACGATTGAACGCATTTTTGCCTGAAAATTATGTATCCAACAGTGAGGAGGATGATTTAAGCTCTGATGACTCAAATTTGGATGTTGAAGTGGTTCACGATGGCCCTGATAGGGGCGGTTGACCATAACTGCCACAAAGACACAGTCTGGGACACATCCAAGCTCAGATGTGCCGGCGCTTTGAGGTGTTTCACCATTGCAGCATGATTGTGTAACACCCTCTGCTCAATATGAAGGGGGGATTGCTCTTCCCTCTGCCTGGGAACATTTTGTGGGCACTGCTTCCGAGCATCTTCATTGTCAGGCTGTTGGCTACTTGTTGGTGTCACCGCGATGGGGCTTATATCCCAATATGCGACCCTGTTGATGTCGTATAATAATTGTGCATGATGATGATTCTTCCAGCACGTGCTCCACCAGGGGGGGTTGCCCCAGAGGCGTACAAGAAAATCGCTTGACACCCCCGGCAGTGTACTTTTCTGGGCTGTCTTGGCTCCATAGGCTGGTTCTCTTGGCAGGAGTAACATCAGCGTTCGACTGAGAGACCAGGAGTGTTGCAGCGAGTGTTGTTCTCGATGTTGTTGTGGCAAGGGGACGGCTGCAGGCAACACACACACACATAGTGAACACACGTTGTCCTGTGTTGAAATGGAAGAATATCAGGCCCTCCCTTGTTCTCCCCGCCTGCCAATACATTGCTTTTGGAGTGCCTTTTCTTTTCGAACAATGGCGACATAGGACTTAGCGATGACGTCGCAAGGCCAAGGCAGTGCGCCTTCATCCCCAAAAAGCTTGCAATCTTCTGATGAGCAGAGCAAGAAGCGCTCTAGTGAGGGATTGTCCGACGACGATGGGCCACCCCGTAAGCAGCCACGCACCGATGGTGGGCTTCAATTGGGCGGTTCTATGACCCCGAGCATTGAGGATTCTCCGCAGCGGCTGCGATGGTATCTTGCTCAACTGGAAAGGTGCTTGTCAGGGGCGAGCGACGGAGTGCCGCGCGATCCGGATGAAGGTACGCGCACCAGAGCCGCGCAGCAGTATCTGTCGCAGGCGCACGTTGCAAAGGTTTTGGAGAAGGGGTTCGCTCTCCTGATGGAGCAAGACATGCTCGACGACCTAGCTCGAATGTACCGCTTGTATCGTTCGGTCGGGGCCCAGGATTGGCTACGTTCCAAGTTCCGAGATTTTGTCAAAAAGACTGGCTTAAGCATTGTTATGGATGAAGGAAACAATAGCACCATGGTCGTGAATTTACTGGCTTTGAAAGCGAAAAGCGATCAAATTTGGGAAAAGGCATTTTTGAAGGATGACGCGTTTGGCCACACTTTAAAGGATTCATTTGAGAGTTTCATTAACGAACGCCGGAATAAACCTGCCGAGCTGTTGGCGAAGTTTTTGGACAGCAAACTTGGACCTTGCAGTAAGAAGGAAACGGTGAAAGACATGGAAGGTTTGATTGATAAAGTGATGGCCATATTCCGATTTTTGAGCAGCAAGGACGTATTTGAGGCTTTCTATCAGAAAGATTTGGCGGTGCGTCTGCTGTTGGGGAAATCTGCTTCACTCGATGATGAGCAAACTGTTGTCTCGAAGATCAAGGCTCAGTGTGGACCCCAGTTCTCTGCAACATTGGAAAGGATGCTGAAGGACATTGATCTATCAAGGGACCTCCTGAGTGCTTTCCGGGAGTCCGAAGAGAGTCGAGACGGGCGGATGGGGGATGTAGATTTGAACGTGTTAGTTCTCCGGACCGGCACTTGGCCTAAAATTCCATTATGCGATCTGCAGATGCCTGTTCGGCTCTCCAATCATCAAGACGTGTTTCGGTCCTTCTATCTCCGCCAGTATCCGAGCCGGCGGCTTACATGGCTGCCTTCAGTGGCCAACTGCGTTCTCAGGGCAGATTTCCCAAAAGGGAGAAAGGAACTGGTAGCATCGCTGTATCAGACGGTGATCTTGCTGCTCTTCAATGATGCGGATGAGATCGGGTATCGGCACATCCGGGATCACACTGGGATCGACGAGGCTGATCTGAAGCTCACGTTGCACTCTTTAACCACCGGGAACGTTCGCCTGCTCAAGAAGAGGCCCCAGGGACGGAACATCACGGAGGATGCCCAGTTTGCCTATGGCTTCGACTTCAGCCACAAAGGCCAAAGGCGCATCAAAATCGACACAATTCAGACGGTACAGGTCCTCGAGGGACTGAAGCGAAGCGATGAAAAGATCGCCCAGGATCGTGGGTACGCACTTGAGGCAGCGATCGTGCGCATTATGAAGGAGCACAAGTCTCTCTCTGACAGCGACCTTCTGCGGAAGCTCCTTGCAATCCCGGTGCGGTCCGTGGACCTGACAAAGCGGTTGGAAAGCCTCATTGAAAAGGGGTACATCGCCCGCGACAAAACAAACCCATTGCTGTATCATTACGTTGCATAGTACACAATAGTCTCAGGGCTTTGCTTAGTGTGTGGCTTGCCCCACGGGGAGGGAGGGGGACTGGGATTTCTCAACTGCTGTGTGGGTGGGCTTCTGACCCCCCCCCCCGAGCCTAAAAGAGTGGGTGGAGTCCTCCATCATGAACTGTCGAACATACTCCACGCACTGAGATTTGGTTCAATGATATGCAGCCCCTGAGCCTGAAACATGGGCCCGTACAGGGGCAGGACATAGGTCTGGTCGGTTCAAACCATCGTTCTCACTCCGAGAAACCGTCCTCCGGTGCACCGAAACCGTGGATTGGTTCCACGTCGACCGGATTGGCTGATGAACAATCACGTCGGTTGTGTATTTCTGATGTGCTGGCGTTCTGGCCAAGGGACGACTGCGGTAGAGGTGCAGCCATGTGTCTAAATTGGCAGCATGAGTGTAGGGTCATGCCGTGGATTCTCAGACCGTGGACCCTGGCGTGCCATCTCAACTTCTCTGCACGTCGGCATCCGCTGCATCCTCCTTTGCATCTGCCCCACTTCACCCGGTCCCTCTCCGCTGCCCTGGGCAATTTCATGTACTTCCAAAAGCTCCATCGGTTTCTGTGGAGCCCCACTTTGTGGGTTGGCTCCTTAGCTGCCGTCAGCCAACCAAATATCAACTATTTCAAGTTGGTGTTCGGTTACGTTGTGGCACACACACCAAGCAATCGTTCGCCGAGTCACCCGTAGTCTTTCCTCTGCACTCTTTTCTTCACTTGGGATGGGAGGTCGCCAGCGCACCTGCCTTTCTTCTGGGGCGCCCATCAGAAGAAGGCGAGGGGGGGGGGTCCTACACCCCACCCGAAGCCCACCTGGTGACCCTACATACATTAGTGTGTTCATGCCAAATAAACACATGTGTCTGTCCGTAAACATGGGAGGGGCTCATTGGCCCTTTGGCGTGGCACTCACGCTTTTGCGCCCGGGTGTAAACCATCGGTCCTTCGGGGTGGTATGTCTCCGAGACTTTCTGAGTTGTGTAAGACAATGCTCTTCTAATGTAAAGCGTCTCAGCGTCAGGGATGGCAGTATCATGGAGGAAGGGGACAGACACACTGTTTTCATGCTGCATCCTGCAGTAGGACATGGGCACTGTGTGTGTGCCCACAGTCCTAGGTCCTGCTTCACCTTCTCCCACAATCGCCCATGCCCCTCACCACAGTCAGCCGCATTGTGCCACCACCTGGCTCTGCAGGATCCAGCCCGAGCATTATGCAGAAGGGGCTGATTGCGAGCACAAAACCAGGTGTATTAATAGGCCCATTGTTTTATGGTGTACAGCGCGCCGATCTGAACGTTCCTGAATAGGATGGGTGACTGCGGCCACCATGCAACAAAGCTGACCTGCGGAGATCTCTGTGCCTGGAAGTGGAAGAATGTTAGGTTGTAGGTGGTTTGGGTACCCTGTAGTTTTCTGCCTGCTGTGAACGCCTGCTCTGATCATTTTGCTCAGTGCGTCACATGTGAGCCGGGCCTTTGGCTGGCGTCACGGTGCACTGTGTGTTCAAGTTCCAATTTGCAAGTATGTTGTGCGTCAGAGTCATTCACTCTCAGTCTGATCCAGCCATATGTTCTTGCTGAAGGAGGCACAAGTGTTACTTGCATTTTGCTACTGCAAGGTCTTGACGGCCGGTATCAGGGTACCTTTGCAGCCGTGCTTCGCCCATTTTGAAGTACCCCCCCCCCTTGCGCATGGACGGCCTTGTCTAAGCACGGGGTGGGCGTTGAACCGCCGTTTTGAGGAAATTTTGGGACCGCTGTTTTTGTGGTCCAGAATGAAGTGCAAAGGACGCATGGGCACACGGGGGCGGGGGGGCTGCTGGCAATGGAGGACAACCGGGAGGGGAAATAGGAATGGGGGGGAACTGGAAATGGGTTAAACTGTCGTGGAAAAATTGGGAGAAGCCCCATCTGACATGGTCAAGAAACCACTTGTTGGTTCGTAGAGTCATGGGGCTGGGGGTAGCGATGGGGCACACCAGAAAGGAAAACAGGGGGAAATGGGGCAAGGTTGGCAGATGGTTGTGGGGCTGGGGAGCAGGTCTGGACTGAAGTTTGTTCCAGACCTTAAAGGCCGAACCTTACAGGGGGACCACTTGACGCGGGGTGCGTGTGGTGGTCGCACGAATTGCAGGAATTGCAGGAATTAGAGGGCGGTGGACCCCGGCACCGGACCACAACAAATCGGCGTGACACGAGGGAGCCATTTGTAGAACCTTGAAATGGATGTGTGGGCAGCAGCTGTCATCTGGCCCACCCCTATGTGGATACCGAGCTACTCCCACGGACCCATCTTGGGGCTCGTTTCATACAGGGGAAATGGGGCCTTAGTCTAAAACGTGCGTGCGTTGTGCCTGCGGCGCAACCCCCCCCCCCCCCGACAGTCCTTCGTGGGTGTGTTGGTGTTGAATAGTTTTCATGGTGCTTTGTGCCCTCGCGGGGTGGAGCGTGTGCAGACATGTGTTCTGAATTGATACTCCCATGCCAAAACCTAGAAACTCTAAAATTCTATTTTCTTATTGTGGTTCTATTTCGTGATTGTTTCCGATTTCAGTTGCTTGGCCAAGCCTTGGCCATGGAAACTAGAGACACATAATGTCCCAGATTCCTAGGTAGGTTGGTAGATATTGGCGATCGCTGGGGAGGCATCCTTGTTCCTGTTGCCCCTGTGATGAACAAGAAGAGGGTCCATTGCGGAGTCCGTTGAAGAGGGGGGTTGATTTATCATGAGGTCGTGCTCCGGCTTCCTTCCAACAGGATGTGATCGTTCTTGAAACCAACGAAGCGGCTCCCCTATCTAGGAGAAGGGCGTCGTCATCGCCGGTGTGGTTCGGAGTCCCACATCTGGGAGGGTGTGCCCCCACACTTAGTTTGTGTGGCCCCTCCTTTGGGCGGAGCCTCCAAAGGATCACCGAACACTAGGCATATCCTTTTCCCGGAGATTCAACGGCAGGCTGTTCCCGATGCCTAGGCAACCAGTACTAGGGGCTGCGGGATCCCTGGGGTTGAGGTTTGGCACTGGGGCGTGCGCCCACCCAACACTGTTTGTACACCTCCCAAAGGGTGGTGCCCACGCCTTGTCGTGTGGGGCTTCGCACCCGGCACCCAATCCATTGGCGGGAATGGCGAGTACTCAATGCACGCGCGCGCGCGTGTGTGTGTGCGTGTGTGTGTGCAGGGGTGGGGGTGGGGGGTAGGGGGATGGATGTGTGGGTGTGTGTGTGTTGGTTCTTGTTCCCTTCACTACGTGTGTGTGTGGGGGGGGTAATGAGAATTTGGTGTGGGGGGTATGTGGTGTGTGGTTGTGGTTTCTACGCCCCCCACGCCCCTTCATCACCCCTCGTACCCTACCGACCCCTGTCCCCAAGCCAACCCCCGGCCCCTGTCCCCACACACACAGACACATGCACCCGCCGCAGCCACAGCCACACCCATGCGTACCCCCCACCCCCAATCCCACACACAGCCACAGCCGCACACACATTGATGCCCTAGCTCCCCCTTTTTCACGTCCCCACCAACATTCACACGCGCCCACTCTACTACACAAATCTCACCACCACTCCGGGGGCATGGGGGGGGTGTTGGGCTGCGAAGCCATGAAGGAAGTGTCGGGGGGGATTATGTGGTTGTGGTGTGGTTCCAGGGTGTGTGTGTGTGTGTGTGTGTGTGTGTGAGCTTTCTAGGGCAGGAATGGGTCCCAGAGGGGGGGGTTGTTCAGGTGAGTGTGCCTCTGGTTGTTGGGGCGGGGGTTGTGCATGTGGTTCTGTTTGTGTGTGGTTGTGTTGGATTTTTTTGTGGTTATGTTTGTGTGCGGGCCTTTATGTGGGTGGATGTTTGCCTCGGGGCAGTGCGTGCACGCAGGCACGCACGTGTGTGTGTGTGTGTGTGTGTGTGTGTGTGTGTGTGTGCGCGCGCGCCAACAACCAAAGTTCGACTGCAGGGCTTGCACCAACTTGATTCATAGCATTGGTGCCTGTGGCATGTACTATTCTGGCCGCATTTAAAAACGGTCAAATCTAAAAACGGTGCCCCTCGCATTTTTCATTATTGTGTTTTTAATCATGGCCACCCATACGGACGCTGCACGGAGCAAGAAAACAACACCACAGATTCAAAATGGTGACCCCGGTAGTATGTTGAGGAACACAGATTTTAATGGCACTGGACTGTGTGATTGGCAAGACAATCGGAACACAGATGCTTGCTGCATACAACACACTGCGCTGGTGGAGAAGGCTCCAAACAGTCAGCACAGGGGACCAAATCCGCTTCTGCGGCTGGAACAAAACCAGATGTCTGGAGTGTGGGATGTAATGTCGTTGTACCCCAGGGCACACATCACCCCAGCGCTCAAAAACCACCCGTTGACCGGAAGAAAATCCTCCGCAGTTGCGATGCAACAATGTTGGTGCTTGCTATGAGAGGACAGCCCTGGCAACGACGGCGGACACTTGGCTAGTCACAGACCCCCGTTGTCGATCCCACTCACCTTGGGCTTCAGCAGGTGCTTTTTCAAACAGTTGCTTGCGGTCCCGTTTGCACTGCACCTCCCAAAAATTGCCGTCCTTGCATAGAATTGAAGGCTGTGCGGTTTTGCATTGCTATTTACCACAACCAAGCAATCTGAACTTTGTTGCATCTACCAAACTACGACACCCTTTTTCCCGCACACGTGGTTGATACCCCTCATGAGGATTCAAGAAGGCCGAGGGGTCGTGCACTTGATGACTAAATAAAACTTGGAAAACTCTGGAGTACCCTCAAAGAACCTCTTAGCGATGGTTTCGGCCGAACTGTCCCCAAACTGGCATACCTTGTAGCCAGCCGTCCAGTCACCCGGCCGCCCACACGCCGTCACAATCCACTGAAGGAGTCACGACATCTTGTCCACACTATTTCATCCGCCAATCATCACATCAATGCAGCAGAGGAGGCGTTTCAAAGGGGAAACGACAAGACCACACAACACGCACTATGTGATCCAACCCCCACTTTCCCGGAGGTCTTTAAGTCATCTCCTGCAGGCACTTTGGCAAGATCGTGTCGTGAAGCACGTGCACAACATGGACCGGTTACCTCAGTGGAAAGTGTCCACTATATTTCGGTACACACCGTATGAGTGATGTTACCTACTAATCTGAGTGGTCGGGGTGAAGTTGATGTAGGGTTTGTGGGCTGCTTGCATGTCACACTCAGGGGGGCCCTCAAATAGGGTTTGAAAAACAATAACCCTTAAGTTTTGTTACAGATGTGCTACAACCATGGAAAACTGACAAAGATGGAGCAAAAGAAAAGTTAAAAGGGGTTCAAAAGACATAGAGGGGGTTGGAGCTAGTTAAAGGGCCCAAACAAAGACATGGTAGCTCCTTTTTCTCACTCCAAGTGGAGTTGGAGTCCGGGCTAGAAATATGTTTTGAACCAAAACGGATATGTTCATAGCATGTTTGGGTCATGGACTCGACTGGGTGCATCAGCTCTCCCCTCCAAGCAACATAGCAAGACAGAGAGACCCACGCGTGGAAGCAGCATGGGTGCTGCCAAGATGAGCACCAGCAAGTCAAGTTAAATCAAATGAGTGACCGACAAACCGTTGAGCTCGGGTGCTTTGTATCCTGTTTGACCACACTCCACAGGTGTAGGGGCGGTGGAGATGCTGTACGGAGGCTATTTTGGGGTAGCCACTTGTTCTATTGATGGACTCCCAGGCTTCAGTGTGGCCCCTTAAGTTGGGGCGATAGATTCCCACACGCTTTGTGGCCCTCGATGCAGAGAAGTGTGCTTGCCCATTCACAGTTTGAGAATAGGTTGAGGACTGAAAGACTCCCTAGAATGCCTCTCATGCATTGTTTTACTGGACAATGTGCTTCTCCAGAGGTGGGTGGATTTTAGGGTGGTCACAGGAAAGTTGAATTACTATTTGGCGCTGTGCGCATGATGTGCAGAAACACCCCTATGAGAGACAAACTTAGGATCTGCATCGCACGACCGTTGTTCTTCCAAAGGGCGGGGGGGGGAGGGTACCCTAACCCCCCCTTGCACCCTCCCCCCCCGCGGGAGACCGCCACTTTGCCCAAAAAGCACAGGAAATACTGAGCGCCGAGGGTACCGAGGAAAAAATTTCTTTCGGTTTCACTAGAATTGGTGTGGGGGAGACCGTCGCTTGGTGACCCCCCCCCCCCCCCCCTCACGCGAAACCACTCATGAATGAAAGGCCTGAGCCGCTATCATTGAACCGGAGGCTGGGCCTTCGGCCCCCTCACAGCAGTCATAACTTGTCCAGGCATATCGGTAGTATTGACAGGATACAGGGAGGGAGTGGACTAGGGTTAGTACATGTCAACACACTGAGACATTACCATGAGGTTTGGCCAATTGGGTGCCAGCAGTTACCGCAAGACCACATGAAATGTCAAGGTGCCCACACCCCATGTGTGTAGATGCACGCCACGTGGCGGAACAAGAAAACACGGTGCAGCATACAGAACCTCAGGAGAGGGAGGAGCCAATGACCGATTGTTCAGATGAATGCTGTACGTATAGATCTAACGGGACTGAGCATCTACGGTTCGAGAACGCTATTGCCCTGCTGTAGACCCGCTCTATGTTGTTGAATGTGTTTGCGGGCCAAACGCGAAACCGTTGTGCGCTACGGGGGGAGATTTCAAGGGGGGGTTAGGGTAGGATCTGCAAACAGAGCGCTTCCTTGGCCTACTACCACAGTCACCACCCCCCTCCCCCTTGAAGGAGCATTACATGGGGACACGCTCGCTTCTGTGAAGCCCACACCACAACACACAGCACTTTACAAGAAATGACCAGCTGAAGACGAAAATGGCGCCAAGTTACATGCACTCCTGAGGGTCCTAGACACACCACAGCGCTGCCTGGCGAGCACCGCCTTTTTTGGTTGCGCCAAGCTCCAAAGTGCGAAGTGCGGAGGTCCCCGTGAAGAGGTGAGCGCCGGCTTGCGGTTCTTTTCCTTTCCGGGCCAAGAACTGCAAACACTAGTTGTGCCTCGTCTCAACTTTTGTTTGCGTCTCCAATGTTTAGGCAGTTTTCCTGTCTTTGTTTTTGTTTACCCATGGACGGGGTTGAGCAGCCTAATCAGAACCAGCAAGAGTCAGCCGAGGAGCGACTGGCGGCGCAAGCCAAAGAAATTCAAGAACTCAGAGAGCAACTCGCCCGAGTGGCAGTGAAGGAGGGGCCCCGCCTGCCCCCACTAAGCGTACCAGAAGTGAACCGAGCCCTCGAGAAGCCCCAGTTGGCGCAGTGGATGAGACTCATGCTGTCCAACATCAAGGCGTACGTACGCCTTAGAGCTGGTGAGGTGGGGGAGATCCCCCGACCAAGCGATTTTGGCGGCCAGGCGACGGAGGCCGCAGTCGACCCAGGTGAGCAGCTGGCGTGGAGGGTCTGGGACTGCGTGTCCCAGTCCCAGGCGGCGTATGCCCGAAGGTATGCAGGGACGCACGGAAAAACCAGCTCCGAGTCCAGCCAGTACACCACGCTAGAGGAGGCATGGAAGGAGCAAGGATCGGCGTTCACGTGGCGGAGCGTGAAATTCAGGGAGGTGGGAGGAGTACTGCAATGGCAGTCGAGGCAGGGCGAGTGGATCCCTGTGGACTCGCCACCAAGCGGAGGGTGCCAGAGGTGCGCACAGCGGGGCTCCCCCGACGAACGCCACTGGCACTTTAGGTGCCCACACTGGTCCTGACAGGACCGGCAGGAGCCCGGACCGGCCGCCCCGGGCTCCGGCGTTGCGGACACAGCGGCAGAGCTGCGGGCCCTCGCCCGCCGGTGGGAGACAGCAGCCCGGTCAGACGACCCCTGCTCACCGGAGGAAAGTGCCATGCAGTCCTGGAGACCGAGAACCCGCTCGCAGTACGCGTCCCGACTCCGGGCCTTGGCGGCTTACGCGGACCGAACGGGCCCGCCTGATACAGCCGCAGCACTGGCAGGCCTCCTGGCGGAGCGGGCCCAAGCCGGCGCTACAGCGTCGGCCCTGCGGGGTATTACCTCCGCGGTCAGAGCCGTGGAGGACCTCCAGTGGCTGCCCCCAACAGTCACCACTTTGCACAAACGGATTGCGGCGGGAGCCGCATCCTCGGGCTCTCAGCCCTATCTGTCCCCAGCAGGCTTGGTCCAGCTGGTCGAATAGGGCAGAGACTCCAGACACGGAGCGGTGTTCTGCGCATTGGCCATCATCAGTTGGGTATGCTACCTGCGGGTGGGCGAAGCAGCTGGCATCAGGGTTACTGTTCTGGCTGTGCCAGGCTTTGTCCAGTTTTGGAACTCCAAGACAGGGGAGGAGGGGTACACCACCCGCCCCCTGTACAGGTATGCGGACGGCGTCCGGGCGTGGCCTCGTGGCCACATGGTTTCGCTGGGCCGGTCCTCAGACATGCTCGTCTGGCAGTCAGGGGAAGCGGGGTTGGAGGCAGGCATGGCCAAAACCCTGGCGAGCACCGCCCACTTCCGAGCCAGGTGGCACGCCCTGCGCAGGGGAGGCGCCGCAGCGACGTGGGCCCGTAAGCCAGACCTCGCCTACTATAAATGGTGGGGCAGATGGCAGAGCACGGCCGTGGCGATGCAATACGGCACCAAATGGTCAGACCCGGGAGTCGTTGCCCCTACGGTGCTGCCCGCATGGTCCCGTGACCAGGGGCCTTTGCCGACTCCGGAACGCATGGGCGTCCTGGCCCTGTGGGGATCCCCGATGTTCCCCAGTATCGCGAGCGCCCTCAGCACCCCGACCAAGCGCAAACCGAGACTTCCGCGAGGTAAGAAGCTGGAATCCACTGCGAGCGGCACGCTTGGGGGAGGAGGCGACGGAGACCAAACCGCGGCCGAGCTGGAGGGATCCCCAGGGGACGACTCTGCTGAGGTGGGCCTGGGGCCTGACACAGCTCCTACCCTCCCTCCACTTCCTCCTTTGGCCTCTGCCATTGAGCGCGGCGCCGTGTCTCGGGAAGATGCGGGTCAGCTGTGCGCGGTGGCGGGGCCTTTGGTGGCCGTGGGGGGGGGGGCGTGCGGGCCGGGGACGGCAGCCGGGCCCATCAATGTCGATTCCGACGTGGACACCGACGACAACAGCGAGGATTCCGGAAGCGAGCCCTCTGGCGAATTCGCAGTCGGCAGAGCCAGGGGCTCCCCCGGGCGTCGACAGGCCGGAGTTGCCAGATTCGTTGGACGGGAGCGTAAGCCGTGGTCCTCCAGGGCAGCCGTTGGCCCTGTCAGAGGAGGACCCGCAGCGGGCTCGAAAGCTGGAGTGGTGGGCCGTGTCTACCGCACATACGCGGGGCCGCGTCGCGCTAAGGTGGTCCTGGGTGGTACGCAAGCCGTGCGATCCCGAGCCCCCGCACGCCGTCAAGCTGGGAGACCTCGTTTGGCCCAGCAGATCGGAACGCCGCAGCCCAAGCGCATCAAGCTCGGGCAGGGCAGGCATGTCCGGTCGCTGGAGGCGCAAGACCCGGTGGAGGGTACCTTCGTGGCTGCAGCTGAGCGTCTCAAGGCCAAGGCTCGGGGGAGGGCGGGCCCAGTGGCGTCGCCCCCCGCCCCTCTGTAAGGGTCCCGACAGGGGTGGGAGGGTGCAGGAACAGCCCCCCCTCTTCCTGGAGTTCATGCAGGCGCTCACCCCCCATTTTCACTGGATAGCCGAGCGGGAACGTTGTGGCTTGTGGATGGTGGCGAAGAGGGTGGATTTGTGGTTGAATAGAGTATTCGATACAGCCGAGGATTTCCGCTTGCAAGGGGCTTTACCCGCTCTCCTGGGCGCCTTGCGCAAGCTCCACCCGGACGCCTGGGAGGCGTGCCTCCATATCAACACCTCCCCCATTCCGCGGTTCATGGGGGGGGTCGAGGATGCCATTTTGGACCGGGGATTGGGACCGGTAGGCTCCCACCAGCTACCGGACGATATGTGGGACGTTGTCGTACCGCCCTTCTACCACGGAGGGCTCCAGAATTTTGACGTCGAGCAAGAGTGGCAGGACGGGGAAAGGGTGGTCCGAGGGGCAACCAGATGGGTGTCGCAGCAGGTCCAGAGGATAGTGCAAGCGTTGAGGGGGGCGGGGGTCTACGAGGAGCCGGCTGACCCCCCCCCCCCCCCACGTGTTACCCCTTCGTCATCCCCAAATCATCCGAGAAGGTCTCCTTGATCTTGAGTTGCGTCAAGATCAACAAGAGTGACGGGGCCAAGCCCCCCACTTTTAGATTGGATTCATGGGAGGATTTGGCTAGGTCCTTGTCGGCGTTTCCGCCTGATGTGGACCTCTACGGCCTCCACATTGACCTCAAAAATGCGTTCTGGAGCTTTTGCTTGCCCCAGGGTGCGCGCCAGGTTTTTCGCTTCCGGCCCGCCCCCGGGGCTCCGCCAGTGGCGCTGTCGCGCCTACCGTTTGGCTGGAAATACAGCCCCTATCTATGCCAAACGAGTTTGGCACGCATCCTCCAGGGGGTACTGCCCCACGAGATACTCCTTGTGCACTACCTCGATGACTTTTTGCTCGTCTTCACTGATAGGGAGGTGCTCAGGGAGGCGGGGCGAGTGGCAGTGCGTGCCCTGATCGAGGCTGGGTTCGTCATAAGTCCTAAGAGTGTCCTGGAACCGGTGCCTGTGGCGTCATTCCTGGGGAAGGAGCTCGACTTGCAGGCCAGGCGAATCAGGAGCCATGAACAAGCACTGCTCCAGTTGTGGGCGGGATGGCTGAGGCTGGCGGTTGGCGCAGGCAACGACCGGCACCTCCAAAGTTTCCTGGGTTTGCTGAATTGGCATGTGCGTCCGAGGGGATTGGGTTGCCCTTTCGCGGCGGGCGCCTACTGCTGGTTGCGCTGGGGTAGGACGGTGGGGGGGGTCAAACAGCCGGCCCAGGGCTTCCCCCTGAAAATGCTGGGCAGCCTCGCAACATTGGTGGCGTTGGCGGCCGAGCCCTGGCAGGCGCCGGGCGGGGAGGCCTGGCGGCAATTGAGGACCCTCAAGTTTGGGACTGAGGATAGGCTTTCGCGATCATCTCTCTGGTGCGGGGGCGTCGTCATCTGTGTCGATGGAGCGCGCGATGCGGGGTGCTGGAGGTTTGGGGCGCTCGTGCCGGGAGTGGGTGTGCGTACGCATGTGACACCTCCAGCCCGCTTCGCCAGCCAGCAAACCACGGAACTGAGAGGAGTGGCGTGGGCTGTCAGGTTTGCAGTCAGGACGGGACACCGATCTGTTACGGTCTGTAGCGACAGTGAGGCAGCCATTGCTCAGGTCCTCAGGCTGCGCGCGACTAGCCACCTGACCCACCACCTAACGGTCCTTCGGTCGTTGGCTAGAATCCTGTGGGTATCGGGGATCGTGCTCCGCCTCGTGTGGGTGCCCTCGGCGCTTCAGCCGGGAGACCCTATGTCCAGGGTGACGTCAGTGTTCGGAGGCTCGCAGGCCAGAGCGGAAGTCGAGGCTTGGTGCACGTGGGATGCATTGCTGGAGAATCTGGGCGAGGCTCGGGTGAGGGGGGTGGTGTGTCTCCGGGGATGCTAGCCCCCCCCCCCCCCCAGCAGAGCAACGGCGGCAGAGTATGCGCCCTCCATGTAGCAACCTTTTTCTTTTGCCATCCGCACCTATGACCAAGCGTCGGGGCTCGCGTGGCACCCACAAGCGACGGGGTACCCGTGGGGCCCACCGAAAGGGTCGCCATGGCGGACAGCGGCACCAGCGTTCCGCGGACACCCAGCAGCGCCGGGCGGCGAAGTGGAGCAGCGTGCTCCGCACCCGCCTTCGCGGCAGGTTGGCGCGCCTGCCCGTCCGCCGGGTGCTGCTCGGCAACGGGGTGCGCCTGTGCCCCCAGTGCCCCCTCCCTGACGACAGGGAGGGATTTTTGGAACGGGCGGTCCGGGACGTGGCCGCGCGCGCGGGAGGCACGCCGCACCGCCGCACGACCCCCGGCGGCCGCAGCGTCAAACCCCCATGGCGGCATGCCTGCTGCCAGGTCTGGGAGGTAAGGCTGCCGGGGGGAGTCGCTGTGGCCTCCCTAACGGACTGGAACCAGGGACGCAGGGTTGCTGTACCCTATATATGGATCCAGGCCCGGTATGGGCTGGTGTTGCAAATTGCCCGCCTCTTCAACCCGTGAGGTCTGACGACTGTCGTCGTTGTCTGTGACTGCCCGGTGCAGTGGGTGTCCCTGACGGCTTGGCCGCTGGGTGCTGATTTGGGTTTGTAATTTTGGGCCGCGTCGGTCCGCATTCCGCTGGAACCTGAAGGCCGGGTGCTGGGACGGGCCGCCTTTTACCGTTAGTGAGACTCGACGACAGTCGTGCTCGCCTGTATCTGCCCTCTGCAGAGGTTGACTCCGGCGGCGTGGCCGCTGGGTGCGCCTGTTGTGTTGTCTTTTTACATGGTTGGCGGCACGGCCGCTGGATGCTTTATTTATTCACCTTTTTGGGCCAGCATCACTCCGCATCCGGCTGGGGCTGAGGGCCGGTTGGTACGAGTAGCCCGCCTCTTTGTCCGCAGGGAAAGGCGACCGTCGTGATCGCCTGTATCTGCCCGCTGTGTTGGCTGTCCGGGGCGGCATGGCCGCTGGAGGAGTCCGCCGGGCTTAGGTTGTGGACCCTGTGGTGGATACCTGGATTAGGCGGCTACCTTTTTGGGCCGACCTCACTCCGCGTCCGGCTGGGGCTGACGGCCGGATGGTGCAATTTACCCGCCTTATTTGTTCGTGGGGCACGAAGACCGTCGTGACCACCTGTGTCTGTCCACTATGGTGATTGTCCGGGCGGCGCGGCCGCTGGAGGGGCCCGCCGGGGATGGCGTTGCTGGTTTGGGCCCGGTGCAAGACACGAATCCTGACCTCCCTCCACTTCAGCCTCTGGCCTTTGCCATTGAGCGCGGCGCCGTGTCTCGGGAAGATGCGGGTCAGCAGTGCACGGTGGCGGGTCCCCTGGTTGTCGTGGGGGGGGGGGGGTTGCTTCTGTTGCTTTGTCTTTTGCTTGATTACTACCTCAATTCACATTCCTCAGGGGCTTGGACCGGATGTGGGACCTGTGATGTGGGAACTGGGTACAGCGGAGAATGAATACCCAAGTCCTGTGCAGTTTTCTTGTGCTCTGCTTGTGCAAACACTAGTTGTGCCTCGTCTCAACTTTTGTTTGCGTCTCCAATGTTTAGGCAGTTTTCCTGTCTTTGCCCGCCCACCAACCCACTGACCGGCTGACCCCCTGAGAGCACCTGCCCTTTCCTGTCCCTTTTGAAACCGATTCCCTCGGGTAGAGTGGGGGATCTAACCGTGCTGCAGCGTGTGGACCAGGGTATGGGGTCAGGGTCCGTATCAGAGTGGGGTCCCGCATCCAGCGGAGTGGTCCGCAGCGCACCCGTCCATACAACCGCCGGTATTCCGGCCTTGGTGATACTTCAGTACTGCCATCCCAAGTCCTGTGCAGTTTTCTTGTGCTCTGCTTGTGCAAACGGGAAGGACGGATGCCACGGCCATGCCCAGCCCCTCTTGTACTCTCTTTCTCACAGGAGGCCATGGCTTCATTCCAGATCTTTGTAAGGGATGATTGCCACGGAAAGACTGTTGTCATCAACGCGAACCCGAGCAGCCCCGTGTCCGCCGTCAAAAGCCAGCTCCAGGCGAAGTTGGCCATCCCCTGGGAGTACCAGCGGTTAGTGTTCCAGGGGAGGACTCTGAAGGACGAATCCACCTTGGACGGCTACGGGGTGGCCAGGAACTCCACCTTGCACGTGATGGCCGCCCCGCCACGCCACTGGCAGCCTGTCGAGGTATTCAATGACTCGACCGGCAAACAAGTCACCTTGAAAATTGACCCAACCTTCACCGTGCAGACGCTGAAGAGCATGATCCGTAAATCCCAAGGAATGCGGGAGAAGGACCAGCAGTTGGAGTTTCTCCAACGGCCGTGGGACCCGGAGCTGGCGGACAACGCCATGATCGAGCATTGTGGGGATTGGGAACAGGGCTTTCGGCTCCGTGACAGGAGGCTTGGGCTTGCGATCTTCAACGAGACAGCACAGACGTGCATCAGTTTCCTGGCCTACGCCTCCCACACCGTGCAGTGCTTGAATATTATGATCCGCCAGCATGCAAACATCCCGGTGGAGAGCCAGTGCCTCAAGTTGGCGGGCAAAGCGCTCTCCTTGCCTGACAATGTCGGGGATTATATGGACTCCGACGCGGCGGAAGGCCCGATCCGGTTGCATGACTTGCGGCATTATTTGCCGTTGGACATTTGGGATGAAGTGTCTCAGGCGACATTGAAGGTGCAGGCGTACAGCGCAGATACGATCTTTGATTTGAAAAAGCGGCTGAACGAATCTGAGGGCCTCTCAGTGGAAGACCAGCACCTGTTTCTGGTTGGTCGGGAGCTGAAGGATGACCGCACACTCCAAAGTTATGGCATCTTTTCCACGGCCTGCGGGTACGTACGGCTGGTGCAAAGCACATACGTCTTGCCTGTCAAGGTCTTTGTGAGGCGTGTGTGTGTTGCACGCGGTACAATCGAAGCCGAGCCCGGGAATACCCTCATGGCTGTCAAAAACAAGATCCATGAGTCGTTGGGAGTCCCAGTGGACCTGCAGAACGTGTTCGTGGTAAGCAAGCCGCAGTTGAAGGCTGACATTCGCAGCTCTGCTGGGATCAAGGCAGGGACAAATGACGCAGATTATTGTCGCGGCGTCATGGTAAGCGATGGCAAGGCAGCGATATGTAGGATGGAGATGGCCCTTCAGCTTGGGTTTGGTGTCCGGGTGGGATCTGCAGCTGACATCGGGCGGCCGGCAGCAATGGCAGAGGCGATGGCTGGGCAGGCGGCAAAAGAGTCGAGTGAGGATGCTACCGGAAGTCAGGATGCAGAGCCAGTAATCCACATCCTGCTGCAAGTGCAAAAAGGCGCCCGGGTGACGTGTGTGACCATTGCGCCGTCTCATACAATGCAATGGTTGAAGGCTCAGGTTGCAGCCCTTCCCAGCCTCTGTGCTCACCCTGTCCTCACTCTGCGCTGTGGTGAACCCCTCACCTTTCATCTCATCCTCACGCGGAGCGGCACGCTCTTGCTTGTACTCCTTCTCAAACTCACTCAACCGACACATCCCGCTCACCTCAACTCAACACAGGCCTACCAACACTGCGACCGGTACTCAAGGCGCGCGCGGGCACGAACACCGGGTCGCAACCGCGGCGTATGGTGGCGTACCACCGAATGGAGCTGTGCGTGCGTGGCAAGAAGGCCGCACCTATTGCGTCCTTTTGCAGTGCTCTTTTCTCGCCCTCAGGTTGCTCGCCAGCCATGGGATCGGCCCATGTCTGCAGAGTTTCCGGTTGACAACCCTCCAACAGGTCCCCATGCGGCTGGCGGTTGGAAGGGAAAGGCGTGTAAAATGAATAAACACGCCTCCCCTCTTTCATTATGACGCGTCAAAATCATATCACGCACACATGACATTTTTCTGTCCTTTTGACACAATATCACGTACCCCTTCTCCAACCCAAAGCCCCCTTTTCATCAGCTCAAACCCCCGCGATTTCTCGTTCTCGGCCTCAGCATGTCAAGCAGCAACAGATGCAGCACCAGCATCAAGATCAATGCTTGGGGCAACACCAAAATGTGCAGTGGCATCAGACCAGCATCAGGACCAGCAACAACAGGACCAGCACCATCAGGAATGGGATGAAGTACAGCCGTAGCTTGGGCACCATGAACGGCAGTAGATGAGGTTGCTGGCCCAGCGTCAAAGGACTCCTCATTCTCAGTGTCATTGCCCTCGCCAAATGAATTTCTGATACATCGGAGTCCCACCGTACTTTTGGTGAAAGGCTATGGACATAAAAGGGTAGATGGCCCGTTGTTGCCTCCGGGGCCGCAAGGCGCCCAGTACAGCCTCAAAACCGGGGGAGGGGCCCGGCACAATCGCCTCTTTAATTCCACCACCAATACAGTCACCCTACTGACACTGCACACCAGCGATGCTTTTGCATCCGATCTGATGGGCCCTAAAAAAAGTTGGGAACAATGGACACAGCAACATACATGTAGCACTTTCTGCACATTTCAATTTCTAGGGATGGGCCCCCAGCGTTATTGGGTGACACCTTTGCAGCCTGAACGGTGCAGCAATACTTCAATGCGGGTCATCCACCGCACCAACCTACCCATTGTATGGTTGGGAAAGATTGGGTCATTTCTCCAACCTCCAGTCCTCACCGTCAGCCAAAAATAGCATGATTCCACCGGATGCGATGTAGTCCCATGAAGTGCCTTGTAGAGAAATCTAGCGGAGATTGGCCCTCTCGCCTATGACGTCACTGTTGTCATCTATGTTGGGTGGTCCCGAGTGCCAGTGCCTTCCTCAAGCCTGTGGATCTCACAGCCATCTACCATGATCATAACGGGGCCCGCTAACGTGACTAGCGTATTGAATATTGCTTTGTTGTCAGCATGGGACTCGCCTTCACCTTCACCGGGTGCGCGTCCAACTCTGAATCCTACCTCTTTCATCAAATTAAGCGGCTCGAAGGCATACCTGTGGAGGAGCAATTGCTTTACTATGACTCGCAGCCGCTTGACGACACCCAGACACTCGCAAGTTACCGCCTCCATTCGTTGTGCTACATCGACTTCTTGCGAACCGGGCGTCCCCTGAAGCGCCCCCGTCTCGGCAGTGCCTCGCACCCCAGCAACCTGGACATCGAGCTTCTCTCCGCGCTGCCCACTTTGAGCCGCTACGCAAAGATGCGGTTGGTGCCTCTGGACGAGGGCTCGCCACGCGGTGCCGCCGTGCGCCGCCTCTTTCTGGACTCCATCACCCGCCACCGAGGGCATTTCATATCGCACTGCCCCAGTCCCCCGTGCACTCACTTTGCACCGAAGATGAAGTTGGAGGTCGTGTCGGTGCGGTGGCTGCTCAGCCGCGGCTTGCTGGACATGTACTGTGTGAAGCGGGAGCGCATCGAGGGCTTGCGCCGCAGCGGGTGTGCCGAGCTCCCGGAGGAGTTCGCGCGCGCTGCGGTGCGGCTGCAATCGGTGGATGCCGGCACCCCGTGCCTCAACGCATTCCACTGCTTTATGGCATTTGGCATCCGTACAAATACTGTGTACACATTACTTTCAGGCGTTTCTTTCCCGTTATTTCTTGGCTGCTCAAACCATTTATCACGGTGCGGAGTAGCATTCCTTGTCATCGGAAGCTCATATACATGGAAAAGGTTTTTGCCGGTCTTTTGTTAGCGGGCAACGTGTTGAAAGGTCTTATCACCGAAGCTAGAGATAGATTGTCGACCCTTCGACGACCAATGAATCTTGAAAACACTGTGGCATATCAAACGATTCAATCCCTGTACAGTCTGTTGTTTGTTTTCACACCTGCACTCTGGGCCATTGGGTATGGGGTTCGAGAATGTACTTGGGCCGGGGCTGCTCTGGATTCTGGGAAGACCGCACGCACTGTTCTTGAACATTGTCTGCTTTTACTTGTCTCCCTTACACAAAAGCATGCTCCCAAGATAGAGTATGTTCGGACCTTATGCACTGCACTCGGTACATGGCAGTTATGGTATGACATGGTTCCTGGTTGTCTGTTCGTTGAGGAAAGTTGTGAAGCCTCTTTGTCACGTTTGGGACATGCTCTCACTCTGCTGCCACACGTCACAGATCTTTCTCGCGCAAGTGATGTTTACTGCACCCTTCCCCCCTTGCAGAAAGAACGGGTTCTCAGATCTTCGGTCCAGCCACATCTGGTTACACATTTTGTTATTACGATACGTTCATTTGTTCAACGGGCTGCGGATATCAAAACGCCGTTCACACGGTTCCAGACCAAACACATGACAGTTACACCTGATCCTGTATGGGATCCCAGTTACCTTCCTCCACTTGACTTAACTGTTGATTCCCCCTTACTTGATATGTGCATGATTCGGGCTCTCAAGTTAATGTGCAAACACAGAGATGTCACAGAGGGAATCCATCAATATATGACCCACATTCCTAGAACACCTCTTGTCGATCGTGTTTCCTATGTGAAAGCTTGGAAAAAATTACAGACAACACAGTCGCTTGAAGCACATCCCCCTCCGGACAGATACCAGGGACGCCTTCGTAGACAGCCACGAGGCCCGCCTCCTGCCCTCTTTGACCCGCCATCCAGCGAGAGCGAACCTGATGAGGACGACGAACATATAGTTGATGAGGCCGAAGGTCGGCGGCTTCTTGCCGCTGAACATTGAGATTTGAGTCGCTTATCGAAATTTCGATTGCGCGTTTGTTTGTTGCAATTTCAGTGCCTAAGTACTTGATCGAATCGTTTCATCATGTAATACCCTTTCTTTGCTTGGCCCAATGCTCCTTCAATCTATTTTATGCATATCGGATGTATTTCATCTCCTTCGAAGTCTATGTAAACCTGATCAGACAACGTTTCTCGGTACCTCGTCTGCGGTCTATCGAAATTTCGATAGACCACTGCCTCAATCGAAATTTCGATTGCATTTACGAGATTTGGACTCTAAGTTGGACGTAACCGATGAATCTGAGCTTATCGCTTCACATTTAGAGGTACTGAAAAACCTTCACAGAAATATCCGGTCTCACAAGCAAAGTAGCACTTTTGTCGCCCCTATCGTCCATTTGCGAGTTCCTCAGCTCGTTTGCGCACAGGTTTTACCTCGTTAATCACCCTCAGTCCATTTGCCCAATGTCCGGTGAGTCCCATTTGTCACCGAAGAAGCGGATCAAGAAGAAGAAGCGGTGGCAGCCGGCAGGGGACTCCGATGAGCCTCCATCTCAAACGTATTCGCAGTCAACGGACACTGCAAGCCCCCGAACGGATACTTCCGAGGCCGCGCTTTTCTCTCAGTCCCCTCCACCGAAGAAGAAGAAGAAGATCGTTGCAGAGCAGCGACATCCGCAGAGGTTGAGGAATGGCACGATACTTCTCAGGTCTATCTGGACGATTGGGTTGATTCCCGAGAACTTGTTCATTACTCGAAGATCGAACTGGACCGCGACATGAGCTTCGGCCAAACAAGAACGGTTACTACCAAGAAGAAAGCGTTGGTTGGTGATGACATCCTTGCTGCTCCACCACCGAAGGACAAATACATCGAGTGTTTACTCTTTCCAGCAGGTATACCTTTCTATCGAAATTTCGATTGATTACCGTGCTGCGTTACGGACGATTACATCGTACCTTCCATCGAAATTTCGATTGTGCGATTCCTCGTCAGGCGCTACATTCAAGTGTCTCGGTGGACAACATGCTTTCGAATGGACCCAGGATGTAGGAAAGAAGTACGAAGAAGAAGGCAAGACACCGCCTCATTGGACAAGGATGTACGACGGGTTGATTTTGAGTGCGGACACACCGTTTTGGATTCGACAAACCCTCGCTGGGCATCACAACCGGGCATCCCATGGCGGATCTGAGCATACGTTTGAGCAACGACTCCATCGCCTCTTCACCGAGTGTCACCTCAAAGGTCTTTATCGAAATTTCGATAGCGGGTCCACTTCGATTAACATTACGTCACCAATTCTTTCCTTATTATCTATGCAGGAGTACCTACCCCAAAGGCCGCAACGCTGACAATGATGCACAAGACCGGATACACTGCAGTGCACGGCACAGACGAAGAAGTTGCAAAGCGATGGACGGTTCTTGCAAGTTTCGTTTCCCAAGTTGAGGACAAAGCTATCATTCCGAAACTCGTCGAGCTTCAGGGGAAGGACGAGTTGAACCCGGTGTTCAACAACTACAAGCCGCTTGAGTATCCGCCGGAGATTGCGCAGGTAGTTACTTTCTTTGCGTCATTGTTATTTAAAACAACACAGTCATCTTCGGACATATCTTCACAGGTTTGTGAAAGGCTGCTGGAAGGAGGTCTGACGCCACCATTGCTTAAGACCTTCGTTCGGAGACTTCGGGAGCAGCGAACTTGTTCTTGGCATTTGGAACATCCGGACAACCCCTTCGTGCACGAGTCTCGGAAACACTTTGCGGAGTGGAAGAGAATAAAGTCATCACTGTCTCCCCAGGATTTCAAGGTGCATATCCCGCGCTGGAAGTGGACCGAACAGCATCCTTTGCCGCCTTGGACGACCATCAGCAAGGCCCCCATCTGGTCTGATGAGGATTTCAAGACCCTCCGCGAATCCCTCAGTCAACCGAAGGTGAAGCTTGTGATCAAAAGTACGTCGGCAGAATGTCTGACAGCAACGCTTGGTGAAACCAAACCCGGAGAGGCAGTTTGTGAAGTCCGCATCGGGCCAGCTGTCGGTGCAACCCCTGCTGCAATCTCTGGACTGAAACCGAGGATTCTCGTCTATCAGATTCCGAAGGGTACCGCTGCGGGACGCCCCCTGTGTCCAATGATGTTGTCTTACGTCCTTGATGAGGAGTTGATGCCCGTTCTGCTTTTGGTTGGAGATCGTCCTGACGTCCGCGTTGTTTTGAACGCCATCTCTGCGTCAACGGATGATGAGTTCTATACCAGGGACATCGCGTTGTACAATAAGGGGATTTTGACCAGCAATTACACCATGGCAACTTCCCAGCTCGTTGTCTTGACATTGCGCCATGTCAAAGAATGGAAGGTGTGTTCTATCGAAATTTCGATAGCGTCGCTTTGCGTACTTCCTCCTATCGAAATTTCGATGGTTTTTCTTTTAGCCCCCGAGGTACATTACCTTCGAAGACGAGCGGTACAACAATCCGGCCGAAGATGACAATCGACTCCCTCCAGAGATTCTGGGTTGCATCATGCATCAACTCAAATTGGATGTTATCGAAGAAAGCGTCAACGAGATCTGGGTTGCGGTTCAGACTACATCTCCCGTTGTGGTGAGCAACATCCGGCTTCGTCTCCGTTCTCACGTTAACGTTGCCGTTCTTCTTGGTTTGTCAACGGCTCCAAGCAAAGAACAATTGACGAAGTTTGCTGATGATGGTATGTTGCAAGGCCTCCCTTCTTGCGCTAGTACAATCAACTCCTCAACTCATTTTTTCTGCTTTTTCTTGCAGTTTCAGCTGGCCTTCAAAGGGTGCAGGCCCTACCACCGATCCAATGGGATCTTGTTCTCGACCGAATGAAGCGGGGTTATCCCCTTGAGGCTCCTGACACTGACGAAGGTATGCATTGAAAGACACCTCATCAAATTTGTCTTGTTCCTCTCCTTCACTATTTGTTCTGCCACAGATTCTTCGGACGATGACGAAGACAAGGACACAGTCAAGGGTCAAGCGAAGGCAGCGAAGGACGCTGAGAAAAAAGTCAGCAAGGCCTTGACGAAAGAAGAGAAAAAAGCGGCTGCTCAAGAGAAAGTATGTCTGTTTATATCTACACATCTGCCTCGATGTTTTATTTTCTTTAATCATTCTTTCACCCTTCCTCTGCAGAAGGAATCCGAAAAGGCGGCGAAGGAAGCAGCAAAGCAGGCGGCAAAAGAATCGGCAAAAGGTAAGAAAGAAGGAACACAGAAGGAAAAAGAGAAGAAGAAGTCTGCTTTTGCTGATTTTCAGGCCAAGTTGTCGAAGGCTGCTACGGATCAGCCCGAGAAGAAGGGCTCGCCCCACAAGGATTCTCATCCGAGTCGGGCTACCACCAAGAAGTAATCGAGCATATGTCATATTTTTAATCTCCGTTTTTTATTTCTCCTGGTGATATGTTGTTGCTTTCTCTATCGAAATTTCGATAGAAACCCCGTTTCGATGACCACCGATGCTGTGTTTTCGTCAATCGAAATTTCGATTGGCCCCCGCCCGTCAGATTTTTATGTTTTAATCCTATCGAGATTTCGATAGGCATCGACGACAGATTCCTTTCTATATTATGATATTTGAAATTTCGATAGCATCTTGCCCGGAGTAATATGTCTTTCACTGCTGAAAGGCTCATCGTTACTTGAAGTGAGCACTCCTTGAGCTGCTCGGCACAATCACCGAGTACACAGATGGCATCATTTGAAAGAGATCATCAGAAATTGTCCTTATTCGTTTTGGCCCTATGCTCTGCGTGCCTGTTTTGCGTGTGACGTTTATGCGTTGTCAATAACTGTCAGGTTTCCACGAGGTTTTTAAAATGTTTTCAATTGTCCATCTCAATTTTCCCCTCTACCCTACCCCCTACAAATCAGCTATGTCCCCTACCCCCGATTTCGAGGTTCTCCCACCACATTTCTTCCCTTCCCATAGTAAATACCCCACTTTTGACTATTGTTTTTCGGCTACGTTTTTCCTCAGTTTGTATCTCACGGACCAGAAATCGAGGTAAAATTTTTTGTTACTTCAAATTTCGGTGCTGTACCTCGACTTTTTTCGGTTCGCCTGTCACGATTTAGATAGCCGGAGGCAGGTTTTCCGGGTGGACACTTGGTTCGACTAAGCATTGGACAGACATGGGCGACGTTTTTGCTTTGGCCATGGGGCAAGCACCGCCATGGCCACCCTGTCTGCTGCCGGAGGCGCGCCTACGAACGGCCCAGCCCCCGCGGGAAAAATGCACAGAAACCGCACACCGATGGCGGTTGGAGGGCAACTGGAGCAGGCTTGACTGGTGTGCACACTCGTTGGGTATGGGAGATGCAAACACACACAAGAGGATGCAAAACTGGCAATCCTCACCGACTCACAGTACCTGCAGCTGGGAGCAAATGGCAGGGCCCAGCACTGGAAGTCAAAGGGATGGACAACCACGTCTGGTAAGCTGCAAGTCCCCGTCCCCGTCTGGGAAATGCTGCTCCAGGAAATGGCGACGCCAGGAAGAGAAGTCAGGTGGGAGCATGTCCCAGCCCATGTCAACGTACAGGGGAATGAGGTGGCGAATGGACTGGCGATGGAAGGCATGTGTTCGAGCCCGCTGTGGTCTCAGCATGTTGCACCACACTCATCATCAGGGTCGGAATCCACGGTAGGCTTGAGGGGAGGGTCTGGATCAGAATCAGAGGACACCAAAGCACTCTGGCCATCCTTGGGTATGGTCCCCATGGATAGTGATGAGCTGACAGGGGAAGCATCCGGGGGGGCAGCGCCACGTGGAATGGGACCATACACCTCAAGCAGTTCAGAAAGCGAGGACATAAGGACAGGACACACACACCACGGAGAGTTGTTGAATGAGCTGTCTGCAGCGGACACACTGTCTGCAGCGGACACACTGTCCTTCAGCACAGAAGTGAGCGACACCAGGCGGCAGCGCAAAAAGCGAAAGCTCAGGAAAAGCAGGAACCCAGGACAGGGTCGGTAATGACAGAACCTGTAGCTCCCGCATTCTGGTGCGGATATCTCACAAGTTTCAAGCTCAACAATGCATGCATGTCTGAAATCTGCGTTGTGACGCAGAGTTTTTCGTCACAAGAGCCGTGTCTTGTCGCGGCGAGCAGCAGCACACAGAAGCGACCACAAAGCGGCTGAACCCGCGTCCTGCCGCCGGGAAGGACATGGCAGGAGAAAGGACCACGTCAGCAACGGCGTGGCCCTTACACACACATCCATTCAGCCCCAAAGAAGGTCAAGCCTCAGCAAGAACGCCAGCGTTTCAAGGTGCAAGCACTGAGCCAATTAGACGCCATTGCAAATGAAGGACTGCGAGCAGTCGAAGCAGAGCTGACCACAATGGCCTGGGCCCGCAATCAGCAGATCTGGCTCCGAGTGGACCAACCACACAGCACCAGGATGCACTGTGAGATTGTGGACAATCATGGGGAACCATTGCTGATGAGCAATCAGGAGCTCTCCTCGGTGATGGTCCAGATCAACTGGACCCTGAAGACTCAGGCTCTGGCGAACATGCAGGTCCAGTGGCGACCCAAAAGTGCAGGCAAGTGGCACCCGTTCCAGTGGGAGGTGATCCTCCACTGTCCGACGTCAGAGGGACACAGAGCGGTGCCCTCCTCAGTGAGCAGAACTGGACACTGCATGCATGTGTGGCTGGCGGGCCGAGCGGACCTCTTGAGGCTGTTCCAAAGAACGCTCTTCAGGCAGGCGGACCCGGTACCCGGGGACGCTGTCCGCTTCCCCTACACGCTGCTGAGCACCCCCCCATGCGAAAGGAGATATGCATGACAGGGGGTGACACGCAGGGGGACACATTGGAGCAAGTGGTGCAGATGCCCAATCGTCATAGCCCAGTGGATTAACCGCACCTCTTCTGTCCTGCGGAGGATGGTTCGAACCCCGGGGGGGATAGTGATACACCGAACGTCCCGAAAACCCCTTTTATGCGAGAGAGAGAGAGAGAGAGAGAGAGAGAGAGAGAGAGAGAGAGAGAGAGTGGGACGCAGTGGGAAAGGAACGGAGAGGAGAGAGAGAGAGGGTGGGGCGCAGGGGAGAGAGCAGGAGAGAAAGAGAGGGAGAGAGTGAGAGAGAGACCCACAGAGCAAGAGTCGGGGGCTAACCGGCGCAAAGGGAGGGTGGTGGGTTCGAGCTGACCAGGGTGTATGGGATGCCAAGGCAGCACAGAGCAGTATAATGGTGAAATAACAGGGCGCCATTGCGCCCTTGGAGCACAGGCGCGACACGTCGTCACGTGTTGGAAAGCCGAAGCATGGCAAGGGCCGTGAGAATGCGGCCCATGAGAGGGACATGAAAATGTGGGCGCCTTGTGCACGCATGGTGTGGCGCAGAAAAGGTACGCGCCACACACAATACAGCAATGAACTGTTGAGGTGTCCGGCAGCCGGAACTTTTGTTGAAATGATGAGACGCCTTTGCGCCACCAAAGGCGCCATTGCGCCCCCGAGGTTCGGGTACGACAGGTCCTCACGTGCCAGAGAGCAAGTGCTTGACAGGGGCACGCCCTACAAAGCAAGGGTTAGAGACTAACCGGCACTGTGGGAGGGTGGTGGGTGCGAGCTGACCTCAGTGTCTAGAGGACCAAAGCCAAAGTACAAGTCAGCAACCACCTGGTGTGGTACAAAACTGGTCTGCGCTGCAGTGCAGCAAGAAACACGCTGAACAATGTGGTCATGACCATGCGCCTGTGACACGGGGGCGTATGCGAGCCCAGTTTCCGTTGCCTCATGGCCTCGAGTCGGCGCAGCTAGAGCCCAATGCGGACGATGCGACCTGACCATTTGAACCCCCCCCCCCCCCCGAGTCGGCGAGGGGCCCAAATAGCCGGCGAAATTCGGCGAAGTTGCCAAGAACCAAAATTTTGGGTCCAGCACTGATTTGAGGAGTGCCACGCAAAATGGAATGATAACTGCACAGCCAAACACCACATCATAGGCTTTATCTATTGTGCCGACCTCCAAAATTGTGATCCCGCCCTCCAAGTCGGGTCAAACGCGCCGCCGACTCGCCCGCCGACTCGTTGGCCGCCGGGTCTGCTGACAAGGGGGGGGGGGGGGCTTTTGGCTTTGGGCTTACCTTCCCGAATCCGAAGAGGGCCTTAGGAGCCCACGGAGTGCCGCTTTGGGGAAGCTCGGCTCCGGCGCACCACGCTCACCCTTTGGCCATGCAGCCAGCGGGCGGGGCACACGCCTCCTCCTCTAGTATTGTTGCACGTGTATTGAGCGCGGCCGTATCCCTGGCGTGTTCGCGTTGTGCTTTTGTGGTGACAGGAACCGAAGAGAACACAGGCAACGCGCACTGCACGGCTGTAGGAAGTTGTCATGTAAAGCGGTCCTGTCGTGGTAGTGTGTGGACGACCGCAGCATCCCACAGCAGTACATGGTCTCGCACGGCTAGTGTAGCCATGTCCTTCGCCACCAGCTGGAGCACAGCGTGCACGCTGGGGGTGCAGGTCAGAACGATCAGGGGGCTCGGGAGGGATCGGATAAGGTGAGCCGTCGAGGGCTCTTGGACGTTGGGTCGCACCGCAAAGGTCACTTCGGGGGCCCAACGGGAGGTGGGGGGGGGGGGGGGGGCATGCGCATGGGTAGAAGGCCACCTGCCACCATGCGCCAGCCCTGGAGGTGGCAGGTAGTCCAGCGCGCCAGAAAGGCGACTGACAGGGGCAGGACCTTCTTAGCGGTGAGGACGTGAACGTGGGGGTTGAGGGATGGGGTCGGTCGCGTGGGCCACTCGAGGGTGTCCAGCACTAGGAGCAGGTCAACCAGGGTGCGCGAGTGGTCGGCCATGGTCTCCAGAATGAGACGAACATGGTCGCGTCGAAGGGCGAGGGGTCCGGATCTCTTCAGGGCGGCTGACGAGTCCCGACGGGGTGTACACAGTCATGTGCAGCGGGGATAGGGGTTTAGGTGCCTGATGATCGGTCTCCACCGCCACAGCAATCGCCATGGCCGAAGAGGGTTGAACCAGCGTGGTTCCGTCAGCCAAATACGAGCCGACCTGCTTAGGGAGTGTAGCGAGCAGTCTGACGAAGGCCCACTGGACTCGCAGTAGAAAAACCGGGCAGGCGTGGGCTATATGGGACCAGGGGGAGTCCACATGTGCCTCACAAAAATCGCAAGCGTAATAGTGCACTGTCACGGGGGCGGGTGGTACAGCAGGGCCCGCAGGCGGAGTGCTGTGACGATAGGGCCCCTGGGCAGTGCAGAGTCTAGCAGTAAAGAGGCGACGCATCGCGGGTAGCCGCCCGTGTTAGGGCGTCATCCTGCAGCTGGGCGACACTGAGCCCAACGTTGAAGAGCAAACGGCCAGCGCTGGTGGCCAGCACAGCTCTGCTGAGCAAGGGAGGAAGGGGGGCGGTGAATGGCTGGGCCAGGGAAGCGCCGCGGGCCGCTTGCTGGTGCGCTTCTCGCTGCAAAGCGGCCGCAGTGTGTGTGTGACTTGTGTTGTGTTGCGCCTGCAACCAGAAATCCTGAAAACCCACTGTGGCCGAGACCACCTGGCGGAAAATGTGGTTGGTAATGGAGGAGGGGGGGGGGGCCTTGGTGAAAGCACAGTGCATAGCCGCCGTGACGTCAGCCAGGAAGTAGGCACGACCCACCCAGGTCCGCGGCAGGTGCCTGGCCACCAGTTTGGGCAGCCACTCGGCGTCCGTGGAATTGGCTTGGACGACCTGGAAGCCGAAATGAAAAGAGCGCCGGATACCCCAGCAAGGGTGATAAAAGACAATGCTTCCGCCAACGGCCGTGGCTGTCAGCGCCCCATCCGTGACTATCCACAGGACGTCAGGGAGCGGACTGGCCGTGGTGAAGCTGCAGCTAATGCGTGCTTCCCAGAGGTGGGGGAACGGGTGCGTGTGTACGCGCGCGCGCAAGATGGCGAGCTGGTTGCGTAGGGCCAGGCCCTCCGAAAACCGGGCCTGGGACTCCAGGAGGTATTTCGCTGAAGCCCGCGAAAGGGGGTTCCGGCTAAGGGAGCCCAAGAGGTATGTTTGGAAAAGCAACGAGATGTTGCGGGTGGGGAGGTGAGGGCAGTTGACGCCACCAGCGTGTAAGGGGAGGTGCAGAAAGATGCTGCAGGTCCAAGGGGGGAGGGCAAATGCCGCCCGGTACGCCCTGTGCGCGTAAACCTGCAGGTCCTTGTGCCACTCCGGGAGGGCCAGGACTGCAGAAAACACATAGTCCCACCGGGACAGCGCGAAAGCCACAAAGGAACGTACTGCAAGCAGGGGAGAAACTGCTGTGTCGCGCACCGAGTGGTAAACTGTGCGGAATGTGGCCAGTAGGTCGGCCAGCTTGGCTGTTGGCACGAGATTGTGGAGGATGGGCACGCCCACGATGAGGGGGGGGCTGGTGAGGGTACGGGTTTTAAAGCGGGGAACATCCTCTGCGACGAGGGCAGGATAGCCCCTGTCATTCAGTCTTATAAAGCTGAACTCCAGCTTGTCCATGTTGGGAACACCATTAGTGTGAAGGGTGGCATGGACGCATGCACTGGCCAGCTCAGAGACCAGCGCTATCGTGGGCTCGAAAAAGGCCCTATCGTTGCTGTAACACACGCGATTGATGGGGAGGGGTGACGGGCAGGGCCACGGAGGGATGTAAATGCGGCGGGGGAAGGGTAGGGTGGAGGAGGCCAGGACTGACGCACCTTGGTAGCCATTGGCTGAGAAGGGGTTCCCTTGGGAGTACCCCTCGAAGGGTGTGTATCCATCTGTGAGGCCGTCGGACGAGACGACTCGGATCTGCAGTTGCGCATAGAACCCAGCTGCCCGAGGACCGTAGTCCCACATCGGGTGGAGGAGCGAGTTCATAGGGGAGATGAGGTCTCGCTGTTTTGCGCAGATACGCATCGGATTCGTCCCACCCACAGCGGGCGACGGAGCCATAGGTCTCGAGGGAGGAAGTGCAGGCAGCCCGGCTGGTTAGAGCTAGCTCAGCCGCCCGCAGTTCGCTTCTGTACGCAAAGTACTCTGGGGGATACAGGCCTGACGCCTCCAGCGTGCAATCCTTTTTTCTCTTCGCCGAGTGTGCCTCAGACCCCGTGATGGGACTCTCGGCCACAACAGGGCGATATGAAGTCATTAGGTTGGGGGGTTTCTTCGCATCACGGGGCACCTTGCCCTTGTACAGTCCGTATTGCACAGGCATGGCGGACAGGGAAGGGGCACCCAGCCACGACTGCCTCCTGGACGCCAGGACGCCCGAGCAAACACCGAACCCTCCACACTGCAGCAGTCTGCGGGGCGTGTTGTCGCAGGCCGAGGCCCACGAGCCTTGCCGGGTTATGGACTGCACCATCTGGAGGTCAGAGAGCACGGGCTCAGCCGACACACGAGCGCAGTATGCGTCGCGGTCGCTCCGGCTGTCAGGCCGGAGATGACGCTGCAGGAACTGTAAAATCAGTCCTATGGGGAGGTCAAGGTCTGGGTCGAAAAACCGCTCCCAGCAACGGGGGTTCGCGTGGGCCCTGAGCCAGTCCAAGTCCAGCCGCAGGTGCCGGTTCTGGACGTTGGCGGCCGCCTGCGCGTCTATTTCCACTTTGCGATCCTCTGGATTGCGGAGGGACACGGTGGGGTTGGGGGCAATGAGGGAGAGGGGCTTGAGCGGCTGGGACTTGAGGCGCAGAGCGCCTCGCGTGGCCCCTGTGACCGTCACCCTGGCCAGTGTGACCGCCAGCCGTTCCCGGCCCCGTTCTGCTACTGTGTCTCGCAGCACCTGGGACAACTGGTCCAGCTGCTCCCTGGACAAGGGCGGGGCTAGGGCCTGCAGGCGCCGGATTACCACATCCGACGTTGGCGGGCGAGGGACCATGGCGGACGCATAATGCCACATGGCACGGGTGAACAGGTCCGGGGGTGAGGGGTACAGGGTCAGGAACGCCCATACTACGCCAACCAGGGACGACAGGAGTCGGGCTGCCGGGTCGTCCAGCAAACGCCAACGAAGGCGCTTCCAGTGGAATGGCTGTGCTGTGCTGTCGTGGACGTCGATGGTGACGATGAGCCCCATGTGGGTGCTGGAGGAGGGGAGGAGGGAGGAGTGGTGGGGGGGGATGTTGGCTGAGGTGAGGATGTGGTCAATGCCTGTGCTGCGCTGCACACCGTCCACCACAGTCCAGTTTGTCAGCGTGCCAGGAGGGTGCGCCAGGTGGAAGGAGTGGAACAGGCTAGCGCTGCGCAGCGCAAAGTACAGAGGGGAGGTGTCACTGTATGCCTCGCAATTAAAGTCCCCGCCTATTATGGTGGCCTGGGGCCGCAGGAGCTGGTGGAGGCTGTGGATGGCCCGCAAAACAGCCTTCTTCTCAGCGAAGCTGTAGTGCGGGCGTAGGTGAACAGAAACCAAGAGGAGGGCCCCGTACCGGGACGTTTCTATGACGACCGCAAACCAATCGACCTCATCCATCACAACATAAGGGACGGAAGGGCCCTTCACCAACGGCCAAGCCCACAGTATGAGGAACCCTGTGCCTACACCTTGCGTGCGACTGACGACATGACCGTATTGACGAGGAACGCACCGTCGAATGGCCGCACTCCCCCAGGTTTCCTGGTACAGACCGTACCCGATGTCCAGGGAGAGGGGGTGGTTCTCAAAGGCTTCACTCTTGGTCTCGAAGCCTTCCAGATTGTTGCAATACAGGAGAGTGGGCGTGGGGGGGGGGGGGGCGGGGGGGTCAGTGAGCCAACGAGCAACAGCTGTTGCTGGGGGGGGCTGCACTGGATGAACGGCAGAAGAAAAACAGCTTCCGGGCCCAGTGACGGAAGACACTGGGATGGCGTGCGGGACTAGCACGCCGGAGATGTCGCAGGCGGCACGCGCCGCCACTTCCGCTCGACAGTACGAGCTGGTGGGCCGGGGGGCTGTGCAGAACAGACTTGGGAAAAGAAGCGGCCTGGGGTCACCATGGACCACCGCCGCAGGCCTCTCCGGGAGACCGCAGTCAGGACAATGTGGGGACAGGACGAATACGCTGGAGGGGGGGGGGGTACACAGCAAAGAAGCCATTCAGGGCCACTCCGGACGTACCCCGGGCTGCCCTGGGGTGCCGCGGGGAGAGGCCTGGCAGGGTCCCAGAACCAGAACAGGTCGCCTGAGGGGGTGAGCAGGGGGGGGGATATGAGGAGCTGGTGCGAGTCCGCCAGGGAGCCGCGACGCTGCACCAGCTCGGCTACCCCTGTCAGCCACTGGAGCAGGCACGACGCTACAGGGCGCCACAGGGTGGGGGGGAAAGCTTGGAGAGGACACCACACGTTGGGGTGGAGGCACACGCGGGCGTCCGCGCGCAGCCGGGTCTCAGCATCGGGCAGGAGGGGCGCAGGGGAAAGAAGGGTGAGGCCACCGAGAGAGGAGCAGTGCGGGCATGCTGGGGTCGGGGCTGGAGGTGCCAGGGAGTACAGGGCACCGCAGTCCCAGCAGGCCCACCACGCTGCATGGGTTCCAGGCGGTTCCACCCCATCCTCGGGGAAGGTCGAGAGGAAACGGAGAACCTGGGGGGGGGTGGTGGGTGATCACATCGCGGAGGGAGTTGGACGTGGCCAACGAGACCGCAACGCGGATGAGGGGTTCGAAGGGGAGGACTGTGCGTGGCAGGATGCGGGGCAGGTGAAATCAGCGACGAGCCACGCCATCGAAGGGGGCTGTCTCCACCCCGCGGGCATTGCCGGGGGCCGCTGGGGGTGCCGTCGCGGGCCACGGGGCAGGCAGGGGAGGAGCCCACCGCCCAGGCACCCCTGCGACCACTGAGTCGCTGGAGGGGTCCCATCGCTGTGGAGGCGGGCGACGAGCGTCAGGGAGCTCGCCCAGAGGGGGGCGCTTGTTGCCCCGTTTGGCCTTGTCCCTAGGCGCAGCCGACGGGGCTGGGGGGGCCATGGAAGAGGCGTCGCAGGCATCACTCGTCAGAGTGACAGGGGAGCCGTCTGGCCTGGTGCTGGCTATGGTGACTGACCAGCGCGGGGGAACAGAGGCCGTGTCGAGGTAGGTGCGCTCCGTGCAAGACGAGAAGAGGGATGCCCATACGGAATCGTCAACGGACGCGACGCCGACCCGGCGTTTCACCATTAGTGGGGTGAGGGTGACGGGGGTGAGCAGCAGGTGAGTGAGCTGCACACTGGCCGACATGAGGTTGGCTTCACCGACGGAGTCTAGGTCGCGGAGCATCAGGAAGCGCCGCCCCGGGGGCGAGGCTCGGGGCTGGGAGGCGGCGGACGTCGTCGACGGGGGGAGGAGGGAGTCCTGTAGCCCCGGCGTGACGATGCGCTGAGTGGCGGGCGTGTGGGGTGGCGCGGGCTGGGTGGGGGTCGCCCCGCGTCGAAGGACCCAATCGAAGGCCGTGTCCGTCGCCTTATTCTTGAGCTCTTGCTGGAGCGTCTGCGTCACCTGTGTGACGCCGGTCTTGGTCTCTATGCCCCGGTACATGTGCACCAGGGCTAGGCGAAAGGAGTCCTCCGAGGATACCACTAGGAGGCTCTGCGAAGCTTTGTCGGAGACGGCCGCATGCATGGCGAGCTTGCGGGCTACGTCCCCGTACGGGATGCCGTGCGAGTCGTGCCGCTCAAGGAGCTTGACAACAGCCTCCAAGGACTTGGTTTTGAGGTCCTGGAGGTTGTTGTTCTCAAACTTCTCCTCGATGACGTCGACGTAGCGGGACAGGTCCGCCCGAAGCATCGGCTGTCGGTAGGAGGGGCACGTGAGCCAGAGGGACTTGGCCACCCCCACCAGCGCCGCCGTGGTGCGGACCCCGTTGATATTCCCATACGCCTTGGAGCCCAGTTGGTGGGCCCTGGCTAGGGTGAGGAGGGGCTGGGCGTGCTCCTCGGCTTTGTTCTCCGGGACGGCTGCCAGCGAGTCTAGGCGGGTGAGAAAGTCGGAGGCGTCGGTGGAGGACAGGGACCGCAGTTGAAGCAGCCATGGGTCCTCGGCCGCGTCTTCCGCTGCCTCCTTGCGCCAGCGCTCCTTGGAAGCGTACAGGCGCATGAGCAGGCCTGGGTGGCAGAGCTTGCCATCACCGTCGGGGCCGTGGGAGCGTAGCTCTTTGACCCACTGGTTGGAGGTGAGCACGCAGTTGGTAGGCACCGGTGAAGGAGGGTCCGCGGGGAGCAGATCTGGGCAGGCCAGAGCAGACCCAGCCTGCTTTGCCGCCCAGCTCAGGAGCCAGAAGACCACCGGTAGGCGCATGGCTGGCTGTTTGATCTCATGCTCCCCAGAGAGAACCATCAGGAACTCGTCTTGAGACATGGTCCGTAAGGTCTGGTCCCCATAGCGGGCAACAAATAGTGCAGCCTCAGAGTGCAGGTCTGTCAGCTGGGCGGGAGTGGCTTGCGCGTGGAACGCCACGAGCGAGTCGAGGGCCATGCCGTATGTGATCCAGGCCGTCTGGTTCGCGTGATTTCGTAGCGACTCCATGTCGAGGTGTGCAAGGGAGTCGGTGGCGACAGCCCACATGAGACTGACTGAGGCCAGGAACGGGTCCTCCGCAGTGAGGCCCGTGCACAGCACCCCGGAGGGGTGGTGGTGCAGCGTGAGCAGCAGTTCACACGCCAGCGGGTTCCAGGCCGCCCCTGTGCAAGGAAAACTGTCCCTGGGAGTCAGGGCGTGGAGCCGATCGGCAGGAGAGAGTGCGCGGAACGCATCCGCGGTGACATCAGGAACGACGGCTGCTGCCGGAGGCATGTGGACTGTGGGGAAAGAGGGCAGGGTGTGAGGCCGGTGCGACTGGTCGGGGGCCCACGATGGGCCTTCCGGTTCGTCTAGGCTTGCACGTGTCGCCGCGGGCAGAGCCCTGAGACACAGGTGGGGTGTAAGGCACGTGGACAAGGAAAGGGTTGAGGTGCTTGGGACCGGAGGGCCCAGCGTAACATTCTCGGGTGCTGAGCCGCAGAGGGGAAGCATGCAGGACAGGCATGGAGGAAGGAGGGAGGGGACTGCTTCGTCGGATCGCCGACAGACAAGCAGGGAAGGGAGGACGGCACCGTCGGATCGCCGACCGTCGTGCTCGTGAGGAGGGGAAGATCTAGGGAAGCGCCGCAGGATCGCCTGTGGTCGCGACCCGAGGAGGGAAAAGGCCATACCAGCCTGCACTTGCGTTTGTACACCCCTTCCCCTTAGGAACCCCTAAGGTTGACTCGCCATCTCAGAGGCGACAGGGCACTGCCGAGCGGGGCAAGTGTCCGCAGGCAGGACACGGGGGGGGGGGGGAGGGGGGGTTGGTTGCATCCCAGGCCCCAACTACCGTGCGCCTTCACGACGCCTGTGGGTCGGGCGTGGGCTCCGTTGCCGTTCCCTTTCTGTGACTCTCGTGGGCCCGTGGGCCGAGGTCTGGTGCGCCACCATCAACTGGTGTCCGGTGGTCCTTGCGGGGGATCCTGAGGATGGCTTGGGGGCATGGCCGACCTAACGTCCGGTGGCGTCAGGCGGGGCCAGGGGCTCTCTTGGTTCAATTGCCCATGCCCAAAAGTCTCACCCCCCGGCCCCAACAATCGAAATCGTCCGTGTCGAGCGTGCGGTGCGTGTTTTGGGGGGTGTGGGCGGGGGGTGAAATCTCGAAAGGGGGGGGCAGGCGGGTGGGACAGGAGTGGGTGCGCGACAGGGGCACCCAGGAGCGCCAACAGACAGGGGGAGGAGCAACACAAACACACAGAACGCGGCAGCCACACCAGGAGGGACAAGGGCGAGCACAGCAGACAAGGAGGAGGGGCACAGCGAGGCAGGAGAGGCAACCGGAACAGCGGGAACAGGGAACCAGAATGGAGGGGACGGGAGAGCGTGCGCATGGGAGGCAGCGACAACAAAGGGGATGGCCTGGCCAGCCAGCCCCGTCGCTCGCGGGTGCCAGGGCAACCCTTGCTCAACCGGCATCAGGGGGGGGGTGTCTCCCGCAGCCCAGATGGGCTGTTGGCTCAGCAGGAGCGGGAGCCCATCAGGGGCAGACCAGCCGTGAGGGGGAAAAGGACATATGGTGGACGGCCGGGACAACGCGTGGAGGAACAGGGCACCTGGGCCTCACACACACAGAAACACAGCGAGGCAGGCTATGGACGGCCTGTGGACAGAGGCGCGTGAACAGCAAAAACAGTCAAGTGACCCCGGCAACGACCAGCACATCCTCAATACGCCAACTACTGGGCGCCGCTGACGCGCAAACGGCACACCATGCCACATTCAGCACAGCCCCAACACACCAACGGCTGGGCTCCGCGAACGCGGAAACGACACCAGCAGGAGCACCGGCCGCAGCGGCCGACAGAAAGCAGCAACCCGACGCAACATGCGAAGGGAAGAACGGGTGACCGTTCAGGGCCCCGTAAAGGAACAACAACCAGACGGAATGTCACACAGGGGGTGCACCGGTGCCTTACATGCGTTGCAGCCCAAGGCACACCCACAGTGGAGGCCACAACTTTCAGCAAAAAGGACCCAAGGCGATTGTCACTCATAAAACAAAATGTAAGAACGAGAAAAACTCAGCCAATTATGTAAACTCAGCTAGCAGCCCGCGTGCGGTGTTGCCCGGCACCAACGTACGCAGCGCGGGGGATGCCTCCACAAACTGCAACCAGTGCGGTATACGGCAAGCAGTGACCGGTCCAATCAGACGGCAGCGGTCGTCATTTTGAATTTTGGGGCAGGGTCCTGAGGTGAATGGCCAATGTGCCCGAAAGCCGACATGTACAAGTGAAGCTTTGGGTAACATCCAAAAAGGACCTCGAAGATGGTCTCTCTTGGGTGTTCTCATGCTCGGTACAACAGCGATGCATGCCAACGGCAAGGCCACAAGGCAGGTGGCAACCACAAACAATAATGACTTGGTCCCGACCGGAGGAGTGGGCAATGGAGGGTAACGCTAGTCCAGCGATGTGGGAAGGGGGGGTTCCATTTCTAGGCGCTCTCCCAGGCTCAGAAAAGGGTACCCCAGCCCCACGCACCACCGTGACACCCCTTTGCCGGATGCTGCCAGTCGCCTGCTGGAGGCTGCGGACAAAGTCCTTTGTTTGCACTGCGGCTCCCAGCTGTCCGGTTGGGGCCTCCTGGGTCACATGAGCATTGACATGCCATCGGGAATGTCTCACGCTGAAACCAGAAAGAGAACACTACAGTCGCAAGCAGTATGGAGACTGGCTCAGGAACGTAGAAACGCCTACAAGAGCACAAGTTGCGGTCAGCAGGGCGGGCCTGCAGGGGATTAGTTTCCCATGCGACCCCTCTTGTTGCGCGCATGAGAATGGGTTATGTTAACCAGGTGCCGCACTTCTGTGGTGCATCCCACACGCTCAAACTTCGTCCCCGAACCGGTTTTTTTCCCCTCTGCACTGGCCGGAGCGTTCGGTGCCGCACAAGTGCTGGTGGGGATCCGGTCACTCGATTTCTTGCCACTGAGCGCCGTATCGCTCGTATTCCTCTGCTCTGGGCCCCACCCGCACAGGACGGCGTTAAGACCCCCGGACGGGATCCGGGATCGGTCCACACAAAACCCCTGCCGGAGTCTAGCGCCTACTCTGGCCCAGGCAGTCAAGCCTCTGCAACTTGAGTTTGTCGTCCTTCTGGTGCCCGATTGAAGGGAGGCGCATGGATCGCCATCGGACAATCCTTCTGGGCCCGATTGGGATCCACGTGTCCACCACGCGTGCTGCACAAGGGTGGACGGGCTTTCAATTGAAGGGGGGGGGTCGATAGAGCCCCCGGGTTAGACCTGCTCCCCCAAAAAGGGGCTCAATTGACGGGACCCCCAAAATTGCAATGAGACTGACCCCCCGGCCTCGGAGGTGACTCAGACCCCAAAATCAGCAAAAATGAAAATGGGATTTTTGGAATTAGCGCGTCGAGGGGGCTCAGAAAAGTCATCATTTGCCAGATATTTGGTGAAAAAAAAATTTTGACCATTTTTAACGCTTCAAAAATTTTTCGGCGCTTTCGGTGCCAGAGTTCATAATAACTGATTAATGGTGCCTGTCAATTGAGCCCTTTTGGGCCCTATTGACCACCCCGCACTTGAAAACCCGCCACCCCCAAACGCACGTGCTCTCCGTGTACATCGGCTGTGCTCGTTTGGCCTTTGTGGCCGAGCTCCCCCGACGCCGCATGCTACGACTGGGAGTGCGGCTCGGTCAAGAGCCCCCCCCCCGCCGAGGGCGGAGAAGACAAGCGCCACAGAACCCATGCCCCCCCCCCCCCCCCCCTCAGCCCGGCATTGCCATCTTTAACGAGGTGCATTCCCACCCACGCCCGGGCACGTCTGCGGTGTCGCCAGCCTCACATTCCTGGACCGGCGAGCCTGAACAGCGGCCACCAAATCCAAATCAACACCCCAAAGGATGTGCTTAGGCAGGGGAGGGGCATGAGGGGGTTGAGGGAAGCCCCCCCCCCCCCGTCAGACATTCATTACATTATTGACCTGGGTCTGGCTGCGAGTTCCGCAGCAAACCACACAGGGCTACACCCCACAATGCCTTTTATGTAGTCAGGCCAGAGCAGTACCGGAGGCTCTTCGCGCGGAACAAAGAAAACATGTCATAGGTGAGAGGATGAGGGCCAAACAGAGTCGTGGCGACCCCAGGTCACTCTGCAGGTATACTCAAGGTAGGAATATAAGTAGCTCCTTCTTTGTCAACCTCGACCCCTGTCTTGGACAGGGGAAGAAGCTATGGTATGTTCTGAGAGTGTACTTTGATCCCAAGATTGACTCGTACTGTTGCAGAACCATTGCAGCTTCGTAAAAAAAACAGTACTGGAGGCTCTTCACCTTCCTGTCCTGCTCGGACCTGTATATTGAACCCCTACCCCCCGACCCCTGCCAATAAAAAAGGTATTGTTGCTTGGCACTGCATAACCCGGTTTCAGATTCAAGTGATCCTCACTATGTGTCACATTGGCTACCACGACCATCGTAGCACTGGACAGCTCTGAACCTTGATCCCGAGAGGTTATCTCGAGAACTGTGAAGTGAGCAGGCCACGCCAGCTCATCTTCGTCTGAACCAAAAAAAAATTGTATTGTTGCTTAACACTAAACATAATGCAGCGTGTTCTCACTCCATCATACCTCTAACATAACTGCCCAGTCGTTCTGGGGGGCGCACCGTGTACCGTGCAAAAAGTAGGCTATTTTGGACGTGGGTTCCCAGATGGCCAAGGTGACCGCAGTAGCCACTGTGTTCCTGGCGCATGGGGCAACATGCCCCCCAAACACCTACTCCAACCCATCGTCAGTATGCCTTCCCTCCGGCACTATCTGAAAGGTGGAGGAGGTTCTTGTCAGGGGAGGCAGTTTGCCATGGCATGGGGCAGTTGTGTAGTGCACTGGCATAGCATGTTTTCCTGCCTCAAGCCAAATCCAGCTCGATTGCGTGGGCACCCGACGGCGGTCTGGTGCATTGGGTAGGCGACGGGAGTTGTGGATTGACTGGTGGTGCTACACTGCTACCCTCGTCGTCGTCGTCGTTGTTTTTGCTGTCATTGTTGTTGTTGTTGTTGTTGGCGTCGTTGTCGTCGTTGTCGTTGTCGTCGTCGTCGTCGTCGTCGTCGTCGGCGGCGGCGGCGTCGTCGTCGTCGTCGTCGGCGTCAGCGGCGCCCACACGACACTTTTCAACGCTCGTGAGACGCCTGTCAACGCTCGCGAGGCACTTACCCCTGGGGGACGGTCTACCTTACCGCTGAGAAGTTTGCAGTTTGTGTTGGCAGCATTGGCGCCTGCGACTGCTCTGCATTCTGTGCCCAAGGGTTTCTTTTCTGTGGACAACAAAAGTGCTGTTTGGCTGTGTCTCACCCCGCTGTCTGTTTCAGCCTACAGTCATTGTGCCTCATGCACACTGGGAAGCCGATGGGCGCGGTAGTCTCGGACTGTTTGGCCTGCTTTCAGACTCAGCTACTCCCCACTACGTGTCAGATCCGCTACCACAGTCATTCGTGGGATCATTGTAGCACTGGACAGCTCTGAACCTTGATTCCGATATGTTGTCTCGAGTACCATATGATGAACAGGGTACGCGAGCCCACCTTGGTCTGGACCAAAAAAAAGAGAAAAGAACGTGCTGTTTGGCTGTGTCTCTTTTCTCACAACCCCCCCCCCCCCCTTTGTCCTAGCTGCGCCCTTGTCCAAGCTACAGTTGGCGTAGGGGCCGTATTAATTTGGGACCTAATTTAATTCAGTACCAAACGTAGTGTAGCCACATAAGACATGGGTTTGGTGACAAATTTGCCAGTTACATAGAGTCATGGACACATTTGTTGTGAGTGGATGCCCACTTGAACCCACATAGCTCTGATTTTGGGGATATTTTGGAATTATCTTCCCCTCTCTTGGTGGTGGTGTGTGTGCCGGTAGTTGTATGTGTCGCGTGCAAGCTATGCCCTTATCCAAGCCACAGTAGGCGTAGGAACCGTGTTAATTTGGGACTTTTGCGTAGCTAGGACAAAGGGTGGGGGGTACATGCGGGGGAAATGGCCCGTTTTCCGGTGAAGTAGTCTACAAAGGTATGGGCAGTAAATCTAACGTAGCTACTAGGTAGCATGGCTACCTATCTACCACACTTCACTGTCTAGCATCGTAGGACTGGACTGCTCTGATTCCTGATTCCGACGGCTCTCTCGAGTACCATCTCGTAGGAGGGCTTTGCCAGCTTACCCAGGTCTGAACCCCCCCCCCCCCGCAAAAAAAGCAGCTAACTGTCTAGCATCTCCAGTAGTTAGCGTATTAGCTTTTAGCGTTCAACAGAATCAAACCATTCTGATTCTTGGTGGGCACAGTAACGTCCACCACAGCACCATAGTTGCCTCTGTCAACAATGAACCCTTGTACTGAGGGTATGGTTCAAGGCCGAGCAGAAAAGAGTCTGTCCCTTGCAACAACATGCAGAGGTGCAACTGCAAATGCTTTACACCCATGATCGACAGGCAGGGAAATGTTCCTGTTGCCACCAAGACTTGCTACAAAATGAATGCAGGCTGCCACAAGTAGTTCCCTTTTCACTCTCTTCACCGAACGAGCTGACCTACTGGTTACCAGCACCAATTTACTTCGGCATAATATCTGCATACCATTCATAGATTCAGCCACCCGCAGATGCAGGGCAGAATACAATCTCCACAGGCGAAAGACATACACCAAAAAGGGATAGGCCCCAACAGCACGTGTGGAGAAGACCCGGCCACAGCAGTGAGGCTGAGCACCTGAGCGTCTGTCTCGCAGTCCTCCAAAGCACCAAAATGAATCAACCGCATCAGTTGACCTCTTCATCCAGTTTTAGTGCAAGCGTTAGCTTAGAGTTATCCGCAATCCAAGCTTCGGCTTCGCCGAATCTGTGCCTGTGTGTCAGCTCGTGGTTGTAACCCAAGCGAAGGCTGAGGCTGCAGCTTCCAACTAGAGGCGGGCGAGGGTGCAGGTTGGGGTGTTGGTCTTGAGCCCCTCTAACTGGGACATCCAGGCGGGATGTGATGTGGTCCTGCACCATCCACAACATGTTGCATCCAGCGGTGCAGCCAAATGAGGCGCCAGAGAATCAAAATCCCTGTTTCTGGTCTGGACAAAGAAAAAGAGCCCCGTTTCTGTGTCAAAGTTGGGGTGCCAGGCATGCACAGGGCGAGCATCCCCTCTGAAGAGATCCCTGACTCCCCGATGACTGGTGGCAGGGAGGTGACTGGCGGTCGCGAGGCGCGTTGGTGACAGGTGGTTAAGAGAATCCCAACAGAGCCCAACCCTTTCCTGCCCTGAGGGTACCCCCCCCCCCCGGCCCCATGGCCATTCGAAGAATATGGAGCCAGTATGAGAGCTGTGCGTTGAGTACAGCTGTGAGAACTGCCGAACATTGCTGCATATGCCCACCAGGACGTGCATGTGTGGGGTGCTCTTTGACCTGCATGCGGCGCCGCCCCTCGTGTTTGCCACCATTGATTTTGCAGTGCTGTTTCCATTTCAACACCATTGGTTTTATAGTACAGTGTGCCCTTTGCCGCCAGGTGCACTATGCCACCATTGATTTTGCCGTCCTGTGTGCCCTTTGGGGCTATTGATTTTGCATTCCCGTGTACTCGTTGCTGCATTGTTTGTGCAGTTCTGTGCTCTGCAAGGCAGGCAATACTGGGAAGTTGCATTGCACGCCACCTCCCATCTCCACCAGAGCCATGCTGACCCAGGCATCCCGATGGCTGGCCGTGTCCATGGCCCTGTGTGCCGCAGTGCACGCCGCAGCCTGCGCCAGGCTGCTGTTTGGCCAGCAGATCGCAACGGGTGTGCTGTTCGGCTGCCAGAGCCTGGGTTGCCTCGCATTCGTTGTCTACCACGTCTGGCTGGTATTCTGTTCATGCAGCCCTCCACCGAGCACGGTGGCCGGTGGTACGCCGCCAGGAGGAAAGGATATGACGCCCCAGTCGCCCCAGTCGCCCCAGTCGCCCCAGCAGACCTCCATGTCTCTCGATTTCAGCAAAATGCAGAGCTCGATTCCAGTCGAGCGCTCTGCCAGCGCAGTTACGGGCTTCGACGAGCCCCACGCCCACCACCGCTGGGCATGGCTGCTGCTCCTCGCTGTCGGGCCCGCCGACCTGTTGTGGGCTTGGCATGGCGCGCGGTCGTTCTGGTTCCTCGTGCTCCTCCCGTCGCTCCCCAAAGACTTGTGCGGCCCCATGGCCGCGCTCGCCGTGGGCCTGGTCGCGTGCAGCGCGCTGCTGTGCGCGTCGCACGCGCTCAACCTGCCCGGCGGCGCCGGGTGGGCGGGGCTGTTCCCCGTGGTGGTGTTCGACACGAGCTGCGCGCTGCTGCCAAGCCTGCTGCTGCTGGTGCAGCTCGTCTCCGCTCACTTCGAAGGCAAGCGCCGATGTCAGGTTCCTGGGGAGCTATGTGGGTGTCAGGAAAATTGCTGCAGGGTCAAACTGTGCCTTGGGAATCGCCAGAAATCGCCTGCAATTACCAGCATCTCCAAAAGGGACCAGGTTGAGGGCGGCACAAATGATGCTTCCTGTCGTACCGACGGTCTCAGGGCTGGAAATGTCTGATTGCGGGGACGTCCAGTCAGTCTTCAGCAACCAGTAAGCCCAGGTCCAGGGTTGCGATTACACAATCTACTGGTGCCCCCCCCCACGGTACCTGCTCCTCGCAACACACTCACACTGTGGGGTACAGGCCGTATCATACAACGTGGACACATGATTCCGAGGTTGTTCCCGAGTACCTTCGCAAACTTGAAATCTGTTCCATTTCCCTCGAATAGTCCAACACTTCGACAGTCAGTCACAGAAAAATCAGGGTCTCATACCCCTCCACCCCACCTCTGGGCATGGGTTGTCCCTGAGCATCCCGCTGGGGCAGCAAGGGAACGACACCTCAATTTGTTTTGGTGGGTGGTGGATTTGAAGAGTGTCTGGTGTTTGTTGTGGTTACCAGTCTTGGTGTTGGTGCATTGTGCGCATACCATCAACGCAGGCATGGCACTCCATTACCTCGTGTATACATGCTCTCTGCCATGGACGTTGGTTGACATGTACCCCACGGCACTCGGATGTGCGGTACGGCCAGGGAGGTGTTGTGGCCTTTGCTGTGAGGGTCTTCGTGTGTGCCATGTGCCTTTGAACATCCCTCGAAGGGCGGAGGGGGAGGGGGGGCGATGAAACCATCATGTTGGCCATGCCCCCTCGGAGCTGGGATGGACCGGTCGACCACTGTTTAAGGGGGGCATTGGGGGGTACTGCAACCAACCCGCTTGGCCCGCAAATCTGCCCACATTGTCACGGGCTAACCCAAATACACACCGAGGAGGAGTCCGATCGCTGCGTGTTGATTGGCTGCTTCCAGATTTGATGCCGACTGGAACCACTTCGCGACTGGAGTAGATCCAAAGAACCCGGGATCTCAGGATCCCAACTCCCCGCGTTGACCGGCCCTAGTGTGCGATGCGACGTTGTATGTGCAATGCTTCGCACATGGAAGTGGGCCAAAGGCATCCTGCCCTAACCCAACCCCGCACTGAAACCCCCCTCCCACCCTCCACCAGGCCCGGAAGTCCTCCTTCGCCACCACCTACATCAACAACAGCAACGGCAACCTCGCTCTGCACTCCAAAAGCCTCTTTAACAAGCGGTTCCGCCGCTCGCAGAACAAGCCGCTGGGGTACAGTGTTGCGAGTGTGCTCGCCACCGGCGGCTTCTCTGAGGTGTTCCTCGGCCTGAGCCAGGACACCGGCGAGCTCATCTGCGTCAAGCAGCTGCTGGCCTCCTTCCGCGAGAGCGACATTGCCCTGATGGAGTCGGAGGTCAACGTGCTGCGGGACCTGAACCACCCCAACATCGTTCAGTACTTCGGCACTGACCGTCAGCACCGCTTCACAATCCTCCTGGAGTTCGTGCCTGGGGGTTCCCTCGCTGACTTGCTAGCGAAGTTCGGCGCCCTGAACGAGCAGTTGATCGTGCTTTACCTGCGGCAGGTGCCCCCCCCCCCCCCCCCCAAAAGCCCCAGCTGGCTTTGTCTTCGTCTGGAGGCGTGGCCGTTGCCAGGCGGCATACTTTGTGGCGTCGTAAGGAGAAAACAGTGTCCCCTCTCTTTGTGAGGGGTAAGCCCGATTTAAAGATGCTATATGATTCGGGCGGAGCACCCGTAATGTAGCATAGCAACCAGTGGATTCACCTTTGCAGCCCCCGGACTATGCCTACTGGAAACAAAAACATCGAACTGCTTGAGTGATAACCGACTCAGGATACCAACGTGATTCTGCCCCTAGTTCCGCTAGAGGTTATTGGTACCACCGGCATAGCATTGCGGATAACACCCTAGCCTGGCGCTCCATAGTTGGGGCTTTGATCACCATAGACTTCAACTGAATGGTTGGGAGTGCAACGAAGGTTCTCAAGTACCCCCCCCCTTGCAAACTCCCCCCCCTTGCAATCTCCCCCCCCCCACCCGGGAGACCGTCACTTCCATGTTTTTCTAGTTAACATGTATTGTGCTGGTTTGTGTTGCCCATCTGCTTTACGCATGGCCTTGCATTGCTTTTCCCATTACTTCAAATCAAGCACCTGTGTGTGTTCTGTGATATTCTCTCTCCAAAGGCGTTGTATGGGTGTGTTGTGTTGCTACTTCAGACCCAAGATGTTCACTCCGGTGGATCATGAGAGTGCTCAACTCTCAAGGCCAGAGGCTGTGGCGGTTGAATCACCCAAGTCTCCAGAGTCACTGGATGTTACCCCCATTGCTCCGCAACCCCAAACACCGGCACAGCCCACACACGTACCCAGAAGTTCTTTACTGTTCCTTTGGATCCTCAATAACATTTGTGTTGGATGAAGCACATTGGCATCAACGCGAAAGTCGCTTCACACATGTTCTCTTTGCTTGCATTAGTGGAGGGTACCACAGTTTGCCAGGAAAAACCCTTGCAATCCCCCCCCCCCCCCGGGAGACCGTCACTTGGCGACCGTCCCCCCCCCCCCCCACGCGGGAGACCGTCGCGCGCTAACCCGGGAGGTTGCAAGGGGGGCGGGGGGTATGATCCTGGAGTCTAGTGTCTCTGAGATGTGACAATGTCAAACCCTCACATGGCAAGTATGTTGGGTGCGGTTTGTGCATCTCATATCTGCCAGTTAGTCCACCGTCTAGTACAGCATGCGTTGTCACGCCAAAAGGCAGTTTATCATGAAACGGAGGAAAAGTGCAGAGCCGATCATGAACTGAAACCACCGTTTATAGGACAAACGATAGTTGTTTTTTTTTGCTTAGCCTTTGAAGTGTCAAGGGGGGGCATTTTTGTGGGGCAATTGAAGTTCTCTAGACATTCATCTTACCGAGCATGCACGAGGTAGAGCAACGCAAATGCCCCCACAATCACCTCTTCTTCTTCTCTTCCCTGAGTCAATATGCATGCTGTTTTTGCTTGAGTGAGTTGATTTCGCTTTTGCCCCCTTGTGTTGCTAGTCTACTATAATCAGCGCACTTTTTGCCCCTTGGCAACTCACACCACAAGTAAGGGACCTCAAGTTGCCTCGCCTAATTTTTGCTCGATTCCGATGTGTATACTTTTGCCCCCGTGGGCTGGTCAGCACGAATGACTGGGTCTGAATGACCTTTCTCCTTATGAGTCGGTGGTCCACTGGATACCCCAGCCTGGTTGTTTGTTACTCAGATTTATTTATTGTTTTAGCTCGGGGCTAGCAAGCCCAGTGGCCTGTGTGTGTTTCTTTTCCTCAAACCAATATCTGATTGTGTTGGCAACAAGTGCCAACACTCTTTACCGTTGCGCAGAACATGATCCAGTGAATTACAAGTCCTCGACCGAGTAAGATGCCGACCGGCAGCAAGGAGAGGCCAGCCGAGGAGGAGCCGGAGTTAGCCGCAGTACGGGCATTTGTGGAGCATGCGTACCCGTTGTGGCTTGCATGTGTGTCGCCGGATAAACTGACTAACGGGGTTGCGGAGATGTCGGTCCGATGGATACAATGTGGCCATAATGTACCTCAAGTAAGAGCAGTCCTACAGGCACAAATGGCTTTTGAAACGCCACATGGCGCCCCCAAGAAGGCAGGAGTTAGGTAGCTTGGTCCGATTTTGTCCCTGCGGGTGCTAGGGCGCCAACCTGGCGGCCTATGGGTACCTCTACACTGTGGTGCATTTGAAGGGGTTAGTACAATCAAAAGCAGCCTCAAGGCACGCCCTTGTATTGCGACGGCGGCCTCCAAACGGTGGAAATTGCGGGCTCTGAGTACCAAGCCGCGGGAGTTGCGGTGACAAAAGGACCCCTGTGCATTCTGGCCCTGGTCGTGGGTCCGCAGCAGTCATACTGAGCCGAAATGTACGGCACAGCCATCGGGACGGCAATAGCATGCAACGGCGATAAGCAGGACATCGACAACATTGACTTGCTTCAACATCGAGGTGCGGGTAACTTGATGACGGACATGTTCTCTTATGCTAGACATACTCTATGTACACGAGGCACGGACCACACCTCTAGAAAAGGAAGACTACAAACGCGTTGTTGTTTGAAAATGGATATTTTGATGCTTCCTTCACATTGGGGATATCGTATATTTGGATTTTCACACACTTTCACTTGTTTTCACACATTTTTGTTCATTTCCACCGCAACCACTCCCTTCTAGATTTCTCCCCACCATTAGGACCCCGAGAAGGCAGGGGTGGCTGCATAACCCCTGCTGTCTCTGGGTCACCGGAGTAGCGCTGAATCAAAAAGGCTCCTGGATCTTTTTAATTTCTTTGCGCTCTGGGGACCACCACACGGTAGAGCGTGTGTACTCCATTTGATTCCTTGCAACTTTAGGGGCGCTGGGACCGTAGGGGTTATGCAGCCTTTTCGATTCTTCCCCTTTGAGGGGACCCTGAGATGGGAAGGGTTATGTCACTACTGCCAATTAGCAGCCGAACAATCCTGTGCGGACGTTGCCTTCAGGTATTCTATGCCACCAGAGGGGCTACAGTTTTCTGTCTTTCCCCCCCATTGAAAAGCAGTCCTGATCTATCACTACCCACCGCGATGATGCTGGCGCCCCCCCACGCCCTCTCGCTCCCTCGGGCATCTCCAAACAGGTACGCACAGTTTTGGTCGCTTTGTAGAAAACAGTCCTGCACATGTCACACACGCCTCACCCTCTGCAACTCCACTACAGTGGAGACCGGCTTCTGCCAGGACAGTTGTATCCGTCTCGTCGTTTCCCAGTGGTTGGAGGCCAGCAAGCAGTACCACATGCTGCGACCACGGTGTCCCTTGCAATGCATCTGCATCTTTGGCATTACTTAGGCAACACAACCATGTGAGTGCCTGAGCGGCGTCTCACGCAACCTGGCACAAGAGACATGCTGTACTGGTTTCACCATAGCATTCCCCAGGTATGTTCCGAGCTTGGTCACCGGTGCCTGTTTTCACGCCGCCTCTTCCCCCCCAAAAGCACGGTGGTCCATAGGGGGTGGTCGGGCCCGAGCCATGCTCCAGCCCATACCACTGCAGGTGCACGTCCTGTAGACCCACCACCACCACCACCCTCTCGCTCCCTCGCCAGGTGCTGCTGGGCCTTGAGTACCTCCACGGCGAAGGCATCATCCACCACGACATCAAACCCGCCAACATCCTGGTCTCCGACAGAGGGGAGGTGAAGCTGACGGACTTCGGCTGCTCCTACTGCACCCGCTTCACCGAGCACAGCCCGTTTGCCATGGGGACGGTGCTGTGGATGGCGCCGGAGGTCTGCCGGCAGGAGCCCTCGAAGTTCATGGGAGACATCTGGAGCCTGGGCTGGACGCTGTCCCAGATGGCCACCAACGAAGAGCCCTGGGGTGAGCGGCAGTTCGAGAACACCATCGCGGCGTTCTACCACATCGCCACCTGCAACGCCCCCCCTGCCCTTCCAAACCGCCTCGTGGAGCCCATGCGGGGGGTCGTGCAGCAGTGCCTCCAGCTGGACGCCCCCCACCGGCCCTCCTGCACGCAGCTGCTTGCGCTGCCGTGTCTGAACTTCAACGAGAGTGACCTGGCCAGCCCCAGGACGTCGCTGGCCACGATGTCCCCAAGATGGACGCGGAAGGAGGGTGCGCTCCAGCCCCCCGACCCGCTGCCGTGGCCCCGAATGAGTACCTCAAGTGGCGTGCCGTCGCGGTCCGCCTCCCACACCGGCCTGGGGAGACGGACTGTCAGCGTCTATGAAGTACCCCCCAGTTCCAGTACGCACTCAGTCCTGTCGCTCCCCCGCAGCATGATGTCCACCCCCGTGATGGGCGCGGTCGCCACTCCGCAGGCGCTGCCCCCCTTGGACCTGATCATGCCCCCGCCCTCCGGCGGGGCCCCAACCCCGCAGTCCCTTGCACCCTCGGACTTGATTTGGGGTGGAAACCGTGTGGCCTCTTTTGTGTTGGCCTCGCTGGACGAGCAAGCGGTGGGAGGCCTGGTGACGGACACGGGGAGCCTGCAGAGGTCGGCTTCGCAACGGAGAGTGGCCGGGTCGGTTCTCGGCAGCTCGTCGTTCGGGCCCGGCCCATCGATTCCCGGCACCGTGCCGGCCAGCCCCGCGTTGGGCGTGGCCACCACCCCGCCGTCGGGCCCCGTCATGACCCCGCCCTCCGGCGGGGCCCCAACCCCGCAGTCCCTTGCACCCTCGGACTTGATTTTGGGTGGAAACCGTGTGGCCTCTTTTGTGTTGGCCTCGCTGGACGAGCAAGCGGTGGGAGGCCTGGTGACGGACACGGGGAGCCTGCAGAGGTCGGCTTCGCAACGGAGAGTGGCCGGGTCGGTTCTCGGCAGCTCGTCGTTCGGGCCCGGCCCATCGATTCCCGGCACCGTGCCGGCCAGCCCCGCGTTGGGCGTGGCCACCACCCCGCCGTCGGGCCCCGTCATGACCCCGCCCTCCGGCGGGGCCCCAACCCCGCAGTCCCTTGCACCCTCGAACTTGATTTGGGGTGTAAACCGTGTGGCCTCTTTTGTGTTGGCCTCGCTGGACGAGCAAGCGGTGGGAGGCCTGGTGACGGACACGGGGAGCCTGCAGAGGTCGGCTTCGCAACGGAGAGTGGCCGGGTCGGTTCTCGGCAGCTCGTCGTTCGGGCCCGGCCCATCGATTCCCGGCACCGTGCCGGCCAGCCCCGCGTTGGGCGTGGCCACCACCCCGCCGTCGGGCCCCGTCATGACCCCGCCCTCCGGCGGGGCCCCAACCCCGCAGTCACTTGCACCCTCGGACTTGATTTGGGGTGGAAACCGTGTGGCCTCTTTTGTGTTGGCCTCGCTGGACGAGCAAGCGGTGGGAGGCCTGGTGACGGACACGGGGAGCCTGCAGAGGTCGGCTTTGCAACGGAGAGAGGCCGGGTCGGTGCGGAGCAGCCCGATGTTGGGACTCGCCCCGTCCATCGGGGGGCGCATCGCGTCTCTTGTACTGAGCCCTGAAGACGATGCACAGTTGCCAAGGCAACCGGCTGCAACCGCCACGGCAATTGCCGCCGAAGAGAAAGCTGCCGGCCCCGCTGTGGACAGGAAGTACCGCCTGGTGCACAGCAATTCGCATGGCACACTGCAGGACCCGGAGCGGAGGATGCCGGAGCCCTGGCCCCGCAGCAACTCGGGCCATAACTGGCGAATCCAGCTCGCTCAGCACTTAAAAGCCCTGCAGACCCCTGCACAAGAGTCGCAAGCAGTATGGATACTGGCTCAGGAACGTAGAAACGCCTACAAGAGCACAAGATGCGGTCAGCAAGGCGGGCCTGCAGGGTATTAGTTGTCCATGCGACCCCTCTTGTTGCGCGCATGAGAATGGGTTATGTTAACCAGGTGCCGCATTTCCGTGGTGCATCCCACACGCCCAAAACCCTGTCCCCCCTTTGGGCTGCAGTACACAAGTGCAGCGCACAATAACCGGTCGATGCAGCGTGCCTGTGGGCATCGGGGTCGCTTTATGTGCCTGAGAGAAAAGGCGGTTGTCCCTCTTGCGTGAGCACAGCTGCGCGCATGATTGCCGGTGGTGCTGCCCATGCGCCAGTCGCCATGATGCCTTCTTGAATTCCCTTTTCTTTGGGGACGGCCATATATTTTATTTACCTTGTGCCAAATGTGCATATCGGCTTTTGTATTTCCCTGTCATGACACATGCCCCACCCCTGGGGGAAATGACGGAATGGGGCGAAACGATGGTCCCCGCCTTCGCACGCGAAGCACTCAGAACTGTTGTCTGGACTGTGTTCAAGGGTGGCCCCTTGCTTTTGTTTTTTTGAAGGAAGAACGGTGACCAGCCCATCGTTGGCGGTCAAAAGGCCAACCACCGGGACGGTGGTGACTGGCCCACCGGCGAGTGCTGGATGACTGCTGGCAATCCCTGTAAGCAGCACATGGTCCGGGCCACCAGCCCCCCCCCCTCCTCCACGCTGGGGGTGGCTGGTTGTATTCCGCATTCTGGTGCACAAACACAGATGCCGCTTCCCCTCGTGTGTGCAGCAGGGCAAGCACGTGTGCAATGCCATTGGGACACTGCTGTCTGTAAATATTTTTGTATTTTTACTGGACCTGAGAGAAATGTCATTCGTACGCTGAGCTTTGGCCATATGCGAAAGTCCTCATTTTCCCTTTTGTCTTCTCAGCATTATGGTCCCCCCCCCCCCGCCCCTGGAATAGCTACGGCCTTGTCCAAGCTACAGCGGGTGTAGGGACCATATAAATTTGGTACCTAATTTGATTCGGATCAAATGTTGTGCCCCCATGGGTTTGGTGTCAAATTTGCCAGTTGCATAGAGTCATTGCCCCAGGGCAATGCGTGAATTTAGGCAGTTTGGGTGTGTAGCATACCCATGGAGGGGGCTATTTGTATTGAAACCAACCTGGATGACAAACGTTTTTCACCAGTGTCTAGTGTGTTTTGCACCCAAGTAATTGGCTCGACTACCTGTTCTTGGCTCAAAATAATGCAAAATCAGCTGTGAGTGTTTGCCCATTTGAACCCACATAGCTCTGATTTTGGGGATATTTGCTTGCGCCAGCTCACCATGCAATCCTCTTTTTGAACCTGGGCGTCTACGGCCTTGTCCAAGCTACAGCAGGCGTAGGGACCATATTTATTTTGGACTGTTGCGCAGCTGTTACAAGGGGTATCTCCGTCAGGGGCGGCATATGGGCGTGCCCAGCTGGGGTGCCTCTTGTGCACTACACATGTTGTTTATGTTATTTCCCTTTGATTGGTGCCTGTTCACCAACCAGGCAGTGATCACTCACCCACAAGGAAACGAAAGGAAAGCAACGTGGCAGGTGCCTTTTCCTGTGCTGGTCTGCGCACCTTTTGTATTCTAAGAGTACGGGCGGTTTTTCCAGAAAACTGTGGTGATTACGATGAGTGAACCAATCACGAGTTGAAAAAATCGTACACATCGCACGCACATTCTACTTGTGGGGAACATTTCATCCATTTGAAGTACATGAGGAATGGGCATGAGCTTGAGCATCATGCCCTTTTGACTGTGTACTCTTCCCAATCACCAGCCCATCGCCACCGCCATCAGCCGCAGGTTCGGAGGCCTTGGGAACACGACGGCATTCACCAACATTCCTTTGCCTTTTGGCTGGGACCTTGCCACCACAGCTGAAGGCACGCTGTATTACCTTGACCACAACCGAGGAATTTCAAATTGGGAGCGCCCAGAGTACCCCGCAATCCCGCCAAAACCACCCAAGCACCGAAGTGCAGATTGTGTGGGCCAAAGTGGGCCGCGGGATTGGGGCCTTGGCCATGTGTTTGAGGGCAAGCTGTACTTCACCAAAGATATTGTGGATGACAGTTTTGTGCCAAGGAATAGGAAGCCTAAACCCATTCCAAAGCCTACTGCCAAGCCAACCCCAACGCCCGACTCGGCTTCTATTTGACTGTCAAAGTCGGGCTACCCTTCACACTTTTTTTTGGGGGCTGGCAGCATTTTCCACCTCCGGGCACATGATCGAGACTGACCACCGTCTTGTCTCTACTCCACTGAGTAGTGTCCAGCAGTTGTTGTTGCTAGCCGTCTGCTAGGGTAATGTGATCGGGGGAGCGATGTTCACTGTCGTGTCGTAGCTTTCCGAAGCTCTCAGTGTCACGGGATGTAGATGTGCAGAGGTTCGACCTGACGCCGAAACAAAGCCAAGAGGCTTTCAGTTACGTGGACATAATGCGGCACGCGATGAAACTCAGCCCACAGCGGCAGAGGCCGCGCAGATGGGGAGTCCAGTAGGGCGCGGAGCCCACCGCCAGTGGCCCCCCCGAACAGCTGCCAGCCAGGCAGAGGCAGCCGAATTTGTTTGTGCCTCCCTCCGTTGTTTTTCGACCCTCCCACCCACCCATATCTGTCTTGGTCCAGACTCTGTGCGTTTGGGAAGCAACTCCGAATCGCACAATTCAGCACCTCCAGTGAACTCGTGCTGAGACTTGTGCAGGCTGGCCCAGCCTTGACCAACTGTCCACCCCTTGTGACACAAGTCCTCAGCAACAGGTGTGACATTATCTTATACTTAATCACCCCCATTGCCTTGCAGCCCTGCAGCACTGGTGTAAAGACAGGGCAGTCAGCCCGAGCGCCTTACTGCTACTCAGCACAGGCCTGATGTGTAAAGATGAAACAAAATGCTTAGTCACCCGCATTGTTTTTTATGCAGCTGCCCATCGTTGAAGTTCAACGCTTGATTGCCTGAGGTCAGGCCTTGATGTGTCTGGACAGGGAACGGCCATGCCCCAAAATGACCAGGGGTCATGCCCTATTGTCCAAAGCATTCTGCACTCTGTGATATGGTGCTCTTCCGCGCCAGCCAGGGCGAGAAGCGCAAGACCACCTTTGAACCATGAAGGGCGCGCGCACAGTTGAACAATGTGTTGCGTATGAAAAAGAAAAGTTCTTCGCGTGCTCGTGCACCGCCAGCAGGTAACTTTGATGCACCTCCATAGACATGGCTGTCTGGGGGTCGTCGTTGCACGCTGTACATAAACAACACCCTTGTTCAGAACAATAAGCCGTGCTGTTTCCGTCATTTTCAGTGCTTTTACCTTTGTACCCTCCCCCCCTTTGAAATCACCCCCCCCTTGCAATCTCCACCCCCCCTTCCCAGGGGGAAGACCGTCACTTCACTGTTTTGCTAGGCAATATCTATTGCGGTGGTTTGTGTTCCCCTAGTGTCACACACACGTCCTTGCATTGCTTTCCCATTACTTCAAATCAGTCACCTGTGTGTATTCTATAATATTCTCTCTCCAAACGCGGTGTACAGGGTGTCCTTCGTACGCTGAGCTTTGGCCATATGCGAAAGCCCTCATTTTCCCTTTCGTCTTCTCAGCATTATGCCCCCCCCCCCCGCCCCTGGAATAGCTACGGCCTTGTCCAAACTACAGCGGGTGTAGGGACCATATATATTTAGTACCTAATTTGCTTCGGATCAAATGTTGTGCCGCCATGGGTTTGGTGTCAAATTTACCAGTTGCATAGAGTCATGGCCCGGGGGCAATGCGTGAATTTAGGCAGTTTGGGTGTTTGGGTAGAACAACAAGCCGTACTGTTTCCGTCATTTTCACTGCTTTTACCTTTGTACCCTCCCCCCCCAGGGTTGCCACTGAAGTCCGAGTGTACCCCCCCCCCCCCTTGTTTATGCTACGGCGTTGCCCAAGCTACAGTAGGCGTAGGGACCGTAATAATTTTGTACGTAATTTCATTACGTACGAAATGTAGTGTGGCCACATAAGACATGGGTTTGTGGTCACATTTGCCAATGTCAGCACATGTAGCCTGCACAAGTGTATGTCGGCAGTTGTATGTGTTGCGCGCAAGCCACGCCCTTGTCCAAGCTACAGTAGGTGTAGGGACGGTAGTAATTGTGTACATTGGCGTAGCTTATACAAGGGGGGTGGTACAAGAGCGCAAGATGCGGTCAGCAAGGCGGGCCTGCAGGGTATTAGTTGCCCATGCGACCCCTCTTGTTGCGCGCATGAGAATGGGTTATGTTAACCAGGTGCCGCATTTCCGTGGTGCATCCCACACGCCCAAAACCCTGTCCCCCCTTTGGGCTGCAGTACGTGAGTGCAGCGCACAATAAGCGGTCGATGCAGCGTGTCCATGTGCCTCGGGGTCGCTTTACGTGCCTGAGAGAAAAGGCGGTTGCCCCTCTTGCATGAGCGAAGCTGCGCGCATGATAGCCGGTTGGCTGATGCCGCATGACCGGCATCTTCCATTTGTGCGCTGCCCCTGCGACCCATGCTCGTCCCCCCCATAACATGTGCAGCAACATGAGGGGCACTCGACAGTGACTGGAGGGCGTCCATTGAGCTCCCCCACGAGAACCAGCATCCCTGCCACAGGACCCTGCTGGACCTTGCCCTCCATAACAGTCCATAATAGTCTGGTGTCCTCCGTAATATGCCCCGTCCCCTTTTCAGGAGACCTGTCATGTATGTTGTAAGTCGTGTAATTTGTTTTAACTGTCGGCGAGTGTCCCCTTCGCAATCATGCCCTGTGCCCTTGGCATCAGCGTTCAGGACCTTAATAGGCACATGCCCTCCATAACATGCTTCTCGCCCCACGCACATCCGCGCACGCAAACAAGGATCCCCGGCTAACTCAACCGGGCTAAGTGTAGGTCTCGCAACCGAAAGGTCATGGGATCGATTCCCAGATTGGGCATGTCTGGAGGCGGGCGGTGGCAGCCGTGCGTCAAGGGCATCCTTTCTGGGGAAATCACCAAATTGAGTAGGCCGCGGAGGCCGCCTCGCTGCCGTGAGCACCACCAGCTGTGAAAGCCCCAATACACACACGACACACGGGGCAACTACAGTTAAGCAAATAACTTTAGTTTTGCCACAGAAGACACAGCAACAGTACCAGCTTTCGGCGGGGGTTAGGCAGGGGGACGGGACACCATCGGGTGATCAGGCCACGCCGCATGGCGACTTCTGTCCACAGTGGATGTTTTGAGGTGAGCTGGCAATGACGGGCTCGTTGAGCTAACACCGTGGAGCTGGCCCGGCGGAAGCCACGGAGCCACCACCCCACTTCCAGGGTGGTCCTGGGGCAGCGAGCCAGGTTCTGGCCTAAGTGCATATCGCACTGGTCGAGGGGCAATACAGGGATCACCCCTGGCCTACACCAAGGGCCTCACCAATGGGGAGCGATCCGACCCGAGGATGCCAGTGTGGCCATACAGGCTCAACCGGGAAGACCTGGTAAAAATGGCAGTACCCCATTCGCGCACGCACACACACATGCACACACACAGACGATGCCTAACAGCAAGGCAAGTATTCTCATAATCTGCAGCTTAGAGTGGTTTGTTCGTGGCGGTGTTTCCCCTTCTGACGCGGTTTGCTGTGGTTCGCTGCGGGGGGGCAGAAGAGAGGAGAATCGCAGCTTCTGGCAGTGCTGCTCTGAACCTCTACCCCACATCCGAAGCTGTGAAACAGTGTGCCAGTCGCTGGCCTGCCAGTCTGGCCTCATACGAACTTGCAACTCATGGTTTCGCTGCTGATTCGTAGGATTGTAGGCATGTTGAACTTCGCAGTTTGAGCTTTGATTGAAATTCCTGGGCGACACACACACACACACACAGTCGAACTCATGGTTTGCAGCAGTGACAAGACCTTAGGATCGTTGAACCTCGCAGTTTGAGCAGATTCCTTGGCACACACACACACACACACGCACATGACAGATGACTCCCATGACACACACCGCCTCTGTTTGCCCCCCGGGGACTTAGAATTTATTTATACTGCTCTGTGGAAGAAAATGGCGGTGGGGAAACGCCTGCACAGCATATTCCCAAACATCCCCGACAAGTGTCCGATCTGTGTTGCGGTGGAGGACGTGTACCACCGTACCAAGGCGTGCCCCTGGCTCGCGCTGCCCGTGCGTGTGGTGCACAACACTTTTCCTGCTGTCCAATCAGCAACCGGCAGGGCGCCCGTCAGTAGGCTGTGCAGCGATTACCCCACCCTATCCCTGACTAGGGCGCTGGGCTTGCTGCTCTGGAAGTCGGTTAGCGTGCTGTGGCAGTATCGCTGTATGGTGCAATTTAGGGGGGGGGGGGTCCCGACCGCCCCTCCTATGTTCGCATGCTACACTCTGAGACCGCTAAATGGCTGGAGGTTCCAGAGCTCTCTCTGGCACATTCAGCGGTGCACCTGTTTTTGCAGGGTCTTGAGGGCTGGCTCCGGGATGGCAATGTCCCTGTGTCCCGGGGTCGGCCACTGACGCTCTGAAGCGCCCTCTGGTGCGGTTGGCCCCAGGGGGGTGTTGCCTGAACCGTGCGCGCACTGTGCGCGCACCGTGCGTCCTTTTGCGTATTCTGTGTCCACCAGATCCACAATGCCTGAATCTGAGCTGCCCTTGCTTGTCGCCCGACTGCTTGTGTACTACCACCGCTCCAACGGGGATAGGGTGTCGGCCACTGTCATTGGCCCTTCTCTAAGAGGTGGGCGTCGCGTCTCTATTCGGTACGAATTGGGTGGGGAAGAGGTCTTGTATGCGCATGCACCCGAGGAGCGGTTGGAGTTTGCAATTGTGACTGCTGCGAGCCCGGATTCCCCCCAACCTGTGCACCATGAGGCGCCGATGGACGCTTTGCTGGAGCCCCAATTACCTGAAGTGGAAGCTGAAGCCCCTAGAATTGATGATCATGAGCCAGAAGCCCCCCGACCTGAAGATGATTGTCCACACGATGAGGCACTTATGGACGTTCAAGTGCCCCCCCCCCTGAACCTGTAGTGGATCCGGAAGCCCCCCCCAGTAATGCACATGAGCTCTGTGGCGGATGAAGTTGAAATTCCCGTACCCCAACCAATGTTGTCGCCTGTGTTGTTGCCTGTGCATGGTTTGTTACGGAGGTGCGTGCAAGGTTCAGAAATTGGGAGCCTGGAACCTGTGACAAGCATCAGACCCACACTTGCTCCGCCCCTTTCGCTGGGATAAAGCGGGTCACAAGCCAGAACGCCAGGCGGCGTGCGACCGTGAAGAGGGGGGGGGGGGGGCAGTCGCAAAACGTTCCTGAGGTATTGATGGTTCATTCTCTGAGGAAGCCCCCGGCGTTGGCTTTGCAGGTTGTGGTGTGTGGTTTGGACCTCTTGACCCCAAGAATATGTCTTTCCATTTGCCTGGCCTTGAACAGACCAATAGCAGGGCAGAACTGCTGGCGGTCATCGCTGCGCTGGGGGTGGTGTCCACGACCAGCCTTTGCGCGTAGTGACAGATAGTAAATACGTATATGATGGAGCTGTTACCTATCTCTAGCGCTGGCTCCTCCCGGGCCGTCATGTTCCGCATTGGGACCTTTGGGCCCAATTGCAGGACGTTCTGGCCTCACGCACCGCCCCCACTAAATGGCGGCACGTCTTCAGCCATGCCGGGGTATTAGGTAATGAGCGGGCAGACTCCCTGGCTAATGAGGGGTGTCTGCACCACCCTGAGCGGGCTCGGTTTCTGCTTGACCAACCCCTTTGCAACCCAAAACTAACCTGAACCCCAACCCATCCTAGTCCTACCCCTCACGCTACCCCTCACCCTAGCCCTAACCCTAGCCCTAATCAAGACTGAATATTGGGACCGAGCTGGTGGGGGAGGGAACATCAACTATGACTGGTGAGGGACATCAAGAATGATTCTCACCTTGATGGCTCTTGACAAAGTGAAATCAGCTTGCAAGTGAACCCCATCACCATGAGGCCCACTTTCATGGCTTTTTGGACTTGTGAGGGGCCAAAATTCCCCAAAATGGGCTCAAAATGGGCTCATTTCACCCGTTCGTGCACCCCAAATGGTCTAGGATGAGGTTTGGAAAAATGGGTTTTTGACCCATTTTTGACCCATTTTTGGTCCCAAAACAGCCCATTTTCAAGGGATTTTGGGATTTCCGGAGGACCAAAATGGGCCACCACAAGCTCAAAATAGTCCAAAAACACTTGTTTTAGCATCGCACATGGTCTAGGATCATTTTTGAGAAAAGTCATCTTTTTGCCCCTACTAGGGGGGAACGTTAGCATGCTGGGCATCTTTTGTGACCCGTGCCCTACCGGTGGACTGTTGCTGTTGATATGTTGGGCAACATTATATGGATTTGCTCCTTGGCCCCCAGGACATCAGCGGATGTTTTGATTTGGGATGGGTATGGACCTTCTCGTACCCGAGGTGATTTCTTTGATTTCGAAGTTGGGGGCCATGATGGTGCTTATAAGGGCCGGATTCATGTCATTGTGCCATTCATTGGAAGAAAGAATGGCACTTTGACAGCCCGCCAACAATTTTACAATGACGTGCACGGGTGGTATAGGGCACACATTGAGCAGCTATTTGCTCGGTTGTGGCACGCAAGATGAGGCAGAGGATGAGGCAGAAGTGTGTGTGTTGTGTTGCCAGAAGCGCTCCACCGTCGCAGTTTGTGATGAGTGTAAGGAGCATTATTGTACTGAATGTATTGACACCCACACTTGTGGGACCAATGTTATGATGCAGCTCTACTGTTCGCGATACCTCAATAACGCCTGTCGCTTCTACTGGAGATCGATGCGGTTGTGCTATCCTAACCCCCCATTCTCCCAACTTGCTAAGGTGTTGACCCAGATCGCCCTTAAAGGAGCGAGAGTGGTACTGTGTACCCCAGTTTGCAACTTTCTTGAGCTGGGGCAGTTTGGGTCACCTAATTCTAAGGGCGTTTCCAAGGGGTGTGCTTGGGGGCTCTTCGGGGGGAACATAGTCTAAAAGTAGCGTGCCGGGCGCGCGCCGGGCAAACATTCCCCCCAGATCTTGTTGACCCATTTGGGCCGCCACGTGTTTGGGCTTGAGCTTGTAGCTTGCCGCAGCCCAGTGGGCCTAGGTATTGGGGTCTAGGCGTCCATTTGGGCAATTTTGAGGGGTGGAAACCACAAAAAGTGGGGGGTTGCGGATGGAGTAGGTTTTGGGCATCATTGTTGTTTGGTAGTAGGTTTTGATGCATTGGGGATCTGGCATTTTTTTGGATGGTCACCCCGTTTCACCCATTTCTACTTTTTTGCACACATTTTTTGCCCATTTCCACCACATCCACTCTTTTTCTCGGTTGATTGATATGGTGATACACTTTGAGGGTGCCTGCTACAGGACATCATACTTCCCTCCTCATTTCTCATGCCCATTTTCTCCATGGATCTCAATATTGGGGATAGGGTGTTCTACACCCGCTCCAATGGCCTGCGATCTCCTGCCACGGTGGTTGGGACGGCTAAAGAATGATGTTTTTATTGTAAAAACAGAGGTTTTGAGCGACTAACGGAATGTGTCTGCATGATTTGCATTGCCAGTCAAAAATGTACAGGTGACAGTGTACATAGGTGCTGTGCTTGTCTCGGTGCATTTTTGATTTGCTACCATGGGTGATGGTCCTCTGGCGTTGGAGGTCCTGCTTGATTTTGCGAAGCAGGGATTTGATTTGTGGTCGGAGTACCTGGGGACCAATATTCTGGAGCGGGCAGCCAACACCACGTGGAAACGTATGACGAATATGGAGGGTGGTGCCTCCCGTGCCGGATTACGACCCCCAGCGCCCCGAAGATATTGCAAAGTGCGGCGGGCCCGCCCCCACTCCGGCGCGGAAATGGATCCTCCAGCGGAGGCGCGTTGTCACTTTCGACGGTGCGCACTGGGTATCCTGGCTGCCGATGCGCGGGGACCGACGTATGCTCTGGGTTAAATGGCTTTGGCGTCAGGTACGATGGGATGGGACGGGCGCGCTGTGGGACCATACCAACCCCAAATGCCCCATATATCTCCTCCACCACGGTACCACTGTCCACAAACGACTCATCCATTGCATGCGTTGGAAAGTCGCATTTCGCAACATGTGGCTTAGCACTTGGGGACCATGGCAAGATACGGTGACGGAATGGTGGAACAGGGCGTCAACGGCAGACCTACACCATGTGTCCTGCCTTCGCATACCACAGTCCCTATGGGACCACATCCCCCGAACAATGCGGGTAGACCTCAGGGAGCGTGTGGCCTGGCACCAGTACCACGCCCTACATGGCGTATGCCAACTGCGCGGCCAACTCACCATGCCCCCCCGCGCCCCACAGGTGCCGCCCACGCCCTCCACGGCGGTGCCGGCATGGTACACAAAGCTGCGCTCACGAGCTGTACGACCGAACCCCACGGACTCTATCCTCCGCCATCAAGTAGGGTATACAGGGCCCCGGGAGAGAACACAGCGGCAGGATGGCCGCGCCTCTCAAGAGACGTCCCACCGTAGAGCTGCGTGCACATGGGACCGGCCGCAGTCGTACCACACCAGGTCATGGGCGGTAAAATATCTCGACCAGTGCCTCTGTCCCACTGCCGCAGACCCAGGGGCGCAACACGTAGCTGCGGCAATGCAGTATCTGGCCGAGCCTTGGTTTCTGCATCAACGTGCCGTTCTCGGGGCCTCACTGATGGTTTCATACCGCGACATGCTAGAGGACCTGGTGCGACAATCACGGCACTGGCACACCCTCCTGCGGCGTGCTAGAGTGTGGACCACCTCCGCAGACCAGCACTACCAGCGGCATGACCGAAGGGTCCAGCTCTTTTCGGTGATGAGCCAGTTGTGGGCATCCAAGCGCGCGGCCCACTGGGTGGAGCCCCCTCTACCTAAACGCCACTGCCGCACAAGACCCGGCATCCTGGGCCAACGCCCGCCATGGCCCCTACAAAGCGACGAAAGCTTGTCACTCTTGAAGACCTGTGGGGAATGGCACACACGTGATCCAGCATGTCTTAACCCCCTTAAATCTTACGCATTATAGGCTTGCCATATGGCGTGGCGGTCTTGCCTACCGCAACAGAGAGCCCTCTGGTATACGCATGTGAACTCTGGGTCTTTGCCATGTGCCCCACTTTGCGGGGATCCACTGTATCATATGCTGGAGATGCCCACTTTCCCAAGCACAGTCTTGAGTACTCTTTGAACTTCTGGAGTCAGTCAAAAAAAAAAAGACGAATATGGAGGGTGGTGCTGGTCCCGCTGGTCGGGAAAGAGTGGTGCTAAGCCGCCAGTGGACAGCTTTGCGACCGATCCATCCCGGGCAGATGACAATCAGCATATGGCGGACTTGGAGAGAGGCCAACTGAACTTGGAAGGAGCAGCAAAGGTGGTGAAACAGGCAAAGGTCCTCTCGAAGAAGAACATGAAAATGTTGCGCGAGAGACCTGGGGCTGCCAAGTATGTTCGCCACTTTGTGAGATTAATGAGTGAACTCGCGGAAGAACATGATGGAGCAGTGGAATTTGGCCCAGTGGAGGTGAAAATTTGGGAAATCCTACTGAAAGGTGACGAAAAGGGCAAAAAGCACTTGAAGGATGAAGAAAAGATCCGGAGGTCAAAGGAAAAAGAACGAAAAAAGAAGGAGAAGAGACGGGCTCGGAAGAAGAGCGAGAAGGAACGAAAGAGCAAGAAAAAGAACCCATTCCTCATGCGGAAATGCTTCTTCCCATTGATCCATCGAAACTCGAACTGGCTGGGCCTGGATCTTCGATCAGCACCTCCACCTCTCAGCTATGGGTATAGTAACCCAATGGGCTATCAGACTTCAGACTTCAGACTTTTATGGACCATCCCCCCCAACCCCCAGCACCCAAGCCCCCCATGATAGACCTCCCCCCCCCCCCAATATCAGACTAGTGGACACATGGAAAATGGGAAAATATGGAACCTCGGAAAACGTTCCACATGGGGGAAAGCATAGTACCCCCCCCCCCCCCGCCTGTTTCGAATCATAAAAGTGCCCCCCCCCCCCCCCACCAGACACATAGGAACTTCACTTCAGGAAAATGGGGATAAAAGGGCAGTACCCCCCCCCCCCACCCCCACAGAGACACGGGAACTTCACTTCAGGAAAATGGTGGGTTGGGGAAAATATGTCCGCATGTGTGCATGTCATTGTGTTTGCTCTCCTTTCGCTTGCAGCGGTAGGTAAGGTGAGTAAGCCCAGGAGGGGCCACCCCCTGGTAGAGTCATCATGTTTCAGATTGACCTTGTGGTAGGTAAGGTGAGTAAGCCCAGGAGGGGCCACCCTCTGGTAGAGTCATGGCGGCTATGTATCCTGTGCATTCACATGACGCATTAAAGGGTAGGCCACGCGTGGTGCGCTCGGTAAACCCTTGTTTAGGTTACCCAGGGGCTCCGCCCTACGTTCTATAAGAGAACGGGCGGAGTCCCTTAGGCTTGCTTTCTTGGAAGGACCTGTTTTGGGACAGCGTATTATTTTCCACTCGAGGACCCGTATAATACGGCGAGGGTGGTTAGGTTCCTCAGCCCAAAACAGTGCCTGCATGTGAACCTCTCAGGTGGCGTAGGTCAGGGTGATTGGTGCACTTTGCTGTCTTCGACAGCACAAATTTTTGCCCAGCAAAAAGGGCGCGGATCACAGCAAAGAAATGGGGAACCACCGAAGAAGACGCTGAACGACTCCGCCATGAACGACACGTACTCACGCTGCGCCGCAGTGCACTCCTTCCCTCCAAGCCCTGGCAGGGGTACGCGTAATGGCGTCCCTGTCAGGCCACAGCAGCTTAGCAGCGCTGTGTGTTGCTTGCTTCTCTCACAGGAAGGCCAGTAGAGCCTACGACCTCGCTGACAGCAGCACCAAGTAGCGTGTGCGTGTAGGAGTGGAAGGCCTGGATGACGTCATCCTTCGAAGGCTGGGTCCACAGTAGGGTGTGTAGGACCTACAGTGTGTGTGTCACTGTCCTGCCAGTTTCCTGGAATTGTAACAGGGTTTTCGGTGGGCAGTGGCAATGGTAGCCTAGGTTTTGGCCACACAGCAAACAGGCGTTTTCATGCCTCATAGCTTTTGGCCACCCCTCCCCTGTAGTAGACAGGCAGGTAGGGAAAACCAATACCTTGGCGTTATCGCTGGGTATTCCCCCAAGCATTTTGGGTGCCAGCACAGAAATTGGGCACCTAGGGGCGGAGAGACCCGGGGCGTACCCCGTGGCACCGGTAAGACATCCGCCGTGTTCAGCAAGGGTGCAGACTTGGGTATAATTAGGACACCATTTCTGCAGCTTGCTCCAGGACCTCAGGCTAGCACACTGACACAGACATTTTGCTGTTGTTTCAATGTGATTATGTAGAACACCCTGGAGGTGTTCAGGTTTTGTGTGGTCTAGGCCTTGGCGCCTACGACCATATACCCCTTCAGTGATGATGCTGCCAACAGCTGAGAAGGGGTTTTGACATGTTTGTTTCTGCATCCGATCAGAATGTGCTCATTATGTAGAACGCATTTCGGTTACTTTGCTAATACTGAGACGGGGGGTCTGCTTTGCTGATGTTTGTGTTTCGGTTGGTTTTTTTTTATTTGATGGTCTGCTTTGCTGATGCTTCGTGTTTTGCTTTGTTTTTATTTTATTTGATGGGAAATGCGTGTATTGCATTGGAGACGCGTCTGCACGGGGCCTCTTCTACACATAGGGCACTCTTTTGTCACCTACCTCCCCCTTGAGGTGAGGAAGTCTGTCTTGGGTCTAGACCACTGCGTCTTTGACCCAGACATTGGAGTTGGGCCTGCCCCACCACCCGCTGCGCGCCGCAGTTTGCCATGTCGTCTAGCCCCCTTAGCGTGGCCTCTTCCGTCCCCTCCAGCCCTTCGTTCCCGGAATGTGGTTGGGGGGATCTGCCGGAGCTATTGCGGTTTGGAGACCAACCCCCCTCGCCACCGTGGGACTCCGACGCTGAGAAGTCTCTCAGCGAACTGGCCTCGCCCCAGCCTCCATTGCCAACACCGCCCCCCTCTCCCCCTTCACCAGCAACCTCTCCAACGCCAGTAAGTCCTCCACCCAGACCCCACGTTACCTCAACCCCATACCTGGTAGCCCTGGAAGCCGTGGAGGAGGCCCTGATGTGCACTGCCGTTCCACCGCCATCCCCCCCACAACCCCCCAAGTACGTACCCAAGGACCCCCCCACCCCCCCCAAACCCACTGTTCACGGGCCCTACAGTGCCAAAACATTGCAGCTCATCCGGGAGAATTACGGGGGTGGGGTTCAGTATTTCGCGGACGGGGTGCTGAACCGCCGTGCGATCTACCGGTTTGCGGTTCAGCAGCCCAAGAAAAACCCCTTGCGGGTGTGGCAGGAGGGCATGCGAATTAGTCGTTCGCATTTCCTTTCCAGGGACGAGGAGCATGCAGCACTGGTGCTTGAAAACCTGTGTGCTACCCCAAAACCCCCCCGTATCCCCAAGCCAGCCCCACAACCTGTGCCTCGTCGGCCACCGCCCCCTCCAGCAAGTGATCAGGTGACACTGACCCAGTATAGCAGGCACCGCCGCTCCTCCCTCCTCCCTTTGGCTCCCGCCCCGAAGCGGCCGTGCCCCACCCCGCAGTACGGTTCTTTGCTCCAGCGCCGTGCGTCTCAGTCCGCCCCCCCGCCGGAGAGGCCGCAGTTTGGGTCATTGCTGCCTGCGCAGGCCCCCCCGCAACGTCCACAGACTTCGGCGAGGCGTTCCAATTTCCAGCTCTTCGGCAAGTGTGCACCGGGCGTCTCTTACACATAGGGCACTCTTTTATTTCCAACCTCTCCCTTGAGGCGAGGAAGTGCGTCTTGGGTCAAGACCGTTGCGTCTCTGACCTAGACATCTGAGTTGGGCCTGCCCCCTCTCTCACCCACTGCGGGCCGCTGAGCCGCAGGAGTTCGCCCTCGGTCCCCGGCCACAGCGCCCCGACCAGGGTCGTCGTTCCCCTCCCTACCCGACCACTGCGGGCCGCTGAGCCGCAGGAGTTCGCCCTCGGTCCCCGGCCACAGCGCCCCGACCAGGGTCGTCGTTCCCCTCCGTATCCACCCACTGCGGGCCGCCGAGCCGCAGGAGTTCGCCCTCGGTCCCCGGCCACAGCGCCCCGACCAGGGTCGTCTTTCAACCCCCAACTCACCTACTACAGGCCTCTGAGCCGCAGGAGTTCGCTCTCGGTCCCCGGCCACAGCGCCCCGACCCAGACAACATGCCAAACGGAGGGCAAACACAGCCCCATGGCCATTGGCAAGGCAAAGGCCCTGAGCACGGCAAAGGCAAAGGCCCACAGCAAGGCAAAGGCCCACAGCATGGCAAAGGGTATGGCCTTGCCCAAGGCAAAGGCCCTCAGCAAGGCAAAGGCCATGGCCCTCAGCAAGGCAAAGGGCATGGCCCTGCACAAGGCAAAGGCACACAGCAAGGCAAAGGGCATGGCCCTGCGCAAGGCAAAGGCCCCCAGCAAGGCACAGGCAAAGGCCAAGCCCATCCACAAGGCAAAGGCCAAGGCCCGCCGCAAGACAAAGGTCAGGCCCCACCACAAGGCACAGGCCAAGGCCCGCCGCAAGCCAAAGACAAGGCCCGGACCTTTGAGGCAACCCTTGCCCACGTGGACTATGACATCGACACTAACCCAACCGAGGGATTCACCACCCGTTGGGCTGATCGCGATGCCTCTGTCCACAAGGCATCCTTGGTGCACACCGTGCATGAGATTGCCGCTGCCCGGAGGTGGGCATGGGACCAAGGTGCCCAGAGGGAGCTGTGGTTTGAGAGGGTTGAGACGGTGAAGGAGGACAAGCATGGCAACATGGTCAAGGTAATAGAATGGGCTGCTGAGCTCGAAGTTTGGGGCAACTACGAGCTGACCGATGGGGATCTCATCCATGGATGGGACATGAAGCGGTCAGATGTCGCCACCCTTGACGTGGCACCAAACCCGGACTGGATTGGCAAGGTGCAAGGTGATGGCACCTCTGGTGACATGGTGACCATTGTTAGTGCGAACAAACCGCCCATCTTGTACACCCGCAAGTGGTGGTGCTGTGTTCTGCCTGACGAGGCAGCGTTCCGGTCGTTGCGTGACGAGATACGGACGGGGGAGGCCTGGAACGCGTTGCTCAATGCCACCCGGCAAGAACCACGGCTGTCTAACAGCCTCCCTGCCGAGGACCAGCAGATCCTGCGTCACCTTGTGGAGCATCATAACCTGAACCCCTCCCAAGCCTTGGCTGTCCGGCAATGTCTGGATGAGGGTGCTGTTGTCTCCTCCATGACTGGGGGGGCTGGCACGGGGAAGTCGGAGACCCTGGTGGCCTGCATCAAGGCAGTGATGTGGCAGCAGGGGCACTTCGACCCATGCATCCCGAATCCCAAGGCGCCAGAATCGATACACACTGGCAGGAAAGGGGGGGGGGGGGCAACCGACAACCCCCCTCGGGCATGCATCTTGGTCACGGCCCCAACAAACGCACAGGTCGACAACCTGATGGTGCGGGTGATCCAATCGGCAGACCAGGATCTTGTCTTCTCAAAGGCGGTCTTGCAGGACCACCCCGTGCCCTGGATGCGGCTCCGAGCTGCAAGGGGCCGGACCCCCCCGGGTTTGGAGCCGTACAACCAAGCAACAGCCCAAGAGACGTTGGCCGATCATCCGGACTGCAATGGCACATTGCAGTGTGCCCTCAACAGCTGCCGGGTGCTCTTTGCAACAGCTGGTATGGTCGCCACACGGCGGAAGTTGTTGCTACAGGGTGACCCACAAACTCGGTTCGCATTCAGCTTCGTGGATGAGTCCTCGAGGCATAGCATCCCAGTGGGTCTGGACTTGGCAGCTTTTGGGGCACAGTGCATGTTTTGTGGGGATGCCGGTCAACTGCGCCCATACAGTGCCATCACTCTTCTTGCAGCTGCAGCGAAAGGCCAGGTGAAAGGGGTCAAGGTGACGGCTCAACATATTGCATGGCCGGCGTCCGAGCATTTTGCTAACCTCAATGTGCACCTTGACCAGGGACCACAGATGCAGTATGGTGACTCGCAGCGCTTCGCCACAAGTAGTGTGTTGCAGTTTGTCCTGTACCGTACAAGGTGTACTGCGTGTGTCCTAACCCAGCAATTCCGCATGGACGTGCCTTTGGCAACGGTGGTGTGTGGGCTGTTCACGGGGGGGTCCTTGGGCTGGTACCCCGCCTCGGCCCCACCATTACCCCCCCCCGGTGTTGGCAGGGCAACGCATCCGCATAGTCAGCACAGACGATCCTGAGTGGAAATCGGAGCTGACACGGTATGGGATGTCGGACGCCCTGGTGCGGTTACTGAGAAGGGAGGTTAGCAAAGCATGGGAGAGCCTTGTCATGGACGAGGCCATGCGCAATCAGGGGAACCTCAGCAGGGACGAGGCCTTGCTCGTGTTGCACTTTCTGGAGCATGCACACATTTCAAATCAGTACCCCCCCAAGTCAGTGGCAATCGTCACCACACACTATGCGCAGATGCTATGGCTGCTGCACTGTGTGTGGGAGGCAGGGCGCCACAGGCATGGGAACCAGGCATATGAGTGTGTGCAGACGATCGCCACCCTGGACCGGTACCAGGGTCTGCAGGCTCCGGTTGTCCTTGCCTCCCTGGTGTCCTCGGAGCCGGGGATCATGAAGGACGTGGTGCGGGCAAACACACTAACCAGCAGGGCCCAATCCGAGCTGCATCTTTTTGGGGCCTTTCTCGGTTGGGAGGAGTCCCCCCTCACTGCGTGTTGGTTGAGTGGGCTGAGGGTGATGGCTGCCGAACTGCAGAATTTCCCTTCCCCAGCCGACGTACAGAAGGTGCGCCTCCCGGGGGTTATGTACCAACAACCCACCCTTGCCAAAAAAGAGTCGGGCGTCATCTACAAGTTCAAGGGGGGGGGGTTGGGGGTGGTGGGGCAGTGGCTTTGGAAACCGTGGCGGAAGCATGCCAAAGCCTCTGATCCCTGGGGATTCTCCCCCCCCCAGAGTGACCAATTGTTGGACTGGGAGCGGATCATGGCCAACAAGAGGGTTGGGACACTGGAGATGCGGGTGCGCCTGGAAGCGGGGGACGTGAAACCAAAGCACCTCGGGGTGACCCTCCCCGATTTCACGGAGTGGGCATTGCCCTACATCCTCCTCAGGGATGAGGACACAGGTTGGGTAGGGTGGCATGACATTGAGGGGTTGGAGAGAGTGTGCCACACAGATGCTTTGGCGGACCACGAGCAAAGGGCGGTGCAGTTTCTGCTGTCCAAGCCCTTCTGCGAGGCCCAAACCTATTCCCGGCCCCCCCGGTCATCTGGCTACCGCACTGTGTCTCTGCCTGTGTGGCAGGATGCCTACAAGCACGTGGACACGGTAGGCTTCCTGGGCGATGACTTCTGCACACCCTTGGGGCTGTATGTGGCGTCTTTGCTCCATGGGGTGAGAGAGTGTGAGGGGGGGCAGGATGTGTGTGCCCCACATGCTGTTCACCATGGACATGCCCAGCACTGTGGTTGGAAGCCATTGCCGGATCGGTTGAAGCGGTATGTCCTTGGCATGGTCGCACCGGCAGAGAAGCCTACATTGTCACCTGGCATCCCTCTTTCGGTTCGGAAATCATGACATGACCCTGGCTCTGTGGAACATTGGACAGCCTAACCCTAACCCTAACCCTAACCCTAACCCTAACCCTAACCAAGTGTGGCGCATGTGGAGGTGTGCGTGGGACATCGGACGTTGAGAATGGATGGTACATGGAACGTCATGGGTTGCCGGCCACAATCTGAGGGTCTCTACTGTCCACCTCTCGTCTATGTGCAGTGTTTGCTTCCGTGCTTCAGGGTGTCATGAACCAAGCCAGGGGCTCTACAGAAACCCCCCCCCCCTGCCCCGCTTCCTGACATACCCAGGGTCCCCATGAGGTGACCCAAGTTGGTGTGATGTCCTTGCCTTGGCGCAACGACTTGCACCCGTAGAACATAGACTTTGGATGGTACATGGAACGTCATGGGTTGCCGGCCACAATCTGAGGGTCTCTACTGTCCACCTCTCGTCTATGTGCAGTGTTTGCTTCCGTGCTTCAGGGTGTCATGAACCAAGCCAGGGGCTCTACAGAAACCCCCCCCCCCTGCCCCCCCTCCGTGAATTATTTCTCGTAGTTCAGCGGTCATGCACGTGACGCCTGAACTAAAGGTGCTCGGTTCGAATCCCGGTGGAGGCCGATCGCAGTATCCTAGGCGCTAGGGTGTCGGTGACCCCGCGAGCCGGAAGGGAAGCTGCGTCGGTTCGAACCCCGGTGGGGGCGGAACGCAGTGTCCTAAGCGCTAGGGTGTCGGTGACCCCGCGAGCCGGAAGGGATGCTGCGAGGGACAGGTAGGGATCACTGATACGCTGGAGTTCGGAGATCGCCCGAGCAACTTACCTTACTTACCGTGAATTATTTACCCCTCTCCGTGAATTATTTCACCCCTCCGTGAATTATTTATGCGTCTCCGTGAATTATTTCACCCCTCCGTGAATTATTTACCCCTCTCCGTGAATTATTTCACCCCTCCGTGGATTATTTACCCCTCTCCGTGAATTATTTACCCCCCTCCGTGAATTATTTCACCCCTCCGTGAATTATTTATGCGTCTCCGTGAATTGTTTCACCCCTCCGTGAATTATTTACCCCTCTCCGTGAATTATTTCACCCCTCCGTGAATTATTTACCCCTCTCCGTGAATTATTTACCCCTCTCCGTGAATTATTTGACCCCTCCGTGAATTATTTATGCGTCTCCGTGAATTATTTGACCCCTCCGTGAATTATTTATGCCTCTCCGTGAATTATTTATGCGTCTCCGTGAATTATTTGACCCCTCCGTGAATTATTTCACCCCTCCGTGAATTATTTATGCGTCTCCGTGAATTATTTGACCCCTCCGTGAATTATTTATGCGTCTCCGTGAATTATTTATGCCTCTCCGTGAATTATTTATGCCTCTCCGTGAATTATTTACCCCTCTCCGTGAATTATTTCACCCCTCCGTGAATTATTTATGCGCCTCCGTGAATTATTTCACCCCTCCGTGAAGTATTTACCCCTCTCCGTGAATTATTTGACCCCTCCGTGAATTATTTACCCCTCCGTGAATTATTTATGCGTCTCCGTGAATTATTTGACCCCTCCGTGAATTATTTACCCCTCTCCGTGAATTATTTCACCCCTCCGTGAATTATTTATGCGTCTCCGTGAATTATTTGACCCCTCCGTGAATTATTTACCCCTCTCCGTGAATTATTTGACCCCTCCGTGAATTATTTACCCCTCTCTGTGAATTATTTGACCCCTCCGTGAATTATTTACCCCTCTCCGTGAATTATTTGACCCCTCCGTGAATTATTTACCCCTCTCCGTGAATTATTTCACCCCTCCGTGAATTATTTATGCGTCTCCGTGAATTATTTCTCCCCTCCGTGAATTATTTATGCGTCTCCGTGAATTATTTGACCCCTCCGTGAATTATTTACCCCTCTCCGTGAATTTTTTGACCCCTCCGTGAATTATTTACCCCTCTCCGTGAATTATTTCACCCCTCCGTGAATTATTTATGCGTCTCCGTGAATTATTTCACCCCTCCGTGAATTATTTACCCCTCTCCGTGAATTATTTACCCCTCCGTGAATTATTTATGCGTCTCCGTGAATTATTTGACCCCTCCGTGAATTATTTACCCCTCTCCGTGAATTATTTCACCCCTCCGTGAATTATTTATGCGTCTCCGTGAATTATTTGACCCCTCCGTGAATTATTTGACCCCTCCGTGAATTATTTACCCCTCTCCGTGAATTATTTGACCCCTCCGTGAATTATTTACCCCTCTCCGTGAATTATTTCACCCCTCCGTGAATTATTTATGCGTCTCCGTGAATTATTTCTCCCCTCCGTGAATTATTTATGCGTCTCCGTGAATTATTTGACCCCTCCGTGAATTATTTACCCCTCTCCGTGAATTATTTGACCCCTCCGTGAATTATTTACCCCTCTCCGTGAATTATTTCACCCCTCCGTGAATTATTTATGCGTCTCCGTGAATTATTTCACCCCTCCGTGAATTATTTACCCCTCTCCGTGAATTATTTACCCCTCCGTGAATTATTTATGCGTCTCCGTGAATTATTTGACCCCTCCGTGAATTATTTACCCCTCTCCGTGAATTATTTCACCCCTCCGTGAATTATTTATGCGTCTCCGTGAATTATTTGACCCCTCCGTGAATTATTTACCCCTCTCCGTGAATTATTTGACCCCTCCGTGAATTATTTACCCCTCTCCGTGAATTATTTGACCCCTCCGTGAATTATTTACCCCTCTCCGCGAATTATTTGACCCCTCCGTGAATTATTTACCCCTCTCCGTGAATTATTGCACCCCTCCGTGAATTATTTATGCGTCTCCGTGAATTCTTTCTCCCCTCCGTGAATTATTTATGCGTCTCCGTGAATTATTTGACCCCTCCGTGAATTATTTACCTCTCTCCGTGAATTATTTGACCCCTCCGTGAATTATTTACCCCTCTCCGTGAATTATTTCACCCCTCCGTGAATTATTTATGCGTCTCCGTGAATTATTTCACCCCTCCGTGAATTATTTACCCCTCTCCGTGAATTATTTCACCCCTCCGTGAATTATTTACCCCTCTCCGTGAATTATTTACCCCCCTCCGTGAATTATTTCACCCCTCCGTGAATTATTTATGCGTCTCCGTGAATTATTTCACCCCTCCGTGAATTATTTACCCCTCTCCGTGAATTATTTCACCCCTCCGTGAATTATTTACCCCTCTCCGTGAATTATTTACCCCTCTCCGTGAATTATTTGACCCCTCCGTGAATTATTTATGCGTCTCCGTGAATTATTTGACCCCTCCGTGAATTATTTATGCCTCTCCGTGAATTATTTATGCGTCTCCGTGAATTATTTCACCCCTCCGTGAATTATTTACCCCTCTCCGTGAATTATTTCACCCCTCCGTGATTTATTTACCCCTCCGTGAATTATTTATGCGTCTCCGTGAATTATTTGACCCCTCCGTGAATTATTTACCCCTCTCCGTGAATTATTTGACCCCTCCGTGAATTATTTACCCCTCTCCGTGAATTATTTGACCCCTCCGTGAATTATTTACCCCTCTCCGTGAATTATTTGACCCCTCCGTGAATTATTTACCCCTCTCCGTGAATTATTTCACCCCTCCGTGAATTATTTATGCGTCTCCGTGAAATATTTCTCCCCTCCGTGAATTATTTATGCGTCTCCGTGAATTATTTGACCCCTCCGTGAATTATTTATGCGTCTCCGTGAATTATTTGACCCCTCCGTGAATTTTTTCACCCCTCCGTGAATTATTTATGCGTCTCCGTGAATTATTTGACCCCTCCATGAATTATTTATGCGTCTCCGTGAATCATTTCACCCCTCCGTGATTTATTTACCCCTCTCCGTGAATTATTTGACCCCTCCGTGAATTATTTATGCGTCTCCGTGAATTATTTCACCCCTCCGTGAATTATTTACCCCTCTCCGTCAATTATTTGACCCCTCCGTGAATTATTTACCCCTCCGTGAATTATTTATGCGTCTCCGTGAATTATTTGACCCCTCCGTGAATTATTTACCCCTCTCCGTGACTTATTTGACCCCTCCGTGAATTATTTACCCCTCTCCGTGAATTATTTCAACCCTCCGTGAATTATTTATGCGTCTCCGTGAATTATTTGACCCCTCCGTGAATTATTTACCCCTCTCCGTGAATTATTTGACCCCTCCGTGAATTATTTACCCCTCTCCGTGAATTATTTCACCCCTCCGTGAATTATTTATGCGTCTCCGTGAATTATTTCACCCCTCCGTGAATTATTTATGAGTCTCCGTGAATTGTTTGACCCCTCCGTGAATTATTTACCCCTCTCCGTGAATTATTTGACCCCTCCGTGAATTATTTACCCCTCTCCGTGAATTATTTCACCCCTCCGTGAATTATTTATGAGTCTCCGTGAATTATTTCACCCCCCCGTGAATTATTTATGCCTCTCTGTGAATTATTTCACCCCTCCGTGAATTATTTACCCCCCTCCGTGAATTATTTGACCCCTCCGTGAATTATTTACCCCTCTCCGTGAATTTTTTGACCCCTCCGTGAATTATTTACCCCTCTCCGTGAATTATTTGACCCCTCCGTGAATTATTTACCCCTCTCCGTGAATTATTTCTCCCCTCCGTGAATTATTTATGCGTCTCCGTGAATTATTTGACCCCTCCGTGAATTATTTACCCCTCTCCGTGAATTATTTGACCCCTCCGTGAATTATTTACCCCTCTCCGTGAATTATTTCACCCCTCCGTGAATCATTTATGCCTCTCCGTGAATACTTTCACCCCTCCGTGAATTATTTATGCGTCTCCGTGAATTATTTCACCCCTCCGTGAATTATTTATGCGTCTCCGTGAATTATTTACCCCTCTCCGTGAATTATTTGAGGCATCCGTGAAATATTTCACCCCTCTTCGTGCAGACTTTGTTACGACTACTGCTTGCCCTTGAGGCACAGAAGTTGGCCCTTGGTCCCTGGCCACAGCGCCGCGACCACGGTCATTAGCCGTCCCCCCACCCACACACTGCAGGCCACCGAGCCGCAGGAGTTGGCCATTGGTCCTTGGCCGCCGCGCCTCGACCTCGGTCGTCGTCCATACCCCACCACAACCACTGCAGGCCGCCGAGCCGCAGGAGTTCGCCCTTGGTCCTTGGCCGCCGCGCCTCGACCTTGGTCATCGTCCATACCCCACAACAACCACTGCAGGCCGCCGAGCTGCAGGAGTTGGCCATTGGTCCTTGGCTGCCGCGCCTCGACCTCGGTCGTCGTCCATCCCTCACCCCTCCCCAGCTACTGCTAGCCCTTGAGGCGCAGAAGTCTGCCCTTGGTCCCCGGCCGTTGCGCCTCGACCAGGGTCTACGTTCATACCACGCGGTGGCATCAAGTGGGCCCGCGCAGGAACCCAAGGAGGAATCGGCCTACCACTTCGAGTATCGGGGTCCGGGACCAGATTGTCCTCCTGAGTTGTGGTCACCAACAAGTGCCCATCGAACTGCACCTTGTGGACCACGCAAGAGGCCACAACCTTTAACCGTGCTAAGGCAGCCTCCTACAAATGGCCCAGCATCCTGAATGGCCCCCATGGGACACCATGGAAGCTGCCCAGATGAAAATGGGATTCCGTCTAGCCCTCGGCGAGGCAGGGTGGCATGCCCCACCAAAACAGGAGGCCATCTATTACAGGAAGTTGGCAATGTACATGGGGACATGTTCCCTTGATGTCGTCCATACCCATGGACTTGCAGCACTGTGCCGCCTGATGTACAGCCAAGAGGGCAGTCCAAAGTGCACGCGGGAGGATGGAGGTGTTGTTGTGGAGTACCAGAAGGTAGCCTCAGGCCTCTCGGACCGGATAAAAAAGTATGAGGAAGGCTGTGGGAAAGTGGGGAGTCGACGAGGGGCCATTGGTGGACACCCCATGAGCGTTAGCAAAGTTGCTTGGCTAGAGGCATGGAATGACATTTTGTATGCCTTGCCACTTGTGGACTCATGGCCTTTCTGGAGAGGGGAGACCAAGTACCCCACACCCACTGTGGAGAGGATGTATGTGGAGAAAGTACGGAGAATACCCTTGGGCAGGATGCAGTACTTTCGGCCACATGCAGCAAGTGCAGCACGGCCATTCACAAGTGATTTGGTGGCATCTGCGAGCCGCCGGAACTCACTGTTGCCGGCGAACGGGGAGGGATCGAAAGCACAGGGGACCCCAAGATCCGGGGGTGGTCGACAAAGAGTGTCAGCGCCAGTCGGTGGCACAGGTCCCCCTGGCCAGGGGACCCCTGGATCCGGGGGTAGTCGACGGAGCTCCCTGTTGCCCGAAAGCTCAACGTCCACTTGCAGTCCTGGACCTCAACCCTCCAGCCCACCCAATCCAGCACCTATGACGGTGCGGCTGACGAGACAGCAACAGTTCGACCAAGCACTGATGACAACGTGCCATGGCATTGCCCGGTGTGTCCGCATTGCGATGCAAGGCTTGGGGGAGCAACGGCGGGAGCCCCTGTCAGAGGACAGCCTGGTGGCTGCCTATACGGTGGGACGCCACTTTGCAGAGTCCATGCGGATTCCCATGCAAGAGAGTAGCGATGTGATACTGAGGTGCACCCCTTTCAGCCCCGAGGTACCCCGCAACCACTTGGGATACCTACATGCTGGTGTCCGTGTGGTGAATAATGCATGGACAGATGATGCAGGGGAGGAGGCCATGGAGCTTCTATTGGAAGCCATGGCAGACGCTGGGGTGCAACCCCCCCCCCCCCCCCCCAGGACCCCCGACACCTGACCAAGATCCCCCCAGAGGCGATCCAAGCCAGTCCGACGTCCCAGCCTGTGCGCTGCGACTCGGATCCCAAGATGCATTTGTCGGTGTCCCTGATGACAACGGTACGCCCAACGATGCATGTGCTATGCACCTGGAAGGCACAGCTGGCACCCTTGGTGAAGCACAACAACCCCCCCCCCCACCCCCCCCTGCCTCCACTCCTATGACTACTGACCAGGATCCCCACAGAGGTGATCCAAGTGCGTCCAACGTCCCAGCCTGTGCGCTGCGATGTGGACCCCCAGGTGCACCCGAAGTTGCAGGCGGTGTGCATGCTGACAATGAGAACCAGGGCCGAGAGGTAATGGAGAACATAGGGCCAGGTGTTGCAGAAGAATGCCTCACCCCATACCCCGGTTGCGGTGCTGAGTCACTCTCTGATCAGGGATCCCCTGTGCCCCTAGCACAGCGCCCACCACCGGTTTCATTGAGTGGGCAAGATAGTGAAATGGCATCCCCAGATATGGATAGCAGTATGGGGACGGCATGCACTGTCGTGGCACCTAGTCAGTCCAGCACGGATGGCTCAGAGCCATGTAACAGCCCCCCCTCAGGCAAGAAAGCAATGCCTAGGGATCCCAACCCCATGCCTGCTGCAAAGCGTGTGCGGCTAGGGGCGGATGGGGCCGCAGCAATTGACTGTGACAATCCTAACCAGAAGGTTGAGGTGGATAAAATCAAGGCTCCTGCCAGTAGGGAGCTGCCTACCATCCGGCAACTGAAGTTACGGTTGGCACGTGATGAGTATGTCGCCGGTGCATGTTTCTTTTATGCAACTGCCCTCAGCCTCCATGCGCTCCGCAGTGAGACCCCCTTAACTGGAGTGGACCTCCGAGTCCACGCAACCACAATGTACAGGGAACGGTGTGGGATAGAGGTTAAGGAGAGTGCTCTAAGTGTTTGTAGGGCCCTGGAAGCGAATAATTGGGAAGGGAAGCCCTGGGGGGGAAAGCCCGACCATTTTCGACATCTCGCCCACCACATCGATGGGAAGGTTGTGTTGTCGCGTACAAACACACACAAAATAATGGATTCAAGGTTTGGCCCGGACACTGCTGTGACGTCTGCTGCAGTTTGGAGTCCGGGTATGGGAGAAGCCAAAGTGTACCATACGATCCAGGAGATGGAGGAAGCCTGTGAACAAGCATGCGTGATCGTCATTGGTGAGGCCGAACGTGATGGGCTGCGGCCGGGAGGACATTACCGGGGCGCCAGCTACGACCGCTCGTTGAAGGTAGCACCTTTGTGTGTCTTGCATGGCATAATGGGGACACTGTTGTACACTAGAGAGACGTTAGGGCAGTTCTCCTTGCGAAGGTTGCAGTTGGGTGTCGGTGGGAGCAAAGGACATACAGCGAAAGGGGATTGTCGCCGGTCGCGGCTTGTGCAAGGGACACAGGAGCATGGCCCCCTTGTGATGATGGTGAACCGCATTGCAAGGAAGTTGGTACCAAACTGGTTCACATGGACTACAATACAGCTGTCATGCAATGAGATGACAGCTCCCCATCAACATCGTTTTGATAGTACCCCGTGGTCAGTAGTGTTCTCCACGGGGCGGCACGTGGGTGGTGAGATCTGGGTGGAAGAGGGAGGCGTTGGCAGTGGTCCACATGGCAGACCAGGGAGAAGGCAGTGCCCAGATGGCATTAGCCGTCCGGGGCATAGGTACCGTGTCGATAGGCAACCTGTAGTGGTCCGCACTGGGGCATGGCATGCAACTTGCCCATGGAAGGGGGATAGGCGATTGGTGGTGCTTTACGGCCGTGGGGAGTGGCAGAGTTTGCCTGCTTCACACCGCAAGTTCTTGCAGCAACATGCCTTCCGCCTGCCTGCAGGTTAGTGGCGGTCCGCAAGGTGGAGCACGGCAACGGCCATGTGGCATGGCGAACCCCCCAAGTCACAATTGGTGTTGGCTTGGTACAACGTTGCAATGCCTCCTGTTAGCCTCTGGGGGACAGGAGGCCTTCCATGATGAGTGCCCAGATGATGTGGCAGTGTGGGCTACATGTTGGGGTGACGTTGTGGCAGGTATGACAGGTGCTGTGTACCGTCCACATGCCGTTGCGTGCCTGCTGGCGGATGAGGGACAGCCAACTGTTACTCTGTGCCAGTGTAGTGGTCGGTGTCAATGTGTCAGGAGGCCTCCCAAGTTTGAGTGGATGCAGCAGTCCGAGATGGCTGAGTGTTGGAAGCACATGGTACCGAAACTGGTTCGTGCTGGTGTTCGTTCCCTGTCAGACTGCTTGTCTCATGAGCAATGGCGGCAGCGGTGCCCAGTGTGTGACGTGAAAGTCCACCAGGCTGGAGGTGAGTTGGGAATGCCCGCCCAGGTCCTCCATGTTACTAACCACGGCCAGAGCGTGCGGGTGCGAATGAGGGAGGGAATGAGGGGCCGTTCGTTGGGCCGCCCTTCAAACCCCCCCCCATGTGGCTGTGGGGGGGATCTCCAGGAGGCCATTGTACTATCGTCACTAGTGTTCAACAAGTGGGCTCCACTCCATGTCCACAATCAACAGCTTCACAGCTTGACGGTGGATCATGAGTTTGTGGATATCACTGGGTACCATTGGTCCCTGCGGGCCATGGTGCTACATGTTGGACCAACTAGGGAGCAAGGGCACTTTATTGCTCACATTTTAGTTCGCGATGTGTGGTGGTTGTGTGATGATTCGTCCGTGAGCAGGGGACGGCCCCCAGCCACTTCACGAAAGGTGACATTCCTGTTGTATGAGCGTACTCCCACGGAGATGGTGGGTCTGTCACAGGGCGGTTCACAAAGCAATCGTCTGCAGTCTGCAGCAACAACTGTCAACAGGCATGCCCGGAGCATGCCAAGTATCACCCCGTTGCGAGCCATGGCGCTGGCAACAGGTGAACCAGAGTCTACCAACCACATTGGGGACGCCCAACCCTCCCCCTCACAGTTTGCAACACCAACTGTCAACAGGCACGCCCCGAGCGTGCCAAGTGACACCCAGTTGCCAGCCATTGCGCTGCCAGCGGGTGATCCCACACATGCCACACATGTGGGGGATGTGCAGCCCACCCCCGAGTTTATTGAAGCTGTGGCAAAGCTTGTACAAAAGCAAAGGGTACGGGTGAAACAGCATCTGCAGGTCCGTGTGCAAGCCCACCAGGCTCATCTCCGGGCACGTCATGAGAAGCAGTGGGATGAGAGGCATGCAGGTCAGGGCATGTCACACCGGTCTGTTTCCGAGTCCATAGAACAGGATAGAGCCCGATCTGCTGCATTGGCAGCAACGGGGAGCAATGCTTTTTCTGTGATGATGGGGGCAGCCCCCAGGCAACAGACAGCAGGGCCAAAGACACTGCAGGCGTTTGTGGATGAGCATTGGCAGTTGCAGTTCACTGCCCAAGGGGGTGTAATGTGCATATGTTGTTCATGGGCTGCTGAAACGGATTGTCCTGGGGTGAAGCGGCCACCGAAGGCTGCGGCGGCCTTGGTGAATGGGACATATGGCATGGGCATGCGTATGATGATTGCTACACCAAAGGGATGGCGTAAAAATGTCCTGGAGGGTCACCTTGGTGTGTCACGTGGCACGACCAGCAGCCGCACGAAAATTGATAATCCTGGCCGCCACCACTTGGCCGCTGAGGAGAGTTTCCGGGTGCACTGTGCAGAACGTTTTTGGGCACTGTGCCCCAATGCATCTGCATCTGCATGTGCAGTCAATGTGGCAGAGAGGAGCACTGTGTTCATTAGGGGTGAGGGCGTGGACCTCGGTGTACCTATGAGCGATGCGGTGGCAGCCATTTTGTCGCGCTTGGTGGAGGTGTACATTGGCCTCCGCATGTGCACATCCATCCGTGCAATCAGTGAACGCATTCTTCTGCATTGTGCGTTTACCTCCGAACCGGGCCATCATGCCTCTCGGCGATGGATAGTTGAGAGGGCCATGGTCGCAATGCATGGCGCCATGCAAGATGGTGTGTCAGAGACCTTGCAAAGAGCATTGTTCATTGCCTTGTTGTTGGATGGATCTGACCGGCAACGGCATCGCATCAATGAGTATGCCATCCTGCTCCTCTTTCCAGGCACTGGGCCGGGGGGAATGTGTGAGGTGTTCCTTGGTGTGGTGGATGTAGCTTCAGGGGAGGCACAAGAGGTGACGGCACAGGTGGAGGCAGTGCTGCTGTCCTGGATGCCTGATCGTGCCTGGTGGGCTCAGAAGGTTGTGGCTTTTGCGGTGGATGGTGCCTCTAACCTTGGTGTGCGTGGTGCCACTGCAAGGCAAGCTGTTGATGTGTCGGCAATGGAGCACAATGTGTTTGCCATGCTTGTGAAGTGGCTGTCCTTGCTAACTCTTAGCTCAGCCGTGCCTGAGCTCTGGTTTTGCTCGTCGGGTGGTGTGTGTGTGCGCATGCGTGTGTGCAGTGAGCCACTGTACTTGTAGAGCATTTTTGCTTGTTGCCAGCAGACCATAGGTGGTCACACGTAGAGCCTGCTCCGTGACACTTTGGAACGACCCGGTCTGTGAATATGTCAGTTGACGATTTTGCCGTCTTCGCGAAGGGAACAATTTGTTCCCAGTTCATTGATAGCGTTCCCATGCTGGAGATAGCCAGGGCTGCCTCGCAGGTGGAGATGAAGCTGTCGGTGCTGCTGGAACGCAGGTCAGAGTGGGAGGCTAGTTTCGTCGCCAAGTACGGAATCGAGTTGGGGGAGGTGGGGCTGGTGAAGATGATCGCCTCGTATTGCGTCATGGCCCAGTGCGACCTGGATGTGGCGTCGCTGGGCTTTGTCAAGGTGGAGGTACCACCCCAACAGCCGCAGACGGTGTCGCCAGAGCTTCTGGAGCTCAAGCAGTTGGTTCAGGGACAGGCCCTTGTGATGGAGGGCCTGCGCAAGCAGTTGGAGGCGGTCAGTGCCAAGGCCGAGGCGGAGTCCAAGAGGAAAATGGCGAAGGTCCCGCCGCTGTGTAAAGCGGAAATCGTGAAGGTGAGGGAGTTGGATTCTAAGCCCCAGTGGGTCTTCGCCAGCCTTCTCGCGCTGTCCACCTTGTTGTGGCGCAGGGAGGTGCCCCAACACGAATACGTCTCCAAGTACAAGGACAAGGAAAAGTTCACGGACGCCATCCTGGACGAGCTGGCGCCGGTGGTGGACGCGGACTCCGCGGACACGGAAGTGTGGCAGCTGGAGTCCATGGATGATGACGAACTTACGCGCCTTCGGAGTTTTGTCCAGGCGGTCTGGACGTTCACGGTGACTAGCCTGTCGGCATACAGGGGCAAGAAGGGCTTGGACCCCGGACCGGTCGGTGAGGGGTCGGACGCGGCCGAGGATGCGTCCGATGTGCCTGTGCTGTCCGCTGGTTGTACGGGAGCGGCGGAGGAGGAGGTGGTGGGGCGGCGGCTGCAAGCCATGAAGGGTAAGTTCCGCGTTGAGGGGGGCCGCCGCCTGTACACCGCCAAGCCGGGTGCCGAGCCGATGGACGTCACCAATGCCCCGGTGACAGCGTGTCGGGCATGCAAGAACGCTGGGAGGGGAGTGAAACGGCATTGGTTTCACGAGTGCCCCGGCTTTGACTGATGGGGAAGCTGCCCCATCCGGCCCATCCCTCCCGAGCCCCGGGGGGCCTTGGTGGTTCTCGGACCGTCGGACTTCCGGGATGGCGAGGACGTGGTCTGGCGCCTGGTGTGGGCAGCGTGGAGACGGATATGGAAGGAGGATGAGATCACCTCCGTGGACGCCCTGCAGGCATCCTCCTGGGCAAAAAGCACCATGGGTACGTATTGTACCCACTTCCGCAAGATGGCCCTCTGGGTGGGCTACACGCCCACATCCGAGCTTGAACAAGCGGCGTGCCGCTACATTTTCCAGTTATGGGGACTGGGGTACTCGGGAAGCTCCCTCAAGGTCGCGGTGTCGGCGTTCCGGGCGCTGGAGGACATGGGATGGCTGCCCGCGTTCGTCAGTCGCCGGGTCTGGCGCTGTGCCAAGTGGGCGCCCACGGAGCCGGCCCTACGGCCCTACGCAGGTTTGGACGACCTCCGCAACTTCGCGCTGGCTTGCACGGAGCGACCGCAGTGGACCGTCTATGGGATGGCAGTCCTGGCATTCACCTGCCTTCTGCGGGTGGGTGAGGCCGCGCCCCTCCGTCGGGGGGGATCCCGGTGTCGGGGATTGGCGTTCCGCACGGTCAAGGTGGCGCCGCGCATCGTGCGCAGGCGACTCGGGAAGTATGCCCAAGAGTGGCTGGGCTGGCTCGATGCCACGGGGGCCACGTCTGCTGTCGTCGGAGCGCAATTCTGTCCGCAGGGACCAGCTTTCATGCAGTCGGTCATGGCTGCCGCGTTGGGGGGCAGCGACAACCCCCACGCCAGGTGGCACGCATGGAGGCGAGGGGGCTCCGCGGCCCTGCGATGGTTGGGGCTGCCCATCAGGTGGCTGGCTTGGTGGGGGCGGTGGCTTTCGGAGACGGTGGCAGTCCACTACGCCGACGCGCCCGACGACTTCGTCGTCACGACCGAGGCTGTCCTCCCCTGGCCCCCTGACAACCATGCAGGAGAGTTCGTTTGGCGCGCCGTGTCCCTCCGGGACGTTTTCCCGAAGGAGCTCCTGGAGCTCTGTGCCCCTGATGCCGATGAGCCCCCACAATGGGGAGGTGACGGGGATGGGTCGGCAGGAGGTCGGGGTGGATCGTGCCCTGGGGAGTCCGCGAGTCCTGCCGCTGCGGGAGCTGCTGGGAGGGAGGACCGGGCTGGCGCACGTGACCCGGGGGCCCCTCCGGCCCTTACGGCTGTTGAGGGGTCCTCAGGACGCGGGCGCCGGCCGCGGGGAGACGGGGGGGGGGAAGTCATTGATGTGGATGCAGACCCCCCACCTGCCTCCGCAGCAGGCTCCTCCATCAGGCGGCTGCGCATCGCGGCCCGCAGGACGGGTGAGGTCGCGTCCGTCTTGGGCAAGCGGAAGGCCGCGGGCCCGGCCAGGATTGTGGGTGCGGCTGCCCGAACGGCAATTTCCCGTCGCGTCGGAGCTGGGTCAGTGGGTGCGGGAGCGCCTTCGGACCGGTGAGTGGGACGCCTGGTTGTGCTCCCTGCGGGCTTGTCTGCCCCGCGCACCGCCTGGTTTACTGGAGCGTCGCCTGTTGCAGTTTCTGGAGTGGGGCAGTGAAGCTGCCCGTGATCTCAGACAGCCGGAGTTTCTGCGAGTCTTGGCTGTGGCTTTGTCCTCATTTAGCCCTGAGGTTTGGGAGTCGCTCTTGCATGATTCGACGTCGCCCAAATTGCTTATGCAGCGTATCAGGGAGGAGGTATTGGCGCGGGGTTTGGGGCCGGTGGGGCGTGTGGATATCCCCCGCGAGGTCTGGGATAGTTGTGTGCCGGACGGCTTCGCAGAATTGGTAGGCAGGCAGTTTTCTGGGATAATTCCCCCGTCGGATGAGGCGGTGGTCATGATGAGGGCATTGCGGGACCAGGGTTTGCTTTTCCCCCTGCCGCCGGGGTCACCTGGGCCCAATGGGGGTGTTTTTGCGATACCCAAGACGGAGGAGAAGTGCAGTTTGATTGTCAATCTGGTGCCCCTTAATGAGGAGATGCGGTCTCGGCCGGAGAAGTTCTCCCTCCCCTCTGTGGAGGTGTTGGCCCTTTTGGCGCAGGTGGCACAGCAAGGGTCCTCCTTTTTCCTCCCCTCTTTTTATGCCCGAGCGCGTTGCATGAGGCCGGTGTGGGATATTCTGTCCCTGCCGGGGGGGGGGGGGGAAGAGCTGTGCATGTGCCACATCGACCTGAGTAATTGCTTTTGGTCACTTCAGCTGCCGCGCGAGTTCTGGGGGGCCTTTCGCGTCTCGGATGGAGAGGGGGGGGTGTTGGCTTTCCGGTGCTTGCCCTTTGGGTGGAAGTACAGCCCCCTCCTGTGCCAGCGAGTGTTAGAGGGTCTGGTGGCCGGCGCGGGGCTGTTGGGGGTGCTGGTTTTAATTTACTTGGATGATGTCCTGGTTGTGGGGCGCGGCCGCGCGCGTGTGCGAGAGCAGACGGCAAGGGCGGCGGAGGCGTTGCGCCGTGCAGGTGCTGTAGTCAGCCCAAAGAGTACGTTAGAGCCTGTGCAGCGGCTGGTGTGGCTGGGGAAGGATATTGATTTGCAGGGGGGGGAGGTGCGGACTGCTGGCAACGCGTGGGAAGCTCTGTTTGCGCATTGGTTGAGGTTGTCTGTGGGACCCTGTAGGGTAAAACGGCTGCAGCAGTTCTTGGGGCGGGCACAGTGGATATGTCGCCCGGGTTCTGGGCACAGTCCGCACCTGTCTGGTGTGTGGGCTCATGTGCTCTGGGCGCCCCCCCGGCTGCCGTTTACCCCGGTGCGTTTGCTTAAGTCTATGTGCGTGGCGTGCGTGCTTGCCAGGAGGCAATGGTCAGTGGTGTCCCTCCCCAGGGTGGTGAAGCGATCGCCGTTGGTTGTTTACGTCGACGCGGCGCTGGACGCGGGTGAATACCGGCTGGGCCTGTTTTCGATGGATGTGGGTTCTCGATCGGTTGTGCCCGCGGAGCAACCGCCCAACCAGCAGTGTGCGGAGGCTGCCGCGCTGCTCTGGGGCTTGAAGCTCATCCTCAATGTAGGCGTTCGGGAGGCCCATTTGTTTGGGGATAATGCGGCGGCGCTAGTGCAGTTCCTTCGGTGTAAAGCCAAGGTGGGGCGTAAATTCCAGCAGTCCATTCTGAAGCGTTTCCGCTACCTGTGGGCGTCGTGCCCAGGCTTCACGGTATATATGCACTGGGTGCGTGGTTCACATAATCCCGCTGATCCTATCAGTAGGTTGAGTGACAACTTCAATGGAGATCTGGGTTTGGCGCGCGAGGTGGCGGCGCGCAGGGTTGGGGATCTCTGGGCCTTTCCCGATAGGCGCACGGTTTTTTTGTGGACCCTGGGGGTGCCTATGGGGCCCTTTGTTCTGCCGCATTCGTGGAGAGCGGGCCTGTGGTCCCCGGGGGGTGGTGAAGGGGGGGCGGAGTTCCACGAGGTTTTTTTGCAGTACCGCTTGGAGGAGTCGGTGGGTGCAATGACTTGATGTCGTGTAGTGCCGGCGCCTGCTTGTAGCACTCGTTTCTCTTGGTGCATGTGATCATGACCCGGCGCCGCCGTAACCGCCGTGCGCGTAGCGGCGGGCGGAGGCGGGGCAAGAGCCGCTCGCGCAAGCGTTCGGAGGAGGCCGTTCAGCGGCGCGCGGCGCGGCGCCGCGCCGCGCTGCGGGAGAAGTTGGGAGCCTTGGTGGGCCGCAGGGCCTGTCACCGGGTGCTCCTCCGGAATGGGGTGCGGCTGTACGTCGCGTATGGCGTGCCAGAAGATCCCGGGGAGAGGGACGACTTCCTGGGTGCCGCAGCCATGGACATCGCCAAGCGGGTTCGGGGGCAGGCGACGCGGCGCACCACCGCGGTTGGGGACCCCGGGGTGAAGCCGGGGGGCAGACACACTTGCGGGGGGATGTGGGATGTGGTGACGGGGTCGAGGGGAGGTCAGAGGGTGGTGGTGTCGCTGACGGACTGGAACGGGGGTCGTCGTACCCCCGTCCCGTATCTATGGGTGCAGGGGTCTTATCCCTTGGTGGTTAGAATAGCTGGCCACTTCAGGCCGTTGGTGTAGTCTGTTTTTTGGGTGGTCAGCCGGTCTCCGAGGGGCTGGGGTGGGAGTGTGCGCTCACCCTTTCCTTTGCGTTCTGTGTCAGGTCTCTGAGTGCCACCCTGGGATGGCCGGGCTGCTTTGCGCCCGGGCATTGCTCGCGCATTTGTGGGCGTTTTTTGGCTTCCATGGCTGCGCCAATGTTCTGGTTGTTGTGTGTGGCTCGTATTCTCTCTGCGTTTTGGCAGGTCCAGTGTGCGCAGGCGGGAGCCCTCGGGGCGATTGTCTGTAGAGGCGGCCCTGCCCTGCGTGGATGTCGCGGGCTGATTTTGTGGTTATATGCCAGGCGTTGGTCCTTTGGCCTGCACCGCTGCCACTTTGTTGTGGGTCCGGGGTCCATGCTTTCTTAGGGTTGGAGCTGGGTTGGGCGCTGGCCCGCCATTTTGGGATCTGCTGCGGATCTCAGGGGTGCTGCCCTGGGCTGACCGGGCAGCTCTGCGACAGGGCGGCAGTGCCTGACGGTCGCTGTACATTTACCGCTTCCTCATTGGCGGCGGCAGGGGTCGTCCACGCTCTCTTGGGCTTGGTCTGCGGACGCCTGAAGCCTGGCGGGTGGCGCCGGTGTGTGCGGGGCGCCTTTGGCGATTTATGTTTGGGGCGGCCGTATACTTCGAGGGTGTGGCGTGGAGGCGGCACACTGACGAGATGTGCCACAGGAGACGTGCGTGTTTTGCCTCGTGTTTGCGTGTTTGCTTGTGGTTTTAGCAAAACCCCTTGGGTGAGCCATGCCACGTGGTCCAGCGCAAGCTAGGCCTTGCCTTGGAGGCTGCCGGCCAAGTGCATGCTGACTACCTGGCAGCTGTGGGTCGCCAACGTGCATTGTACAACGGTGCGCGCCAGTGGAAGGACCTCGAGAGGTGTGTCCAAGAGAACACCAGACCAGATACACGCAGCGGGTTGCGTTTGATCCCTGCTAGTCACCGTATCCGGTGGTCCGAGGCAAATGCCCGTCGCAACAAGGTGTTCTTGGCCAATGTGCCATGGGTGGCGAGGCATTTGGATTCCAAAACGCACCTCACCACCAAGGAGGAGGATGTGTGGGAGGATTGCCATGATGCAGGTTTGCTGTCATGGGCAGTGGTATACGGGGACATACTACACGGTACGCGCAGCTTCAACAACGTTGCACAGTTGCATGCACCAACAGGTGCCCACTTGACCAAGGCAACCGAAATGTTACAGGCACGGGTGGAAAAGGTGGCGAGGGAGGAGGGGCCAGGGTGGACTCAATTCAAAGAGCAAACTGTGACAGGTGCATGGCATGGCGTTGAATTGGTCCGGTTTGATGCCGATGGCCAGAGGTGCACAACCAGCCCCCCTTTTCCAGCCACAGAGGCACGGGCAGTCACAGACACACTGCTTGCTGGCATCAGGGAGGGACAGGGTACCATTGACCCCCGGGGTGTTCTTGAGTGTGCTGTGTTGCTTGACCACGGCCGTTGGCTCGCTCTACCAGCGGCTGATCGAGCCACATTTGGAGTGGATCTGCTGAAGCAGTTCATGGGCACACACCATGCTGAACTGGCAGCTGCGCATGTTAATGCTGCTCGTGCATTGGAAGAGTGGGAATCCTTCAAGGAGCATGTCGTGCGGACCTTCGCCAAGACCCCCATGTCCCGGATGTGGGAGGCCTTGACGCCGGAGCGGGAGCATGTCCAATGGGTGAATGTTTGGCGTGTTTTGGCATTGCTGCGCACATATTGCCCTGCTGAGGCTGCTGTTGAGCGTGCCATTTCGTTGCGTGGGAGGTTCACCAACAGTATGCATGATATGGAGGACACACATGTCCTTAGCATGTGCATGGCTTTGCATTGTAATCTGCCACCTTTGCGGCAGTGGGCGAAGGGGCAGGGTGTCGAGGTAGCCAGCAAGCTGGCAGCCAATGCACGCTTCGATGTGCGTCCCCGGCATAGGGTTTCGAATCGCATTGATCCGCGTACATCATTGGAAGCGGCCATGTTGCAGCGCCTAGAAGGGGAGGCTGCAGTGGCAGACGATGGTGACATTTTGCCATCTTTTGGGGGGTCGGAAGTGCCACTGGCTTGTCAAGGCGCAACGCGCAGACGCGCTGACCGACAAGCCCCGTCTGAGCACACTGAGGGCACCTTGGTCGAACCAGATGGTAGTCCTGCTCAGCATGGTGGCAACCATGACTTCTTCACTTTCCGAAGGGGCATGGACTGTGCAATGTGCAGGCAATCTGTGCGCATCTGGTGCAACACATGTCTGGTTTGCCATACATGCTTCGTCAAGGATCCAAGACCGTGTGGTGAGGCAGTGGTGCAGGTTGTGGATGATGCAGCTGAGGCTGCTGAAAACAATAGTGAAGAGGAGGCAGTGGCACCACGGAAGTCCGACCCAAAGCGTGCCTTGGCCCGTGCACAGGCCAAGTTGGTATGTGCTGCAAAATCAGGCACATTGCGTGACTGGACACGCGCTCGCATCTGTGATTGCTTGGCAAGCATGGGTGTGAAGGTGCCAAATAGCAAGACCCGGGGAGAAGCCCGAGAACTTGCTATGCAAGAGTTGTTGCCTTTGCTAGCCCAGATGGACTGTGACTGGGTCCCCCCAACGGATCGTGTTACCCGTTCTGCTGCACCACCCAGCAGCTCACAACCATGTTCCCAAGTGCCGGTGGATGACATGGACGGACTCATTGATGAATGACAGTGTTGGGGTTGCCGTCGTATTGTGCTTTTGCATGCCTGCTGTGCCAATCCCCATGTTCTCCTTCTCTGCAGGTCCATTGATACATTAGCAAGCATCAGTATGCAACGTTTTCCCAGTTCCCTTGGTTTTCCCTTTTCCCACATTTTCCCCAACGCCCCATTTTCCAAGAGGTATGGGTGTTTTTTTTTTTTGGGGGGGGGGGGTACTTGTGCTACATTGTTCCCAAAATTGCCTTTTCCGCATTTTCAAACCCCGTTTTCCCCCCAACCCAACCCATCATTTTCTTGAACTGAATGGTTGTGTGTTTTGGGGGCGGGGCCTTGTATCAGACTTTTCCTAGTGTTCCCTTCTCCACATTTTCCATTCCAACCTATTTTCCCTGGCGCACAATTTTCCCGAGGTGAAGTTCCTCTGTGTCTATGGGGGGTGGGGTATTGCACTTTTATCCCCATTTTCCTGTGAAGTTGCTATGTGTCTTGGGGGGGGGGGGTCTGCACTGTTATAACCATTTTCCTGAACCCAAGTTCCTGTGTGTGTGTGTGTGGGGGGGGGGGGGGCTGCACTTTTGCACTTTTATCAGACTTTTGCTTGGATGTGCTCTAATGTGGGTCCGCAACACGACATGCCAAATCAGACTTCAGACTTCAGACTTTATACCCATAGCTGCCACCTCTCCTATCTTTGCGATCTCCAATGCTGGAGCTGTCCGTATCCGAACTACCATCAGAGCTTGATCCAGACGACGAATCCGAGGTCAACGAGCTATCAGAGCTCGAATCACTCCACTTACCCGATCTGGACGAGTGTGGCAGGATTGTTCTGGACCTCCGAGTAAAGAGTGCCGGTACCGTGGAAAGAGACACTGGGCATTCCAGGCCCAGGAGTTCGGGTGCAAATGACACGAAGGCCCAGGGGGGGGGGGGTGAGATCCAAAATGAGGAGGCAACGAGATTACGAAATGGACTGGAAGAATTCGTGGCGGCGGAAGGAGAGCCATTCGGATCGTTGTATGCATCGGTGCTTTGGGGGAGATTGGAACCGGGCACCAGGCTGGGGTATGTAGCGGCAATATGGCAGTTGCTCAAGTACTCGCGCGTCCACGGGTGGTTGTCCCCGAGGGAGGCCCTGGAGGGACTATTGCTGGGGATTGCGAGGAATGGGTACTTCGAAGGGCCGGTCAAGAAATTATTGTCCGGAGTCAGGATGGCGGAGAAGGCGTGTGTCATGCAGTCACTAGTACGAGGATCGGATTGGATTTTCGCGAAGTCCGTGGAGAAACTTCGACAGAAAAAGAACAGCAGGAGGATACAGTGGTCACCATCAGGGATACTGTATGAAGTCGCGGCCGGAAAGGGAAAATTCACGTGGCCGGAGATGGAATGCACTGGCGGCATTATCGTTATGCAACCTATTGCGCATTGGAGAGGCATGGATAGCCCACCGCAGTGGGTTGGGACAAGTGGTCTTCCAAGGGGAAAAGAGTCGCCCAGGATTCCAGGTTCAGGATGTGGGACCGTGGGCCGAGAGATGGTTACGCTTCCTCGATGAGGAGAGGCGCAGGAGAGGGGGCAATTGTGCGGTGGCATACAACTTCTCCTCCCCGAGCGAATTGGAAGCCCAGTGGGTCGGGTTGGTCGCTGGGACGAGCCACCGATCGTTACGTTGGCATGGTCACCGTTGTGGAGGGCAGCCCAGGCATGGGCGGCCGGAGCACGGGGTCCCCTCCTGCAGCTCATGGGAGGGTGGTGTACGCCATCAGTGGCGGTCTCATATGCGACACCGACTCACGCGTGGGAATTCGAAAGTAGATGCCAACAGCCGGTCCCGGTGCGTGAAGGAGGGGAACTCAAAGTTGTGTTCGGAGAGTGGTTAGCCCTGCAGTAGTGGGGAACGTGGAGAGAAATTCAACCACCCCCGACCGAGGATGGCGTGATGCTGGGAAGCGTTGACGTGGCCCGGAAGAGAAGAGCAAATTCGACAGGAGCAGAAGCTTTCAGGTTTGACCCGGAGGCAGTGGAAGATTCGGCTGATGAGGGAGAGGGTATTGCAGATGCAGGAGACCAGTGACGTGGATGTTGGGGGTGTGCTGCAGGAATTGATAGCCTCCAGCCCGAAGGAGTTGGCGTGTGACTTGGAGGAGGGTTTATTGGTCCTGTTGTCGGGAGTGATGGAGGTGGCAGGATCCCAGGCTTTGGGATCGGTGACCTCTGTACTGCAGGCTCTGGACGCGATGCCGGGAGATGATTGGGAGGAGGAAGATGAGGAGAGTTACTATTCCGATGAAGAAGGAGACGAGGAAGTCAACCCCGATCTGGGAGGCAGGGGCATTGGAGAGTGTGGGAGGGTGCAGCTCAGTGAGTCGCTGTGGAGGAGAGTTGTGCCGGACGACTTGTGGGAGAAATACCGAAAATGGATGAAAACTACTGGGGGGGTCGGGGACAGCAAAGGAGTAGGAGTGGCAGAGATGCTTGAGAGCCTGGTGGAGGGTGGTTCATTGCGTCGGGTGCCAAAGTTGATGGGTGCTTCGGGTAAGGCCCGTGTGATCCCGAAAAATAGTGAAAAATGCAGCTTCATAATGAATTGTATGAAACAAAATGCTTCTGACTGTCGCCCTCCCCCCAGGTTTGTGTTGCCCCAGCTGGAGGCGTTACGTGATTGTTTGTTGCCGCGGAAGCGAAAAAGGGTATATAAGATGAAGTTTGATGTGTCCAATTGCTATTGGAGCATTTTGATGCCCAAGCGTTGGAGAGATATTTTTCAAGTCTCGATTTCAGGACAGAACTATGCTTGGTCTTCCTTGCCTTTCGGCTGGAAGTATTCCCCCGTGATCTGCCAGTGCTTGATGGGAGCACTGGCAGAGAATTCTGTTTTGATCTAAAGGTGCTCCCGTTTACATATCTTGATGATGTTTTGGCGGTGGGGGCGCGCAAAAATTTGAAAAGGGCAGTGCGTAGGCTAAGGGGCAGGCTGCAGAGGGCTCGTTTTGTGGTCAGCCCAAAGTCCAGCTTGGAGCCAACCAGGGCGCTCGATTTTGTGGGGAAGATTTTTGACACCAAAAGGAGGTGAATGGAGAACAGGCCGGGCATGGTGGCAGCATTACTTAGGAGTTGGCTCAGGCTGAGGTTGGGTCTTATGCGCAGAAAGGGGTTTGAGAGGTTTTTGGGGAGGTTGGAGTGGGCTTTGCGTCCGCAGGGAGGAACTGCCCCGTTTTTGGCGGGGGCGTACAGGTGGAAGTTCTCTGGTGACCAAAAGGTTCCACTTAGTTTGATGAGGCCGTTGCTTACGGCGGTGGTGTTCGCTGTTTTGCCTCAGTGTTATGCTGGCCATCCATGTGTTTGGCGGGGACTGCCATGTTCGGTGCACGATTTTATAATGGTCGCGGATGCTGCTCCTAGAAGCAAACGCGGTTTCCGCTATGGATTTTTTATCCCAGGGAGTGGAGTTAGGTGCTATAAGTGCCCTGATTGGATTGAGACGCTTCAGCAGGCTGAATTGTTGGCCTTGGTGAAAGCGTTTAAGATCGCAGGATATAAAGGTTGGCATCGGGTGGCGGTGGGTTCCGACAGCCTAGTTGCCAGGAGTCAGGTTTTGGGCTTGCGTTGTGGTACGGCTATGGCTGTACAGAACCGCATTTTGCGCTAGCTATTCTGGCGGCGGCGTTGGAGTAGGGTGCAATTAGCGGTCTTTTATGTGGCTTCACAACGAAACCCGGCGGATCCACCTGGCCGCAGGCCTCGATTTGTTGACAGGGAGGCATGCAGGTAAGCGGCTGGAAGCAGGTATGTGGAGTGGAAGGGGTTGCCAAGGCCGTTTCCATATTTTGGAACGGTAGCTCCTTTCCCGTGGCCAGCAGGTCAGTGAGGGGAGGGGGGCAGGCAGAATTCTGACGTGCTCTAGATTCCGTGATGTTTGTTTTTTCTTTGATTTTGTTTGATCTTGGGGACGTATGTCCTGTTTTTCCGGTTTATGCTTTCCGGAGTAGGTAGCTTTGGATTGTCAGCTGGTGCACATGTGACGACGACAGTGACTGTCCAAAGAAATATCCATTTCTCTGGGGTAGGAGTATGCCTGAGTGGCATTGACTGTCGACTGGTTCACATGACATAACGCACTGGAATCTGTCGTGCATGTATGCTGTACGTTTTGGAGTTAGTGTAAAAGTGATGTTTTTATTGTAAAAACAGAGGGTTTGAGCGACTAACGGAATGTGTCTGCATGATTTGCATTGCTAGTCAAAAATGTACAGGTGACAGTGTACATAGGTGCTGTGCTTGTCTCAGTGCGTTTTTGATTTGCTATCATGGGTGATGGGCCCACTTGCCCACCCTTCCGTTTCTTTACCCATCGTTGTATGGGTCTTCACGACTCTGCATTGTTTGTATTGCTGGAGTATGCCTGAGTGGCATTGACTGTCGACTGGTTCACATGAAATAAAGCACTCGATTCTGTCGTGCATGTATGCTGTACATTTTGGAGTTAGTGTAAAACGGACTCCTCCACTTGGAATACTACGAAGATGGGTTGAGAGTGGTGAATCGGCAATGCAAGATGGAGTCCATCTCCTTTGCTATCCCAAGTTCAGACTCGCCACCTGATTGCCCTCCATCTCCGCTGCCCAACACACAGTCAAGTTCCCCCCCAAAGGCCCCTCGTCCTTCACCATGCCACAAGAACCGGGAAGGTCCCCCTCAAGGTCCCCTCCCGTCCAGTTTGGGTCGCCTAATTCTAAGGGTGTTTCCAAGGGGCGTGCCTAGGGGCTCTTCGGGGGGAACATAGTCTAAAAGTAGCGCCCAGTGCGCGCGCAGTGCAAGGATTCCCCCTAAGTGAAGAGCAATGATGTGGCAAAAGGCAGCCATGACGTGACGTGACGGGCGCGACAGGGACTGGGTCCAGTTGTTCTGTCCTCCTAGAGGGATAACCGTTTGCACCGCCCTCCTGGCCCTCTACTGGTTTGGTGCATTTCTTCCTCTTGTACCTCACTCTTTAGTCGGCCTGTTTGTTGCAGCTTTTCTGCACCCTCTCTTCTGTTTTTTTATTTGTGTTGTTGTACCTTTCTCATCTATGGTTGGCTGGATAGCGGCACCGTAGGGGCCAGCAGGGAAGGCATGCCAGGGCATGCCGGCCCTCGTTACCACTTAGGAACACTGTAGCCTGCAAGCTGACCCCCCCCCCCCCCAGCTGTGACGTCCACAGGGGCATGGGACTGGACTGTGGGGAGAGGTAGGGCACACGTGCATGCAATGTGTGTCTTGGTGCTATGTGGCGGGGTAACAGGGCCAGGAGCTGCGGTGTGTTGGCAGCACCCTGTACATATGGAGATCATGAGCCTCGTGGGGCTGCCCCCCCCTGCAGGGCCGAACACTGAACTGATGGTTTGCAATAGTGGTAGGAAGTAGGAATGTTGAACCTCGCAGTTTGAGCAAGATTGGAATTGTTACCTTGGCACATGATACACTTGAATATGCTCCAAGGCATAATCCATTATGGGCCAGGGGTTGAAACGGGTACACCACCGCAACTTGTTGTGGGTTGTCGCCGCCAAGTCACTGGTCACTGGTCACCGGTCACCGGTATGTTGCCGCAGTCCAGTGGTTGTGCCTTGGCGCCGCAATTCACTTGTCGAGGTTTGTCTCCGCAATCCACTTGTTGTGGGCCTGTTGCACCTGGTTAGGGTTAGGCCATTGTGGAGCAGCCCGATGTTGGGACTCGCCCCGTCCATCCGGGGGCGCATCGCGTCTCTTGTACTGAGCCCCGAAGACGATGCACAGTCCCCAAGTCAACCGGTTGCGACCGCCATGGCAATTGCCGCCGAAGAGAAAAGCCGCCGGCCCCGCTGTTGACAGGAAGTACTGCCTGGTGCACAGCAAATCGCATGGCACACTGCAGGACCCGGAGCGGAGGATGCCAGAGCCCTTGCCCCGCAGCAAATCGGGCCATAACTGGCGATTCCAGCTCGCTCAGCACTTAAAAGCCCTGCAGACCCCTGCACTACAGTCACAAGCAGTATGGAGACTGGCTCAGGGACGTAGAAACGCCTACAAGTTGCGGTCAGCAGGGCGGGCCTGCAGGGTCTTAGTTGCCCATGCAACCCCTCTTGTTGCGCGCATGAATGGGTTCTCTGTGGTATCAGGGGAAGAAAGCAGTGTCCCCTCTTTTTGTGAGGGGTAGGCCTGGTATACAGGTACTGTATGATAGTGCACCGATGATGTAACATATGACCGAAATGAGCTCACCTTCGCAGCTGCTGGACTATGGCTATTGTAAGCAAAAAAGCCTTTTTTTCACGGGTGTGTCGTGTTCAGGTCACGTACAGCAAGCTCCTTTCAGGAGGGAACATGTGTTTATACCCCCTCAGCGCCCGTTATGGTGCATCTTTGCTGATGTACATAGATAGTGGAGTACCCCAACGAGGAAAGGGATGCATGAGAATTTGCCTGCGGCAAACACTCTGGACTAAGGGCTGAACTTGTCTATGGCAGGGACATTCAGCCGATCAGACCCAACCATGGCCTCCCCCCCTCACTGTGACTTTCAGGGTCATCCCTATGGATCCCTATGTGCCTCTCTCTGGAATAAAAAAGAACAAATGCCCAACATCCCCCATGCTCACACACTCACCCGGCCCCCAACGGTGCCCAGTGCAGACTGGCATTGTGGAGGCAGTCCTTTGGTAATCGTGTGTGAGCACCATACTGTCTCCAGGCCCCTGAATGGGCAAGATTCACAAAGGTTGCATAAACCCAGGCCCATGAATCATATTTGAACTCGCCATGCACATCTAAGCATTTTGGGTATCCCCCCCCCCCCCAAACAGGCCAAGAAACATTCGATAGCCGCTGACTGCGGTGAGCTCAAGGCAACATTCGGCCCTCGTTTGAGGTGTACTGCAAAGCAGAAGGTCAAACATTGAACTGAAGTTTGTGGCGATGACCATATGCCTGTGACACGGGGGCATATGTGAGCTTTGTATCCGTTGCTTTATGGCCGATGCCAATGGACCCCCCATCATGCCAATGGACCCCTGCCTTCGAATGAAGAGACATGGCCCCCCTCGCCAATGGACCCCCCTCTCAAAACGAGAATCACCCCCACCCCCTGAATTCTTCACCAAGTGGTACACGAAGTGCCTTTTTTTGCATAGTTTCTTTGGTCTACAGTGGCATGTGATGGGCACACAACATTCTTGTGTTGGTGCAGGGGTACGCTTTGAGGCCTGTAGGTGGTGTGATAGGAAAGATTACGTGGGGTTTTGTGTTGTGCTGAATCCCTTGCCTCTTGCTCCCCTCTGCACCTTGCTTCACATCCTGAGAATGTCATGGTGCTGTCGTGTGGAAGTTGCTTGCCCCGTGTGCCCTGCCCGCCCTGAGGCAAGGTGGTGTGGCATGTTGCCTTTCTTGCTCCCCAGTGGTGGCACAGTGTGCCCTGCCCACCCTTAGGCAAGATGGTGCAGTATATTGCCTTTGTGCGTCCTGTCACAGTGGTGGGACAATGTGCCCTACCCAGCCTGGGGGAAGGTGGTGCAGTATTTTGCTTTTCTTGCTTTCATGTGCACGTGCAACGCCGGTTACTTCCCCACTGGGGGCAAACCAAACCACAACACAGGTTTTTAGGTTGTTATCCCAGGGCCCCATTTTGCTGTCACAGGTTCGGAATTTCGACTGTTTGCTTCCTCTTCTTGTGTTGCCTTTGTACAACCCAAACCCAATCTTCTGTTGTCTTTTCCTTGTCCGTGATGCCGTTGTACATGGTACTGGGAAGCATGTGAAGCAGTGTGCTGGGTTTTGAACGAGCTGTCACTGGTCATCAGTCAGTCAATCAAACTGGATTCTTTGTGTGTTGCTAGTGTTGAGACATTTTGAAGCAAGCCTGGGGCCATCGGTTTCAACAATCATTGTTTTAAAAGTTGCAGTTGCACTTTTCGTTGTGCTTGCCATTATATGCTGCTGTGTGCAAAGAAGGAAAGGAACATCGAGGGTACACCGGAAAGGCCGCAAAGGTCGAGAACAACAAAAAAAAGGCCAAGCTGAGCTCTACTAGTGTAGCAAAAGTGCAAGAAGTTGCCAATGTGAGCTCTACAGCCACCGCAAAGATGCAAGAGGTACAAATCTTATGTCCAGACCATGTTTGAAGCGATGGCACATGCTAAACCGTGGTTACACAAAGAGTTTATCTAGACTTTCGACGGGAATTCGAGTCATTGGACCCCCTATGCCCATGCCAATGGGACCCCCTTCTCGAAAGAAGAAACGGCCCCCTTGATGGACCCTCCTCTCGAAAGAGCAATCACAGCCCGGGCCATTGACACGGGGTGGGGGGGGACATGCATGGGGTCCATGGGAATCCTACGCAAAGGTCAACTGCGGACTATTGCACACACAATGGTATCACTGGTCTCTTGCACAGTTGGGATGGTTGAGATTCTGGCTTTCTTCTTTTGGGATCAATTGCCCATCCATCGTCCTCTTCCATCCTGGAATTTCCAATCCGTGGATTCTCAGGCCAAAATCCTATTGACACCCGAGCAACGCCAAAACAGGTCAACTCTAAACGACTACAGACACAATGGTACAAATGGTTTTTGAAATTTTTTCGGATTCAGCACTTCCAATTTGGGATCATGCTGCATTCATGCATCGTCATCATCCATCATCATCCCCAACCAGGGCCACCACTTTAGATTCTCAGACCAAAACTCACTGTCACACCAACCTGATGTCAAAAGAGGTCCATGATAGACTGTTGCAGACACAACGGTACAGGTGGTCCTTGGAGTTAGTTCGGATCCAGCATCTCCAATTTTGGGATCATTTTCCCACCACGATGCAAAACAGCCCAAACAGGTTCTTTTAAGGGGGAACGTTAGCGTGCCGGGCGCGCGCCGGGCATCTTTTGTGACCCGTGCCCCACCGGTCTCCTTCTAGGGGGTGCACTAAGGGGGCGCACTTAGCGTAGTGCAACTATTTGGGCATCTGGCTGTACTAGAGACCCATACTTTGAGAGACTAGGAGCATCACCGCAACTCGCCGCCACGTCACTGGTCACTGGTCACCGGTATGTTACCGCAGTCCAGTGGTTGTGCCTTGGCGCCGCAATTTACTTGTCGTAGTTTGTCTCCACAATCCACTTGTTGTGGGCTGTCGCCGGCAGCGGCGTCACCATATTCGCCGACCGAGGTTCGAACCGCAGACCACACAGGCTCGGGTCGGCTGCATTACCACTTGGCCACTGCTTGCGCTGCGGCTAAAGATTTCCCTACTGCTTGGGGCCGCGTCTGCCAATGACAAAATACCCAAACTGTGTGTTTCTGTTTGACTGACTGCTGGCCTGGCTAAGGGATTGATTGGCTGACTGTCAGCCTCTCTTCGAGGTGCCTTGCCGAAGGCAATAGAATTTTCCCACAGGTGTGTCGTGTCCAGGTCACGTACAGCAAGCTCCTTTCAGGAGGGAACATGTGTTTATACTCCCCGGCCGCCCGTTATGGTGCATCTTTGCTGATGTACAACGACAGTGGAGTACCCCAACCAAGAAGGGGATACATCAGAATTTAGCCGTGGCAAACACTCTGGACTAAGGGCTCAACCTGTCTATGGCAGGGACATTCAGTCGATCAGAACCGACCATTGGCGGAACGTTAGCGCGCCGGGCATTTTTTTGACCCGTGCCCCACTTGTGACCTTTTATGGGGCACACTAAGCACAGTGCGCGCGCAGTGCAATTATTCGACATCTAGCCGTCCTACAACCCCATATTTTGCGATACTATGGGCATTATTGTACAGGGTAAAAAAATGTATGTCCACCCCATGTGTCTATACTCAGTATATTCGACATTTTTAGTAAAATTGAAAAATAGGCAGAACTTGGCCATTTTCAGATAGCACCAAATTCGTATCCCATCTCTGACCACCAGTTGTCAGAGGTTGTCAGAGATTGCCACTCCCCTAGTTGGTGGTGCACTGCACATGCAACTTGCACCTGCAATCCCTGGTTCCGACAGCATTGGGCCCCAAGGTTATGGGGCTGGAAATGTTTCTTTCCTGATTTTTGCGAATGCCTCATCATGAATCTACTTTTCCAAGGCAGGGGTTCTGTAGCCATTTGAGAATTTGTCCCCTTTGTTGGGGACCCCCGAGAATGCAGGGGTTATGTAGCATTTGCGTCCAGTTTTGGGCCCCCAGGAAGGTAGGGGTGATGTAGCCACTTTTGAATTTGTCCCCTTTGTTGGGGACCCCTGAGAATGTAGGGGTGATGTAGGGAAGGTGTGCAGTCCAAAGTGGTCCACTTGGGGGACTTCTCCATGACAAGGTACATCTCGGGCTGAAGTCGGGATAGTTAATAGAAAAGTAGGGCCCCGACAGGCAAACATTCCCCCATCCCCCCCACCCGCCTCACTGTCACTTTCAGGGTCATCCCGACCCGCAGTCTGCCTACTTCACGATCCTCGTCACAGGGACACAACAGCCATGATGACTGCAGCGATTTCTAGCTGCTTCCTTGATCCAGCAGCAATTTTGCCTCCATCTACCAACAACCAGCTCTTTTTTTTCGCACTACCTCTTGGCCAGTTACACTCATTGTGTGTCCTGTGAAACCTATAATTTATCACTGCTGAGGGTTAGGCCGAAGGAATGCCATGCTTTGCAGCCCAAACACGGTGGGAGTTGTAGATTGCTGCTCGCATACGCGCGTGCCAGCGATTATTATATTGATCAGGTACGGCACGATACACAACAGGCTACAGCACAAGCAACCATGCCATTGTACATACCAGCCAGCAGCAGGCGCATCGACGAGCTGTGCATAAGATAGTGGAGCACCCTAACCAAGAAGGGGACACAAATACTGTGCAAGAACCACTGGACTAAGGGCTGAAATTGTCTATGGCGGGGACATTCAGTCAAGCGATACCGACCATTGATCCCCCTTAATGTCACTTTCAGGGTCATCCCTATGGATCCCTATGTGCATCCCTGCCATGCAATAAAAAAGACCAGATGCTCAACATCCCCGGTGCTCACACACTCACTAGGCCCCCTAGGGTGCCCAGTGCGGTCTGGCACTGTGGAGGCACTCTGTGGTGCACGCCTCCGGCAAACTCTAGCAACCGTGTGTGAGCACCAGGTCTTCAGGCCCCTGAATGGGCAAGATTCAGGCCCACACATCCTGCCCCCCCAAGGCCACATGGGTTCCAGCGCCGAATGCCTTCCACCTCCCCTCAGGCGCCCCACAATTGTCGACTGCGCAAGAGCACCTAGATGATGGGGAAACTTCCCCTGCTTTGGTGAGTTCACACAAGTACACGCTAGGTCCTTGAGGGTGAAATCAATCTCTGGGACCAGTAGGTCAAAGATACCGTACAACATGCAAATACACATTTGGCGGACCCTCCGTTTGGAGGTGCAATCCGCAGGGATGGTGTGGCCGGTGCTTCAGGGTCCCTGTGATGTTGATAACCACCTCTGTGGATATCCAACTACTTGTCACATGCAGGGGGTTATTGTTCCAACCTACCACGCCCTGCACTTACCAACAACCACCCACATGATGCGCCAACCCAGCAAACGGATCTGCACCAAGTGCCACCACTACAAACCTGCTAGAAGGATGCACTGCAGCATGTGCTACACCACAAACACTGCGGTCATGAGGCACGGTGACTGGTTTTGCCCGTGGTGCGAGAACAGCAACTGGGCCTGTTGGCAAAGGTGTAACAGGTGTCAACGCCCAGCGTGATGATCAGCAGGGCTGGGCCGACAGAGTAGAGTGTGCCGCACAAGCAACACCCACACCGCACCGTGTCCCATTGGATTTTGGGGGCCACCAGTTCGAGGGCCCGTTTTTTCTCCTCCCACTGTGCTAGCACTCTCTGACCTATGGAATGGACATCAGGCCGGCGGCACGCAGGGCATTGGCAGGCATACGGGCAGATCTTGTCTGGGGCACGCGCCGGGGGGGGGGGGGGGGTGGAGATCGTACCATGCACAACTGCACGCTTGTGACCCCCCAGTCAGCCAAGGTATTGCAACGCGTCCAGAAGTCACACATGGGGGGGATGCGAACACATCGACCGGTTGCTCCTCCAGTCGGCCACGGAGGCTAAGGGGGCCATGATTGCGGGAGTCAGACGGCAGGGACCCATGATGTGAGCTATCTTCTAGTTGACCAACTGGCCACGGTGCACCGCGACGGCGACAATGGGGCAGGGCGACCACGCTAGGTGGAGGCCCCCGGGACTGATCATGGGACCCCCTAGCGCCAGGAGATCACGGAGTGGATGGCACAGCGCAACTCGTGCCTGGCAAAAGTCCACCGCTGGACCTACGAGGTGGTGGACGTGTAACCCTTACAGTGACACCGCCACCACACAGTGAGGGGGCACGCCTCCTCCCCGCATCCCCAACCTATGGCTACATTCAAATATCCTGAGTTGCGCCCTCACCCCGGTGAGCGTGTTCGGCCTCCACGGCCGTTGCCGGCAGGCCCACTACTGAGGGGCCGCCACCGGGTCACCACCCCTGAGCGTGCCGGATGGTGGCAAGACCGATGCTGCCCGATTACTGTGAGAAAGTAGGGTGCCCAAGGGTACCCCGCCAAGCTGTTGGTACCCACGGTGTGAGGAGTAGGGAGGACGGGATGAGGTTGGGGTAGGTAGGAGCGGCACTTTGAAGGAAACCCACTGCTTTTCTAAAGTCAATTGCAGGAAGCTAAGGTAGTAAAACAAGCAGTGGCACCAACACAAATGGATCGAAGTTAGCCATCGATAGGGTCGTGCAGCGTATCACTCGAGTTGCCACACGCTCTGACCTTGAATCACACACAAAGCTTACACTTGTGTGCCCTGAGCTGAGAGTATCAAGTCGTTTGTTGTCCAAGCATGTAGATTAGGGGATGGATTGTGTGTTGCATACTGGGGTCTGAGGATGCTCCGCACAGGCATGGTTTGAGAAACCGCTGTCCGAGTGTTACCTATAAGGATGCGAGTGTGCATGCAGAATCAGTACCTACCTACCAGGGTGTATCCGGTTCACTCACTTGGCTTTGTCTTCGTTTGGAGGCGTGGCCGTTGCCAGGCGGCATACTTTGTGGCGTCGTCAGGAGAGAACAGTGTCCCCTCTCGTTGTGAGGGGCAGGCTAGATTTAAAGGTGCTATATAATTCGGGCGGAGCACCTGTAATGTAACATAGTGGATTCAGTGCATTCACCTTTGCAGCCGCCGGACTATGCTTACTGGAAACAAAAATATCGAACCACTTGAGTGATAACCGACTGAGGATACCAACGTGATTCTGCCCCTAGTGGTTCCGCTAGAGGTTATTTGGTACCACCGGCATAGCTTTGCGGATAGCACCCTAGCCCGGCGCTCCATAGTCGGGGCTTTTATCACCATAGACTTCAACTGAATGGTTGGAAGGCAACGAAAGTTCTCAACTATGATCCTAGAGTCTAGTGTCTCTGAGATGTGACAATCTCAAACCCCCACATGGCAAGTATGTCGGGTGCAGTTTGTGCATCTCATATCTGCCAGCCGTCAACACCATTTGGGGCCATGGCGATGTTTACTAGTGTATATTCGGTGTAAATTGGTGTATGTTGCTATGTTTGGTTAGGGTTAGGGTATTTCATGATGCAATTGACCTTCTTTGTCTTGCAAGTTGTGTGCTTTTGTCATTTTGTTCGCATTGTTGCCATTCTTACATGTTTATTAAGGCAAGTTTCGCACGCATGGTGGGTAGGGTACTCTATGCATATGAGAATGGTTGAGAGAGAAACTTGGGAGTAGAACGGGGTTGTTGACAATGCTGCCCTCCTCCCCAAACTTGGTGGCACAACAACGTTAGTATCAAGGAAGAAGAAGACAAGTTTTAGAGTAGAAAAAAGTTGGCAATAGGGGCGGTTTTCTCCCCAAACTTTGGCGGCACAACAAAGTTGCTTACAAGGGTGTCCTTCCTTCCCCTGCGCTGTCATTACACCCCCCCCCCTCTTTGGATCGGCCTTGACATGGCTTCTGACATACGGGTGCGGCCGCTTGGCCCCATTGTGCCCCAAGGTAATGCTTGGATGCATTTCCCCAACGTTGCTGCGGACCTCTGCTACTTACGTTCGGAGGAGGGTGGGTCTCTACGCATCCAGCACACTCAAGTCTTGCGGGCTGCCAAAGCCAACGCCATGCAGGACGGCTATGCCTTCACGTTCGACAAACCACCATCCCTTGTAGTGGCTTCACGCGCGCGCTCACAGCGCACAGCCGCAGCACCCGCGCCCAATTTGTCATCCTTTGGGTTCACGGCCTTCCGATGTGCTTGCTGCGGTGCAAACATTTGTAGCACCAAGGACACATGCACCAGGTGCCACCGGGTTTTTGATGAGGCATGCATGCAACTTGTGGAACGGGTGGTACAGTGTTTTTCATGTACTTGTCGTGCATGTGGGAACAAGTTGGCATCCCACATTGTTGAATGTCACGCGTGTCATTTCCGTGTGCATCCCACTTGCACCACTAATGGTGTTTGTAGTGGTGTGCCGCGCGGGAGCCCGTGTCGGCTGACACTGTTCCTAAGGCACGTAAGTTCTCCCATGCATGGCAGCTGACTCGGCCATGGTTGCGGTACGATCCCGTGTGTGTGCTCATGTGGTGTGAGGCCTGCCGTGCACATCCACAGCTTGGGAGCTCGGTGGCTTTCGTGCAAGGAACTTCCAACTTCAAATTGTTCACTTTCAAGGAACATGAGAACTCCGGCACACACAATGTGTCCATGGCCTTGTGGCGTTCTGGTGGGCGCGTCACCTCGGTGATTCGTACTTTGTCAATCAATGTGCAGGAGGGGATATTGGCACTATTCCATACTGTGTACAAAATGTGTATAGAGATGTCCACGTCAAATAGTGACAAATCGGAATTTCAACCCAGAGATAGTGAAATGGCGGACACTGCCACAAGAGGGAGGGATCGGAGTCGCCGCCGGATTTCTAATCTTGGCAGTTGGGCAATTGTGCCCACGCACAATAAGTTTTGAAACATCTGCAATTAGGATATCCTTTGCATTGGACAATGTGTATTGCTTGGGATGAGGGTGTCCGTGCCATGCCACATTGTGTTGCAAGTGGGGAATTGGGAATAAAGAGCACCCAACCAGAGTGGTAAAAAAAAAAACAGCAGCGACCAGATGACAATCAGGAATAAATGGCACCCATCCAGCGTTGTAAAAAAAAATAAACAGGGATGTCCAGGTCACAATTAGGAATAAATAGCACCCATGCAGAGTTGTAAAAAAAATGAACAGTGATGGCCACATCACAATTAGGACTAAATAGCACCCAGCTAGGGTTGTAAAAAAAAATAACCAAGGATGTCCAGATCACAATCAGGAATAAACAGCATCTGACCACATCACAATCAGGAATAAATGGCACCCAGCCAGGGTTGTAAATCAAAATAAAAGGGATGTTCAGACCACAATCACGAATAAACACCACCTGACCACATCACAATGAGGAATAAATGGCAGCCATGCAGAGTTGTAAAAAAAATAAACAGTGATGGCCAGATCACAATCAAGAATAAACAGCACCCATCCAAGGTTGTAAATAAAAGAAAGAGTGATGTTCATATGACAATAAGGAAGAAACAGCACACATCCTGAGTTGTAAAAAACAGCATCCAACCAGAATGGTGTCTAGGTCACATGCATGAATGACTAATCGTTTTTTATGAAAAATTTGGGGAAGAGGTAGGAAGAAAGAGGCATGAAGCAGGAAAAATGGTCGAATTTTTTTGCACTTCTCACAATAAAAGGTGGAAAACACAAAAATTTACACCAAAATATACAATGTACTGGCCACTGACCAAAAAGCTTTGGACCAGTGTTTATATCTAGGCTGCACCGTCTAGTAGAGCATGTGTTGTCACACCAAAAGGCAGTTTATCATCAAACGGAGAAAAGGTCCAGAGCCGGAACACTTCTATGTGTTCACCGATGCATGTGGTTCAACTACCATCATGGTGCTACCTTGGGCGTAGTAGCGGCACGCCACGACGCCGGCAGCCCAAGCTACAATGTCGGCACAAGTGGCACCACTCTAACCTGCCGGGCTCGTACGTACTATTACTTACATTCAACAATGTGGGACTGCCCATGTGGACACCGCCGCACGTGCACGACACCTGTGCACAGCCGCACACTGCACCCTTACACCAATCACTCGCCCGCACCCGATTGCGGGGCTTGATCCTATGGGAATTGGCACAACGGCTGATACGTCTGTCCAACGACGTCCACCCCAATCCAGGGCCCAGCCCCCCGCCCCGGCCAGACCTATCCTTCCTGACACTCAATGTCGGAGGACCCTTCCTTTCATGGCGGCGTTGGGGGCACCTCCTAGCGGAGATTATCGCTGAACAACCCGCAGTTATTGCCCGACAGGAGTTTTGATTCCGCGGCGGATCTCACCATGCAGCTTGGACAGCTGCTATGGATGGCGACTACCTCCCCATCACCTATGGAGACGAGAACCCGGACACACAATTCCTCGTCCACAACTCCATATCCAGATATGTCTCCAAGGTGCCCTCCATGGGGAGCCAGGCCCGTGCCATCAAGCTCGCTCTCCCTGGCCACACACCGTACGTCATCGCCAACATCCATGGACCATTTTCGCGGGACGAACGTGAAAAGCTGGACGAATGTCTTGCACAATTGCCGGACCTGGGCATCCCTATGGGCGACTTCAACGACTGTGTGTGGGGTCGTCCTTCCCAACCAACCAGGTACTGGCACCCGCTCCTCGAATCCGGAGCCTTGCTGGACCCGATTGTGGCACATGCGCCAAACACTGACCCTCAAAATCTCTCCACTCATTGCCGGGGTCGCCGCTTGGACGCTGTCCTCTTTTCTCCCACGGCATGGGGCATTCACCCCCGCATCTCTGCGGACACCATCGCCTTTCCCCATGCGGGTGACCACAAAGCGGTCAGGGTCACAGTACTGAACCCATTAATTGGCACCGCGGCCAGCGGTGCCGCCGGTCATTGGCAATGTGTCGCACTGGCCCTCCTCGTTATTCCGCAAGTTTTCGCGCCACATGTCCCAATGGTCCAAAGCGCAGTCGACTCACCAAGATCACATCATGCACCCACTGGACAGGGCGGACGCCATGATTCCCGCATCGTCCAGCTTTGTACAAGCACACCCCCGCCCACAGCCAGTTCAAGACGTGGTCGAACAACAGCTGGCTGACGAGTTGCACCGCAACCCTACCTCCAAGAGGGCCCAGCAAGCTTGGGCACACCACAGGGCGACCAATAATATGAAACGGGCCCAACGACACCTGACATGCTTCCGAAAATGCGCGGTACGCGGCCACTCTACTTTCTTCAATGCCCTAAAGTGGTGGCTGATCACCCCCTTCCGCACGACTACCCCGCAACCCGACACGACCTCGGCCGCCGAACATCTTCCGCATTTCGCAGGGGAACCACCATGGAGACCGGAAGAGGCCAAGGCTCTTCTTTCACAAGTTTTAAAACCAGGACGACCAGTGAGCCCCAATCCTCCCTCATGGCAATCTTTCACAAAAGCGCTGCACCAACCCAAGAACAAGGCGGCAGGCATGGACCACGTGGCGCCCCACCTGTACCAGTGGTTACCTAGGGAACTACAGTGGGACCTTTACATAGCGGTGCGCCATGTGTGGGAAAGCGGCGACATGCCGCACCACTGGCTGCAAGCCAGAACAGCAGATTTTTCAGGTGTAGCCCCCCTGAGGCGGCCCGTAGTTACCGGCCCATCAGCGTAGCCACGGGGATGTACTCCATTCTAGCCTGCCTCATATTGGACACCTTGCGAGGGCCCATCGACGCGGCGCTCTCCGACTCCCAAGCAGGATGTAGGCAAGGCTATACCACATCACAACAGGCCCTCCGCATGTCGATGCTTTTACACCAATACGGGGACGGAGCGCTGGTATGCCTCCTGGACATCGCAAAAGCCTACCCCAGCATGCCCCATGAGTGCCTCACCTACGGACTCCAGCTGATTGGAACCCCGGCCCGCATTTACAACATGGTGGCCAGCATCTACGCGCACAGCACGGGGGTGTACGGAGACGTCCGTTTTCCGTTGCGTTGTGGCATCAAGGAGGGGTGCCCCTTGTCCCCAGCCCATTTTGTTCTGTTGTATGAGGCCTTCCACCAGACTCTCACTAGGGAATTTCCCAACAGCACCATACTCGCATACGTCGACAACATCGCCATCATCTCCCCGAACCAACGGGAGATGCAGCACGTCCTAGAGCGCGTCAGTCAGTTGTCTGCCATATTGGGCCTCAAGACGAACCCCTCAAAGACACAGGTGTACCGTTGGGCCCCACCCTCCTGCCGCCAGGGTGTGGCACGACGAGAGTCCCCGACCAAGGACGCCATCACGTGGGGCGATGCGCGATTTCCGCTGCAACCCCCTATCTTCCACTACCTTGGTCACCTCCTGGCACATCCGACCTGGGAACAAAAGGCACGTGATGACTTCGTGGGGACGGCCGCAGCTGATCTGGCGCGATACCATTACCTGCCATTGAACGCTTTCGAGCGGGTGCATCTGCTGAACACCATCCTGACCCCACGGTGGACGTACCGCACCTTGTTTCTCCCCAACGACTCAATGTTCAAAGCCATGGACTCCATGTGCTTGCGGTTTGTGCTTATGGCGGAGGGCATGGAACTCAATAAGGTCGACGTTCACAAATCATACAACGTCCTCCATGTCACTTCCCCTCACCGCCCGGGCGGAATGGGGTTACACCAACTGTTCTGGGCCCACAGGGCACGCTTCACCACAATGGTACAGAACACGTTGCGCTCACGTCCGGAATCCATTGCCTGCAACCTTAGCAAAGAACTGCCCTCCCGAGCAGTGCCTATTCGCAACTACCTGGTTATACTCACCCAATTGGTTGCTCGCACCGCACTTCACATAGCACTTCCGCCGCGGCCGGCCGGGGGACCCAACCTCATCAACAGGGAAAGCTCCGATGACGGCGTCCTCCTGTCAGACCGCAAAGAGCAGGTGGGGGATGCCCTCCCCACGCGCCATTACACTGCCCCACACCGGTACCACGAAGACCCCTGAGCGGGCACGGTGCCTCCGGGATACCGCCCTGTCACCATCGCGGGCATACCGTGCTACTCAAACCAGCAACCGCCAACCGGAACGTCCCTATACTCCGATGGCAGCCTTCAAACGGTTGAGATTGCGGGCTAGGAAAACCAGGCGGCGGGCGCAGCAGTAACAAAAGGGCCTCTTCGCATCCTCGCCCGGGTGGCGGGCCCACAGCAGTCCTACAGGGCTAAATGTACGGAGCAGCCATTGGCGCAGCCATCGCATCCGACGGTGACACTCAATATATCGACAACTTGGCCGTCACAAAATGCGCACACTGCCGACCCACGCACGAATGTTCTGACGCTGACATCCGCCACAAAGTGTGTGACCAGGTGCAACACAAACGCGTTGCCGCGGAGTGGATCCCCAGCCAATGCCTTGAGACGGAGGCCCGTAACGCGCAAGAACGCGAACAAATTCGATGCGATGGGGAAGTAGACCTGCTCGCCAAGATGGCCACGCGCCTACCTGTGCCGGATTATGACCCCTGGCGCCCCGAAGATATTGCAAAGTGCGGCGGGCCCGCCCCCACTCCGGCGCGGAAATGGATCCTCCAGCGGACGCGCATTGTCACTTTTGACGGTGTGCACTGGGTATCCTGGCTGCCGATGCGCGGGGACCGACGTATGCTCTGGGTTAAATGGCTCTGGGGCCAGGTACGATGTGATGGGACGGGCGCGCTGTGGGACCATACCACCACCAAATGCCCCATATGTCCCCTCCATCACGGTACCACTGTCCACAAACGCCTCATCCACTGCATGCGTTGGAAAGTCGCATTTCGCAACATGTGGCTTAGCACCTAGGGACCATGGCAAGATATGGGAACGGAGTGGTGGAACAGGGCGTCGGCGGCAGGCCTACACCATGTGTCCTGCCTTCGCATACCACAGTCCCTATGGGACCACATCCCTCGAACACTGCGGGTAGACCGCAGGGAGCGTGTGGCATGGCACCAGTACCACGCCCTACATGGCGTATGCCAACTGCGCGGCCAACTCACCATGCCCCCCCGCGCCCCACAGGTGCCGCCCACGCCCTCCACAGCGGTACCGGCATGGTACACAAAGCTGCGCCCACGAGCTGTACGACCGAACCCCACGGACTCTGTCCTCCGCAATCAAGTAGGGTATACAGGGCCCCGGGAGAGAACACCGCGGCGGGATGGCCGCGCCTCTCAAGAGACGTCCCACCGTAGAGCTGTGCGCACATGGGACCGGCCGCAGTCGTACCACACCAGGTCATGGGCGGTGAAATATCTTGACCACTGCCTCTGTCCCACTGCCGCAGACCCAGGGGCACAACAGGTAGCTTCGGCAATGCAGTATCTGGCCCAGCCTTGGTTTCTGCATCAATGTGCCATTCTCGGGGCCTCACTGATGGTTTCATACCGCGACGTGCTAGATGATCTGGTGCGGCAATCACGGCACTGGCACTCCCTTCTGCGACGTGCGAGAGTGTGGACCACGTCCGCAAACTAGCACTACCAGCAGCATAACCGAAGGATTCAACTCTTTTTGGTGATGAGCCAGTTGTGGGCATCTGAGCGCGCCGCCCACCGGGTGGAGTCCCCTCTGCCTAAACGCCACTGCCACACAAGGCCCGGCATCCTGGGCCAACGCCCGCCGCCGGACATGGCCCCTACAAAGCGACGAAAGCTTGTCACTCTTGAGGACCTGTGGGGAATGGCACACACGTGATCCAGCATGTCTTAACCCCCTTAAAGCTTGCGCATTATAGGCTTGCCATATGGCGTGGCGGTTTTGCCTACCGCAACAGAGAGCCCTCTGGTATACGCATGTGAACTCTGGGTCTTTGCCATGTGCCCCACTTTGCGGGGATCCACTATACCATATGCTGGAGATGCCCACTTTCCCAAGCACAATCTTGAGTGCTCTTTGAACTTCTGGAGTCAGTCAAAAAAAAAAGAGAAAAAGGTCCGGAGCCGGTATCCAGTGGACCACCGACTCATCAGGAGAAAGGTCATTCAGACCTAGTCATTCGTGCTGACCAGCCCACGGGGGCAAAAGTATACATATCGGAATCGATCAAAAATTAGGCGAGGCAACTTGAGGTCCCTTACTTGTGGTGTGAGTTGCCAAGGGGCAAAAAGTGCGCTGATTATAGTAGACTAGCAACCCAAGGGGGCAAAAGCGAAATCAACTCACTCAAGCAAAAACAGCATGCATATTGACTCAGGGACGAGAAGAAGAGGAGGTGATTGTGGGGTTATTTGCGTTGCTCTACCTCATGCATGCTCGGTAAGATGCACGTCTAGACGACTGCAACTGCCCCACAAAAATGGCCCCCCTCCACACTTCGAAAGTGAAGCAAAAAAACAATAACCCCAAGCCCATGAATCATATTTGAACCCTCCATTTACATCTAAACATTTTGGGTACAATGACATTGTGACAAGAAAATGTGTGCCCCTGTCGGAAGAAGTCAAAAAAAGGTTTCTATTGCTTTTCGCAGGGCACCTTGAAGAGGTTGCAAGAAAAGCACCACTCACCACCATGCAGCCTCTAGGACACTTTACCACGACTCACGAAACGCGCTACAAAATAGGCGCACTTGGGAATAGTGCAAACACAACGGTATAGGTGGTTTTTCAAATAAGTTCAGAATCAAAATTGGCCATTTTGGAATGATGCCTCAACATTGTCCAATAAAGGTCATGACACTCTCACATCACAACTCACTTTCACACCAAACAGACTTCAAAACAGGTCCACATTACACTATTGCAGGCACAACCACAGGCGGTTTTTGGTATTTGCTCAGATTCAGCATTTCCCATTTTGGGACCATCCATCATCAACGGCCATCATCCCATGCTCGTTGCCCTTTGCCCTTTTGCCGCCATGTGCACTATGCCACCATTGATTTTGCCGTCCTGTGTGCCCTTTGGTGCTATTGATTTTGCATTCCCGTGTACTCGTTGCTGCATTGTTTGTGCAGTTCTGTGCCCTGCAAGGCAGGCAATAGTGGGAAGTTGCATTGCACGCCACCTCCTATCTCCACCAGAGCCATGCTGACCCAGGCATCCCGATGGCTGGCCGTGTCCATGGCCCTGTGTGCCGCAGTGCACGCCGCAGCCTGCGCCAGGCTGCTGTTTGGCCAGCAGATCGCAACGGGTGTGCTGTTCGGCTGCCAGAGCCTGGGTTGCCTTGCATTCGTTGTCTACCACGTCTGGCTGGTATTCTGTTCATGCAGCCCTCAACCGAGCACGGTGGCCGGTGGTACGCCGCCAGGAGGAAAGGATGTGACGCCCCAGTCGCCCCAGTCGCCCCAGTCGCCCCAGTCGCCCCATCAGACCTCCATGTCTCTCGATTTCAGCAAAATGCAGAGCTCGTTTCCAGTCGAGCGCTCTGCCAGCGCAGTTACGGGCTTCGACGAGTCCCACGCCCACCACCGCTGGGCATGGCTGCTGCTCCTCACTGTCGGGCCCGCCGACCTGTTGTGGGCTTGGCATGGCGCGCGGTCGTTCTGGTTCCTCGTGCTTCTCCCGTCGCTCCCCAAAGAACTGTGCGGCCCCATGGCCGCGCTCGCCGTGGGCCTGGTCGTGTGCAGCGCGCTGCTGTGCGCGTCGCACGCGCTCAACCTGCCCGGCGGCGCCGGGTGGGCGGGGCTGTTCCCCGTGGTGGTGTTCGACACGAGCTGCGCGCTGCTGCCAAGCCTGCTGCTGCTGGTGCAGCTCGTCTCCGCTCACTTCGAAGGCAAGCGCCGTTGTCAGGTTCCTGGGGAGCTATGTGGGTGTCAGGAAAATTGCTGCAGGGTCAAACTGTGCCTTGGGAATCGCCAGAAATCGCCTGCAATTACCAGCATCTCCAAAAGGGACCAGGTTGAGGGCGGCACAAATGATGCTTCCTGTCATACCGACGAACTCAGGGCTGGAAATGTCTGATTGCGGGGACATTCAGTCAGTCTTCAGCAACCAGTAAGCCCAGGTCCAGGGTTGCGATTACACAATCTACTGGTGCCCCCCCCACGGTACCTGCTCCTCGCAACACACTCACACTGTGGGGTACAGGCCGTATCATACAACGTGGACACATGATTCCGAGGTTGTTCCCGAGTGCTTTCGCAAACTCGAAATCTGTTCCATTTCCTTCGAATAGTCCAACGCTTCGACAGTCAGTCACAGAAAAATCAGGGTCTCATACCCCTCCACCCCACCTCTGGGCATGGGTTGTCCCTGAGCATCCCGCTGGGGCAGCAAGGGAACGACACCTCAATTTGTTTTGGTGGGTGGTGGATTTGAAGGGTGTCTGGTGTTTGTTGTGGTTACCAGTCTTGGTGTTGGTGCATTGTGCGCATACCATCAACGCAGGCATGGCACTCCATTACCTCGTGTATACATGCTCTCTGCCATGGACGTTGGTTGACATGTACCCCACGGCACTCGGATGTGCGGTACGGCCAGGGAGGTGTTGTGGCCTTTGCTGTGAGGGTCTTCGTGTGTGCCATGTGCCTTTGAACATCCCTTGAAGGGCGGAGGGACCGGACGGACCGGTCGACCACTGTCCAAGGGGGCCATTGGGGGGTACTGCAACCAACCCCCTGCAGTCTCGGCCTGGAAATAGGATTTGCCCACATTGTCACGGGCTAACCCAAATACACACCGAGAAGGACTCCAATCGCTGGGTGTTGATTGGCTTCGCCTGCCGTGATGCTGCTTCCAGACTCGATGCCGACTGGAACCACTTCGCGAATGGAGTAGATCCAAAGAACCCGGGATCTCAGGATCCCAACTCCCCGCGTTGACCGGCCCTAGTGTGTGATGCGACGTTGTACGTGCAATGCTTCGCACATGGAAGTGGGCCAAAGGCATCCTGCCCTAACCCAACCCCGCACTGAAACCCCCCTCCCACCCTCCACCAGGCCCGGAAGTCCTCCTTCGCCACCACCTACATCAACAACAGCAACGGCAACCTCGCTCTGCACTCCAAAAGCCTCTTTAACAAGCGGTTCCGCCGCTCGCAGAACAAGCCGCTGGGGTACAGTGTTGCGAGTGTGCTCGCCACCGGCGGCTTCTCTGAGGTGTTCCTCGGCCTGAGCCAGGACACCGGCGAGCTCATCTGCGTCAAGCAGCTGCTGGCCTCCTTCCGCGAGAGCGACATCGCCCTGATGGAGTCGGAGGTCAACGTGCTGCGGGACCTGAACCACCCCAACATCGTTCAGTACTTCGGCACTGACCGTCAGCACCGCTTCACAATCCTCCTGGAGTTCGTGCCTGGGGGTTCCCTCGCTGACTTGCTAGCGAAGTTCGGCGCCCTGAACGAGCAGTTGATCGTGCTTTACCTGCGGCAGGTGCCCCCCCCCCCCCCCAACAGCCCCTGCTCCTAAAAGCATGGCACGGTGCGCGCAAGCGAAGCATACGCAAAGAGCCCGATAGCAACAGAGGCACGACCAGCCACAGAGGAAGGGTTAATGCGCAAGGCAAATTTTTGGGCTATTTCCAATCCCTACCCCTGTGGGACCCCTAAGAAGGCACGGGTTATGTAGCCAATCCGCCCATTTTGGGGCCCCCAAGAAGGCAGGAGTTAGGTAGCTTGGTCCGATTTTGTACCTGCGGGTCCTAGGGCGCCAACCTGGCGGCCTATGGGCACCACGTTCTTCCTCTACACTTTGGTGCATTTGAAGGGGTTAGTACAATCAAAAGCAGCCTCAAGGCACGCCCTTGTATTGCGACAGCAGCCTCCAAACGGTGGAAATTGCGGGCTCCGAGGACCAAGCCACGGGAGCTGCGGTGACAAAAGGACCCCTGCGCATTCTGGCCCTGGTCGTGGGTCCGCAGCAGTCATACTAAGCCGAAAGCAGTACATCGACAACATCGGCTTGCTTCAACATTGAGGTGCAGGTAACTTGATGATGGACATGTTCTCTTTCACAAGCCGTGTGCTAGACATACTCTATGTCCACGAGCCACCACACCTCTAGAAAAGGAAGACTACAAACACCACAAGTGTGAGAGTACGTTGCCCGCCGGGTGCGCCGGGCAAACTTTTCTCTTATCTTCCACCACTTCCTCCCGTTTTCTGCATTTTTTTTATCCGTGTTGGGGACACGTTGTTGTTTGAAAATGGATATTTTGATGCTTCCTTCACATTGGGGATATCGTATATTTGGATTTTCACATGCTTTCACCTATTTTGACACATTTTTGTTCATTCCCACCACAACTACTGCCTTCTAGGTTGATTTCTCCCCACCATGGGGGACCACGAGAAGGTAGGGGTGGCTGCATATCCCCTGCTGTCTTGATGTCACCGGAGTAGCGCTGAATCGAAAAGGCTCCCCGATCTTTTTAATTTCTTTGCGCTCTGGGGACCACCACACGGTAGAGGGTATGTACCCGATTGGATTCCCTGCAACTTTGGGGGCGCTCGGACCGCAGGGGTTATGCGGCCTTTTTGATTCTTCCCCTTTGAGGGGACCCTGAGACGGCAAGGGTTATGTCACTGCCAATTAGCAGCCGAACAATCCTGTGCGGACGTTGCCTTCAGGTATTCTATGCCACCAGAGGGGCTACAGTTTTCTGTCTTTCTGCCCCCATTGAAAAGCAGTCCTGATCTATCACTACCCACCGCGATGATGCTGGCGCCCCCCCCCCCCCCCACGCCCTCTCGCTCCCTCAGGCATCTCCAAACAGGTACGCACAGTTTTGGTCGCTTTGTAGAAAACAGTCCTGCACATGTCACACACGCCTCACCCTCTGCAACTCCACTACAGTGGAGACCGGCTTCTGCCAGGACAGTTGCATCCGTCTCGTCGTTTCCCAGTGGTTGGAGGCCGGCAAGCAGTACGACCACGGTGCCCCTTGCAATGCATCTGCATCTTTGGCATTACTTAGGCAACACAACCATGTGAGTGCCTGAGCGGCATCTCACGCAACCCGGCACAAGAGACATGCTGTACTGGTTTCACCATAGCAATCCTCTTGTGGAGAAGACTAGGTGGCCGGCTGTTGTAAGACGGCATCGGATGGTCTACTATGTTACAGACCTACCCACCATGGCTGTCATCGCTTGGTTCATGTTGCGCTACGGGACTGGTGTGCATCGTTATCTAGCCGGTTTCACTGTGCGCAAAAACGCTCCGTGGGCGTCTCAGCTTCGCACTTGGTGGTGCGTGTGGCGTTTCTACTTTCAGAGATGTGGACACATGGTGCACTCACACTACACGGACATACGTCTCCGAATGCCCAATGGCTGAAGCATGAGTGTTGTGCTACTACTTTTGTTGGTGTTGGTTTTTTTGTCAGAGGAACCCGAAGGGCGCGAGTGGAATCGCTGTACCACCGCAGATGAACCGAGGCTGCCGGAGACCAGAAACGACCTAACACCGGTACGCAAGGAGAAATGCAACACCCCACCTAGGGCCTACACGACACAAATAGAGGGACGCGGGGCTCAAGTTGAGGAGCAAGGCACTCTGTGAGAATGCAACCGCAGACGGAGCTAAGACCTCCAGAGCATGTGCATTAAGCAGAGCGACACCCTCCCCCTCAACCGACCGGTCGTCGAAAACCACGGGTGTTCCGCGCCTGGTCACCGGTGCCCGTTTTCACGCCGCCTCTTCCCCCCCAAAAGCACGGTGGTCCATAGGGGGTGGTCGGGCCCGAGCCATGCTCCAGCCCATACCACTGCAGGTGCACGTCCTGTAGACCCACCACCACCACCACCCTCTCGCTCCCTCGCCAGGTGCTGCTGGGCCTTGAGTACCTCCACGGCGAAGGCATCATCCACCACGACATCAAACCCGCCAACATCCTGGTCTCCGACAGAGGGGAGCTGAAGCTGACGGACTTCGGCTGCTCCTACTGCACCCGCTTCACCGAGCACAGCCCGTTTGCCATGGGGACGGTGCTGTGGATGGCGCCGGAGGTCTGCCGGCAGGAGCCCTCGAAGTTCATGGGAGACATCTGGAGCCTGGGCTGGACGCTGTCCCAGATGGCCACCAACGAAGAGCCCTGGGGTGAGCGGCAGTTCGAGAACACCATCGCGGCGTTCTACCACATCGCCACCTGCAACGCCCCCCCTGCCCTTCCAAACCGCCTCGTGGAGCCCATGCGGGGGGTCGTGCAGCAGTGCCTCCAGCTGGACGCCCCCCACCGGCCCTCCTGCACGCAGCTGCTTGCGCTGCCGTGTCTGAACTTCAACGAGAGTGACCTGGCCAGCCCCAGGACGTCGCTGGCCACGATGTCCCCGAGATGGACGCGGAAGGAGGGTGCGCTCCAGCCCCCCGACCCGCTGCCGCGGCCCCGAATCATTACCTCAAGTGGCGTGATGTCGCGGTCCGCCTCCCCCACCGGGCTGGGGAGACGGACCGTCAGCGTCTGTGAAGTACCCCCCAGTTCCAGTACGCACTCAGTCCCGTCGCTCCCCCGCAGCATGATGTCCAGCCCCGTGATGGGCGCGGTCGCCACTCCGCAGGCGCTGCCCCCCTTGGACCTGATCCCGGGGGCCTCCTTCGTGTTTGCCTCCCTGGACGAACTGGACGAGGAGAACTTCGTGACGGACATGGGGATACCGACGACGCGCGTGCAACGGAGAGTGGCCGGGTCGGGTCTCGGCAGCTCATCGTTCGGGCCCGGCCCATCGATTCCCGGCACCGTGCCGACCAGCCCCGCGTTGGGCGTGGCCACCACCCCGCCGTCGGGCCCCGTCATGACCCCGCCCTCCGGCGGGGCCACAACCCCGCAGTCCCTTCCACCCTCGGACTTGATTTTGGGTGGAAACCGTGTGGCCTCTTTTGTGTTGGCCTCGCTGGACGAGCAAGCGGTGGGAGGCCTGGTGACGGACACGGGGAGCCTGCAGAGGTCGGCTTCGCAACGGAGAGAGGCCGGGTCGGTGCGGAGCAGCCCGATGTTGGGACTCGCCCCGTCCATCGGGGGGCGCATCGCGTCTCTTGTACTGAGCCCCGAAGACGATGCGCAGTTGTCAAGGCAACCGGCTGCAACCGCCACGGCAATTGCCGCCGAAGAGAAAGCCGCCGGCCCCACTGTGGACAGGAAGTACCGCCTGGTGTACAGCAAATCACATGGCACACTGCAGGACCCGGAGCGGAGGATGCCGGAGCCCTGGCCCCGCAGCAAATCGGGCCATAACTGGCGAATCCAGCTCGCCCAGCACTTAAAAGCCCTGCAGACCCCTGCACAAGAGTCGCAAGCAGTATGGAGACTGGCTCAGGAACGTAGAAACGCCTACAAGAGCACAAGTTGCGGTCAGCAAGGCGGGCCTGCAGGGGATTAGTTGCCCATGCGACCCCGCTTGTTACGCGCACGAGAATGGGTTATGTTAACCAGGTGCCGCATTTCCGTGGTGCATCCCACACGCTCAAACTTCGTCCCCGAACCGGTAAGGCTGGATGAGTGCCAGCTTTGTGCTGTGAAGGGGTCGTCTATTTTTTCACAGGGGTGTCGTGTTCTGACACCAGGCAGCTTTCTCTGTAGTATCAGAGGAAGCAAACAGTGTTCCCTCTCTTTGTGAGGGGTAGGCCTGTTTTACTGATACTATACCTTCGTGCGCCAATGATGTAACATATGACGGGGTGTCGTGTTGCATGATTGTGCATATCGGCTTTTCTATTTCCCTGTCATGACACATGCCCCACCCCCGGGGGAAATGACGGAATGGGGCGAAACGATGGTCCCCGCCTTCGCACGCGAAGCACTCAGAACTGTTGTTTGGACTGTGTTCAAGGGTGGCCCCTTGCTTTTGTTTTTTTGAAGGAAGAACGGTGACCAGCCCATCGTTTGAGGTCAAAAGGCCAACCACCGGGACCGGTGGTGACTGGCCCACCGGCGAGTGCTGGATGACTGCTGGCAATCCCTATAAGCAGCACAAGGTCCGGGCCACCAGCCCCCCCCCCCCCTCCACGCTGGGGGTGGCTGGTTGTATTCCGCATTCTGGTGCACAAACACAGATGCCGCTTCCCCTCGTGCGTGCAGCAGGGCAAGCACGTGTGCAATGCCATTGGGACACTGCTGTCTGTAAATATTTTTGTATTTTTACTGGACCTGAGACAAGTGTCATGCGTACGTTGAGCTTTGGCCATATGCGAAAGTCCTCATTTTCCCTTTTGTCTTCTCAGCATTATGCCCCCCCCCCCCCGCCCCTGGAATAGCTACGGCCTTGTCCAAGCTACAGCGGGTGTAGGGACCATATAAATTTGGTACCTAATTTGATTCGGATCAAATGTTGTGTCGCCATGGGTTTGGTGTCAAATTTGCCAGTTGCATAGAGTCATGGCCCGGGGGCAATGCGTGAATTTAGGCAGTTTGGGTGTGTAGCATACCCATGGAGGGGGCTATTTGTATTGAAACCAACCTGGATGACAAACGTTTTTCACCAGTGTCTAGTGTGTTTTGCACCCAAGTAATTGGCTCAACTACCTATTCTTGGCTCAAAATAATGCAAAATCAGCTGTGAGTGTTTGCCCACTTGAACCCACATAGCTCTGATTTTGGGGGTGTTTTTCTTGCACCAGCTCACCATGCAATCTTCTCTTTTTGAACCTGGGCGTCTACGGCCTTGTCCAAGCTACAGCAGGCGTAGGGACCCTATTTATTTTGGACTGTTGCGCAGCTGTTACAAGGGGTATCTCCGTCAGGGGTGGCATATGGGCGTGCCCAGCTGGGGTGCCACTTGTGCACTACACATGTCGTTTATGTTATTTCCCTTTGATTGGTGCCTGTTCACCAACCAGGCAGTGATCACTCACCCACAAGGAAACGAAAGGAAAGCAACGTGGCAGGTGCCTTTTCCTGTGCCGGTCTGCGCACCTTTTGTATTCTAAGAGTACGGGCGGTTTTTCCAGAAAACTGTGGTGATTACGATGAGTGAACCAATCACGAGTTGAAAAAATCGTACACATCGCACGCACATTCTACTTGTGGGGAACATTTCGTTCATTTGAAGTACATGAGGAATGGGCATGGGCTTGAGCATCATGCACTTTTGACCGTGTACTCTTCCCAATCACCAGCCCATCGCCACCGCCATCAGCCGCAGGTTCGGAGGCCTCGGGAACACGACGGCATTCACCAACATGTAGTGCTTCCCCCCCGGTCCGTACTGCTCCTGCCCCCAGCTCCTTTGCCTTTTGGCTGGGACCTTGCCACCACAGCTGAAGGCACGCTGTATTACCTTGACCACAACCAAGGAATTTCAAATTGGGAGCGCCCAGAGCACCCCGCAATCCCGCCAAAACCACCCAAGCACCGAAGTGCAGATTGTGTGGGCCAAAGTGGGCCGCGGGATTGGGGCCTTGGCCATGTGTTTGAGGGCAAGCTGTACTTCACCAAAGATATTGTGGATGACAGTTTTGTGCCAAGGAATAGGAAGCCTAAACCCATTCCAAAGCCTACTGCCAAGCCAACCCCAACGCCCGACTCGGCTTCTATTTGACTGTCAAAGTCGGGCTACCCTTCACACTTTTTTTTGGGGGGTGGCAGCCATTTCCACCTCCGGGCACATGATCGAGACTGACCACCGTCTTGTCTCTACTCCATTGAGTAGTGTCCAGCAGTTGTTGTTGCTAGCCGTCTGCTAGGGTAATGTGATCGGGGGAGCGATGTTCACCGTCGTGTTGTAGCTTTCCGAAGCTCTCAGTGTCACGGGATGTAGATGTGCAGAGGTTCGACCTGACGCCGAAACAAAGCCAGGAGGCTTTCAGTTACGTGGACATAATGCGGCACGCGCTGAAACTCAGCCCACAGCGGCAGAGGCCGCGCAGATGGGGAGTCCAGTAGGGCGCGGAGCCCACCGCCATTGGCCCCCCCGAACAGCTGCCAGCCAGGCAGAGGCAGCCGAATTTGTTTGTGCCTCCCTCCGTTGTTTTTCGACCCTCCCACCCACCCATATCTGTCTTGGTCCAGACCCTGTGCGTTTGGGAAGCAACTCCGAATCGCACAATTCAGCACCTCCAGTGAACTTGTGCTGTGACTTGTGCAGGCTGGCCCAGCCTTGACCAACTGTCCACCCCTTGTGACACAAGTCCTCAGCAACAGGTGTGACATTATCTTATACTTAATCATCCCCATTGCCTTGCAGCCCTGCAGCACTGGTGTAAAGACAGGGCAGTCAGCCCGAGCGCCTTACTGCTACTCAGCACAGGCCTGATGTGTAAAGATGAAACAAAATGCTTAGTCACCCGCATTGTTTTTTATGCAGCTGCCCATTGTTGAAGTTCAACGCTTGATTGCCTGAGGTCAGGCCTTGATGTGTCCGGACAGGGAACGGCCATGCCCCAAAATGACCAGGGGTCATGCCCTATTGTCCAAAGCATTCTGCACTCTGTGATATGGTGCTCTTCCGCGCCAGCCAGGGCGAGAAGCGCAAGACCACCTTCGAACCATCTCCCCCCCTTTGAAATCACCCCCCCCCCTTGCAATCTCCACCCCCCCTCCCAGGGGGGTGACCGTCACTTCACTGTTTTGCTAGGCAATATCTATTGCGGTGGTTTGTGTTCCCCTAGTGTCACACACATGTCCTTGCATTGCTTTCCCATTACTTCAAATCAGTCGCCTGTGGACTCAGGGGAAACACCAGTGCGGGCTAAGTGGCAAACCTGCACTGCGCATGTCTCCTTTGTCCAGTTAGTACCCTGAAGTTGTTCTAAGATGACTTCCAGTTTTGCCAGTTAAGCCTAATATGAAGGTTTCGGTACTAAGGTGGGAGACCACCTGACGATGTACCAAGTCGCCAAGTGATACTATGCATGTCACAGATCAAAAACAGGTTGACTCCCAGAGTAACTGCTAGGGTACGGGCCCGAATCCCGCTACATACAAGAGACAAACAACCACGAGCACGCAATGGACGATCACGCAATGGACGGGGAAAGTGAGGACTCAGGGGAAATACCAGTGCGGGCTAAGTGGCAGACCTGCACTGGGCATGACTCCCTTGTCCAGCCGCTACCCTGAAGTTTTTCTGCGATGGCTTCCAGTTTTGGAAGTTAAGCCTAATTTGAAGGTTTCGGTACTAAGGTGGGAGACCACCTGACGGTGTACCACTTCCAGTTTTGGAAGTTAAGCCTAATTTGAAGGTTTCGGTACTAAGGTGGGAGACCACCTGACGATGTACCACTTCCAGTTTTGGAAGTTAAGCCTAATTTGAAGCACTCGGTACTAAGGTGGGAGACCACCTGACGATGTACCGAGTCGCCAAGTGATACTATGCATGTCACCGATCACGGAGAAAAAGGTTGACTCCAGAGTAACTGCTAGGGTACGGGCCCGAATCCCGCTACATACAAGAGACAAACAACCACGATCACGCGATGGACGGGGAAAGTGAGGACTCAGGGGAAACACCAGTGCGGGCTAAGTGGCAGACCTGCACTGGGCATGACTCCTTTGTCCAGCCACTACCCTCAAGCTGCCTAGTTTCAAGGTGTCGGTACTAAGGTGGGAGACCACCTGACGATGTACCGAGTCGCCAAGTGATACTATGCATTATTCTGTGATATTCTCTCTCCAAACGCGGTGTGCAGGGTGTCGTGTCCCTTGACCCAAGATGGTTTCTCAGGCTGACTGTGTATGGTACCACTCACGTACACTTGGTGCGCATGTGTTGGCCACTGTTGTGGGGCTTTTGCCAAATTTGCCTTGAAATACCCTTGCAATCGCCCCCCCCCCCCAGTGGAGAGACCATCACTTGGCGACCGTCTCAACCCCCCTGAGGGGGAGACCGTCGCGCGCTATGGGGGGAGATTTCAAGGGGGGGAAGGTACTCAAGAGTTTCCCCTATTTCAAGCAAACCCATGCTGGCTTCACTCCTTGTAACAATGCACCCTTTCACGCGCGTGGACACCACAAGCATTCTTGTTGGGTATGCACGGATTTCTTCTTCTCGCCCAAACACGAAATATGATTGTATCATCTCAGAGTTTTTTTAAGATTTTGGTGGGGCAGGGACCAGATCGCGGGGATTTGAGGGAGGGTGTCACCAACTTGAGGGGCCAGAACCACGACTCCGGATCGCCTTTTGGCTCTGCTGCCAGACAGGATCGGTTTGCGAGCTGCTGCTCCCGCTAACACATGCTGGTGTCCCTCTGTAATACAGTCCCCAGGCCTTTGTAATACAGTCTTTCTGTTCCCCTTCGCCCACGCACGTCTGCACACATGGATGTGATCGGTGCGATCCAGGAGGCCTACCCGTTGCTGAGATTTGCATGATATGTCATGGAAACCCGCGCCTTTTTGGTAAGGCAGGCTTTCCCGTCACAGCCACCATGTTCGTAGTGAGATGATATCCCTGTACACAGGCAATGACATTTGTCAAGTTTATATTGATCGGGCCAGGGTTGCCACTGAAGTCCGAGTGTACCCCCCCCCCCCCCCCACCTTGTTTATGCTACGGCGTTGCCCAAGCTACAGTAGGCGTAGGGACCGTAATAATTTTGTACGTAATTTCATTACGTACGAAATGTAGTGTGGCCACATAAGACATGGGTTTGTCGTCACATTTGCCAATGTCAGCACATGTGGCCTGCGCACGTGTATGTCGGCAGTTGTATGTGTTGCGCGCAAGCCACGCCCTTGTCCAAGCTACAGTAGGTGCAGGGACGGTAATAATTGTGTACATTGGCGTAGCTTATACAAGGGGGGGGGGGGCTACAAGAGCGCAAGATGCGGTCAGCAAGGCGGGCCTGCAGGGTATTAGTTGCCCATGAGACCCCTCTTGTTGCGCGCATGAGAATGGGTTATGTTAACCAGGTGCCGCATTTCCGTGGTGCATCCCACACGCCCAAAACCCTGTCCCCCCCTTTGGGCTGCAGTACGCGAGTGCAGCGCACAATAAGCGGTCGATGCAGCGTGTCCATGTGCCTCGGGGTCGCTTTATGTGCCTGAGAGAAAAGGCGGTTGTCCCTCTTGCATGAGCGAAGCTGCGCGCATGATAGCCGGTTGGCTGATGCTGCATGACCGGCATCTTCCATTTGTGCGCTGCCCCTGCGACCCATGCTCGTCCCCCCCATAGCATGTGCAGCAACAGGAGGGGCTGAGGGTTAGGCCGAAGGAATGCCATGCTCTGCAGCCCAAACACGGTCGGAGTTGTAGATTGCTGCTCGCAGCGATTATTATTTTGATCAGGTACGGCACGATAGACAGCAGGTTACAGCACAAGCAACCATGCCACTGTACATACCAGCCAGCAGCAGGCGCATTGACCAGGTGTGCATAAGATGGTGGAGCACCCCAACCAAGAAGGGGACACAAATACTCTGCAAGAACCACTGGACTAAGGGCTGAAATTGTCTATGGCGGGGACATTCAGTCAATCGATACCGACCATTGATCCTCCTCACTGTCACTTTCAGGGTCATCCCTATGGATCCCTATGTGCATCCCTGCCATAGAACAAAAAAGAACATATGCTCAACAGATGCTCAACATCCCCTGTGCTCACACACTCACTAGGCCCCCTAGGGTGTGCAGTGCGGTCTGGCACTGTGGAGGCACTCCGTGGTGCACGCCTCCGGCAAACTCTAGCAACCGTGTGTGAGCACCAGGTCTTCAGGCCCCTGAATGGGCAAGATTCAGGCCCACACACCCCCCCCCCCCCAAGGCCACATGGGCTCCAGCGCCGAATGCCTTCCCCCTCCCCTCGGGCGCCTTGCAAAAGCCGGCTGCGCAAGAGCACCTGGATGATGGGGAAACTTCCTTGCCCCTGCTTTGGTGAGTTCACACTGGTACACGCCAGGTCCTAGAGGGTGAAATCAATCTCTGGGACCAGTAGGTCAAAGATACCGTACGGCATGCAAACACACATTTGGCGGACCCTCCGTTTGGAGGTGCAATCCGCAGGGATGGTGTGGCCGGTGCTTCAGGGCTGTGATGTTGATGACCACCTCTGTGGATATCCAATTACCTGTCACATGCAGGGGGTTAATGTTCCAACCTACCGCGCCTTGTACTTACCAGTATGCTTGCGGACTACTGCGGTTTCACTCCTCTGTTTTGCACAGTCACCCACATGATGCGCCGACCTGGCGAATGGATTTGCACCAAGTGCCACCACTACAAACCTGCCAGAAGCCGTAAGCGCAGTGCGTGCGCAGTGCAACTATTTGGGCGTCTGGCTGCACTAGAGACCCATACTTTGAGATACTAGGGGCCACTAGGGGCATCATGGTGACCCCTAGCAGAGGTTTTGACTTCGACTGTTAGCTTTGCTAACTGGGGTTTTATGTATCTGTCTTATTTGTTCCAGATTTTTTTTGTAAAATTTGCCTGGGGAAGATGGCAGAATGCATGGAATTTCAGGATTACCTCCAGGCCGGAATGCACGACTCTGTGCGGGAGGGAACCCCAGCAGCGTCCTCGGCAAAGGCAAAAATGCGGTTAACCAAGTCCCTTCGCCATCTGGGATATTCGCGTTCGCAATGGCTCCAGACATTTGCCAGTGCCTCAGGATTTGGAGGGACAGGGGAAGCGCTCATTGAGAATCTGATTGGCTACACGTTGACAGAGCAGGTCCAAATAAACATGACCACAGGGGCTTTTGAGAAAATCAAAGTGCAGCCAGACACTGTCAACAGGGCTTCCGATCCTGCCCTGATAAGCTTGTTAGAGGGACAGGCTGCCCTGATCAAGTCCCTGACGGAGAAGGTCAACAGTCTATCGGAAGCCCCCACGCGGTCGGAAAGGTCTGTGCCACCCCTGTGCCTCAAGGAGCTACATGAGTTGGCCTTGGTATGGAACCACCCGCAGTGGGTCACCATGGTCCTGTACTACCTCAAATGCGCGATCCTGAAGGAGGCCCTGCCGGTGGATGCCATGAGAATGACCCCCCGGAAGCCCCTCCTTTTCAGCCTCTCGGACGACCAGAAGAAAGACACCACGGTATGGACTGAGGTGGTGGGGACTGGAGATTCGGCAGGGGACGCCCCCATGGATGACAGCTCAGGCACCCCCCCCCCCCCCGGTGTTGTCCTTGAACAGCTCTGCGGTACTCATGGTGGAGTCTTTATGGTTGCTGGTGTGGTCCTCCGTCCACTGTTACAAAGAAAGGTACGAGTCAGACTCCACTTCGTCAAAGCAGGCCTCAGCGGATCCGGACTTCACCTCAGGCCTGAGTACAGCGGGGGCACGCCTTAAAAAGGTCATGCGACGTCGTTTTAAAATAGTGGATGGGACTGAGTACTTCGAGGTCCATAAAGGAGAGTGGGTGCGGTCGGACTCCGCCCCAGTGGGACCCTGTAAAACGTGCAAAGGCCATGGGCTCATCGAGAGGCACTGGGTATGGAACTGCCCCAGGCTGGAGTGACGGGACTTGGCGGCCCAGCCGGTGGACGCGACATCAATGCTACAACGGCTGGACCGCTTCCGGGGGGGGGGGGGGGGGGGGGGCTGCGCTGGCACCCACCCCTGTGGCTTCCCAAGACGTCATCGAATGGCCGGCGTTGGTGGAGTCATGGCAAATCTTGGGAGAGACCGACCTCACGGAATGCCCAGCGGCATTCCGTGGGGTCGGAATGCCGCTGGTTTCAACATGGCGGCCAGCGACACGAAGTACCTATACGAGCCACCTTCGACGATTCGCCTAGTTCTGGGGCACTGTCCAGCCGAAGGACATGCAAGCGTTGGCGGAAAAGGTCCTGCTCTCCATGTTTGCACAGGGCCAGAAGGCAGCGGCGGCCAGAGGATGCATATCCGCCCTCAAGGCAGTGGCTACCCTGGGGTGGATCCCCCCCCTGCAATGGGACAGGCTGTGGAGAATTTCCAAGGCGGCAGTGGATTCCCCGGGACAACGACAATTCGGAGGGCCCGACTTGCTCCAGCTCATGGCCGAATCGTGCTCCACGGCGGGGGAGTGGAAAGTCTATGCCGCAGCGGTCCTATCCTTCGCCACGCTCTGCAGAGTGGGTGAAATATCGTCCCTCCGCCGGTCGAACATCTCCAAGGTGGGAATTACGTACCAGGGGATCAAGCGGGACCATCGCCAGATCACACGACGACTGGGGCCGTACTCGCAGGCCTAGGTTACGTGGCTCCGCAAGATCGCACCCGGTGAGGCGCCAGCATTGGGACGGGCAGCGGATCTCGAAATGGGTATGGCCAAGCTCTTGCTGGGGACCGACGGGGCAGAGGCCAGGTGGCATGCCTGGAGACGAGCGGGCGCAACCTACCTCCGATGGTTGGGACTTCCGTGGAGACACCTCCTGTGGTGGGGTCGGTGGCATAGCATCAAAATTGCCCACCTATACGCATCTCCCCCCGACGAATTTGAATGTGTGCAGACTACGCGACTGCCTTGGCTAGCCACTGAAGGAATCCGCTGGAGAAAGACGGACATCAGGGACCTCTGGCCAGCCAGCCTCGTGGAGCTCTTCGAAAATGACGAGAAAGTCCGCACATCCCAGCCGGAGGCCAAGCGAACACGACCCGCAGGTGGAGACGGCGGGACCGACACGGAGAGAGCCCCAGCGGTGCGGACGGTCGACGAAACTCGCCGAGAGCGAGGAAGCCGCAAATCCCGGCGTACGGTATCGAAAGGAGTCGCAGGAGCAGGGGGCCCGCCAGAAGTCGAGCCTCCGGGGGCACGGGGTCCGTGGACCCGATGCCGACACGGGGTAGGGCTGACAGCGAAAAACTAGCAGCCCCGGCTGCTTCCAAGGAGAGTCCCATTGACGTCGATGAGGAGCATGACGTGGAGATGGGTCCCGCGCGACAACATGACGCCAGTGGAGGGCCACAAAGCCCGGGACAACCTCGAGGTGGTGGACGGTTCCAAGGACGACCCCGGGGTTTCACAATATGGAGGACAGGGCCCCGAACCACAGCGGGTCTCGGAACCAGGCACCTGGCAACGCTGGCCCGGCGTGCAGCCGGCGGCGCCGGTAAATGATGAATGCCCCCGAGAGAGGGCTGTGGAAAGACTGATCCGGTCAGAACGAGGACAGGGGTGGCTGGACGAAATTTCCACAGGCCTGAGACTGAGTGGGGGCCTACGAGACCTGTTGCACCGGCGAATCCGTTTTTTGTTCATCCAAGGGGGGGAGGGTAGCCAGGGACCTGGGTATGGTGGACGTAGATGATCAGCTAATCGCAGCCTTAGACTCCCTGCGGGGGGATGTGTGGTCCTGTGTGCTGCGGGATTCTACCTCCCTGGTCACTCTCCTCCTGAGCCTCGACCCTTCTGTGTTGGATAGGGGGTTAGGACAGGTGGGGAATATCCCCATTCCCGAGTTTTTGTGGGATTTCCTTGCCCCGCTCGATTTTCAGGAAGTGACGGATCGTGATTTGGGGGAGATGCCAGAGATCTCCCCTGAGGGCCTCATTATGGCGCGTGCTTTGGTCAGGGATGGGGTCCTCCGGCAGTGTGCTGAGGGGGGGGGGGGGTCACCAGGGGCCCAATGGCTACCTGTTCCCCATCCCCAAAAATGCCGTGAAGGCGTCCATGATTGTGCATTTGGTGCGCCTCAATAAGTGCCACCAATTTCGCCCGCCACGTTTTAGTTTGCCTTCGGGTGAGGACCTTGCCTTCCTTATACAGGCCCACAGCTTGGGCCTCTCGAGGCTTTCGCTGGGTCCCACTGTCCGGACCACCTGAACGACCCCTTCCTGCGTGAGCTTGAGAGTTTACGTCTTTCAGCGGAACCGGGTGCCCCCCTCTTGGCCTGTCACATCGACCTCACCAATGCCTTTTGGTCGTTGACTTTGCCAGAGCCTTATAAAAACAGCTTTAGAGTGCGCATCGACGGAAAATCCTACGCCTTTTCCTGCCTGCCTTTTGGTTGGCGTTCTCGCCGGTGATATGCCAATATGTACTGGCTTTTGTGATGGGATCAGTGGACACCAGTGGTGTCCTGGTGCTGCACTATTTAGACGATTGTTTGGTCATTGGTTATGGAAAAACCAAGGTGGGATCGGTGTCACAGCGCCTGTGCGATGCTCTGCGGGGGCTGTCATTAGCACCAAGAGTGTCCTTGAGTCGGTCCCTGAGATTCAGTGGTTGGGTAAATGGCTGGTGCTTTCGGGGGACGGGGCGGGGGTTTTCCCAAAAGGGCAGGGGGGGGCTGCTTTGCTTGGTCTCTGGAGTCGGGCTGCGGTGCTGCCCCTTACACGCAAGCACGCCCGTCGTATCCTGGGACGTTTTATTTGGAGCCTGCGCCCAGCGGTTGGGTTCCCCCCTTTTTTAAGTGGCTGGTGGGCCCACTATCAGTGGGGGCCAAATTGGCTTCAGAACTGCCCCGTGTCCTTGGTCCAGAGCCTCCTGCACTGCCTCTTGCTTTCCTATAGGGCTTGGAAACCGCAGGTATTGCTTCCCCTTAACATTTGTGGGGGGGGGTCCTGTATGTGGATGCCGCCTTCGATGTTAACAAATTTAAAGTTGGTGTCTGTGGCCCGACCTTGGGTGGCCGAGTTTTCCCCTGCTCCCCGGGAGTCCGGACCCAGCAAGAGGCCGAGCTCGAAGCCCTGGTGCGTGGGGTCCGGCTCTGCATCAGGGTGGGATGGCCTGTGTGGCGTCTGATAGGGGATAATTCCTCAGCTTTGGAGCAGGTCGCTTCCCTTAGGGCCAGTGCAGGCCTGCGACGCCAAAACAGGCACCTGTGCAGGTTGTTTTATTTGATCCAGCGCCTGGAGGGCTCGGTGTATCTGGAATTTGTTCCGGGGGACCTGAACCCGGCTGACAGCCTCTCCAGGATAGACTCGGAGTGCAAGGGGCGGATGCAGGATGCCTGTGCAGGGGCTGCAGACCGCCACATGGCTTTGCACTCGTTCCCTGGGGTTCCCTCCCCAGTGTGGGTTTTGGGTTTCCCTAAAGGACGTCGGGGGGCAGCCTGTAACCTGGATGCAGTGGCACTGGGTTCGGCTGACCCTCTACCCTGATTTTTTTGGGGACAGGGCCGTATGAGGTGCTCAGATTATGCCTGTGAGGTGGTGAACAAAAATAAGCAGCGCGGAACCACAATATGCCTGAATTGTGTTTTGCTTCGTTCGTAAAACTGATTTTGTCCCCCTTTGTCTCGGGATCCCCGAGAATGCAGGGGTGACGTAGCATTTCCGCCCTCTTTTGGGCCCCAACCTTCCGGTGCTATTGAGGAAACCAGGACAATCTTTGAATCCACGCTTTGATACTAGGAGCATCATGGTGACCCCTAGCGTACGTTTTGACTTCTGATTTTGTCCCCTTTGTTGGGGACCCCCGAGAATGCAGGGGTGACGTAGCATTTCCGCCCTCTTTTGGGCCCCAACCTTCCGGTGCTATTGAGGAAACCGGGACAATCGATGTGGCACTGATGCATCGTAAGGAACATATGGAGGGGATCCGGTACGAAGTTGCATGAGTACGTGCGTGTACTCTTGCATTTGCAGCAATTTTTGATTCGAAGGCAGGTACAGTACCCTCCACATGGTCCGTGGGAACACATACCTGCACATGTATGGAGTGCACCTACACAGGAGGACAATGATGATGAGGATGTTGTGGGTGATGATGGGGATCTTTGCGCCCTTTGTTGCACCAAGTCTGACCCTGAAAAGATGTCCATGTGTGACAAGTGTGGACTGCAATATTGTACAGAGTGCATTGACACGTACACACACACACACACGTGACAATGTGACATTTCTTTGATTCTGCAACTGTGTCATGTTGTGCACACAAGTTGCGTATTCTCAATGTGTACTTAGTTGACAATGGAACAGAAAGACAATTGTGTGTTCTTGAGGGTGGCGACCAATGCGCTGTTCATGACTTTTCCAGTTGTGGATGATGTGTGTTATGTGAAGGGAAGGTAGTTTGCAACTTTCTTGAGCTGGGGCAGTTTGGGTCACCAAATTCTAAGGGTGTTTCCAAGGGGTGTGCTTGGGGGCTCTTCGGGGGAAACATAGTCTAACAGTAGCGCGCAGTGCAAAGATTCCCCCCTAGAAGGCTGCACTGCAGCATGTGCTACACCACAAACACCGCGTCATGAGGCACGGGGACTGGTTTTGCCCATGGTGCGAGAACCACAACTGGGCCCGCCGGCAAAGGTGTAACAGGTGTCAACGCCCGCGTGATGATCAGCAGGGTTGGGCGGACAGGGTAGAGTGTGCCGCTCTAGCAACACCCACACCGCCCTCACCGAGAATCTCTGCGTGTTGGGAGGGGCCGCTAAAATGACCGAAGACTGGTGCCCCGGACACGATCTGCCCGTATGCCTGCCAATGCCCTGCATGCCGCAGGGCCGATGTCCATTCCATAGGTCAGAGAGTGCCAGCGCAGTGGGAGGAAAAAGAGCGGGCCCTCGAACCCGTGGCCCCCCAAATCCAATGGGACGCGGTGTAGCAACCGGTCTATGTCTTCGCATCCCCCCATATGTGACTTCTGGACGCGTTGCAATACCTTGGCTGACGCGGGGGTCACAAGCGTGCAGTTGTGCATTGATGTGAGCTATCTTCTAGGTCACCAATTGGCCATGGTACACCGCGACGGCAACAATGGGGCAGCACGACCACACTAGGTGGAGGCCCCCGGGACTGATCATGGGACCCCCGCGCGCCAGGAGATCACGGAGTGGATGGCGCGGCGCAACTCCTGCCTGGCAAAAGTCCACTGCTGGACCTACGAGGTGGTGGACGTGTAATCCCTACAGTGACCCCACCACCACACAGTGAGGGGGCACGCCTCCTCCCCGCATCCCCAGCTTGTGGCTGCACTCAAATATCCTGAGTTGTGCCTTGACCCCGGTGAGCGTGTTCGGCCTCCACGGCCGCCGCCGGCAGGCCCACTACGGATGGGCCGCCGCCGGGTCACCATCCGGGAGCGTGCCGGATGGCGGCAAAACCAATGCTGCCCGATTAATATGAGAAAGTAGGGTGCCCAAGGGTACCCCGCCAAGCTGTTGGTACCCACGGTGCGAGGAGCAGGGAGGACGGGATGAGGTTGGGGTAGGTAGGAGGGGCACTTTGAAGGAAACCCACTGTTTTTGTAAACCCAATTGTAGGAAGCTAAGGAAGTAATACAAGTAGTGGCACCAACACAAATGGATCGAAATTAGCCATAGACAGGGTCGTGCAGCGTGTCACTCGAGTTGCCACACGCTCTGAACTTGAATCACACACACAGCTTACACTTGTGTGCCACGAGCTGAGAGTACCAAGTCGTTTGTTGTCCTAGCACGCAGATCAGGGGATGGATTGTGTGTTGCATACCGGGGTCTGAGGGTGCTCCACACTGGCATGATTTGAGACACTGCCGTCTGAGTGTGACCCGTAAGGATGCGAGTGTGCATGCCGAATTAGTACCTACCTACCAGGGTGTATCCGGTTCACTCACTTGGCTTTGTCTTCGTTTGGTGGCGTGGCCGTTGCCAGGCGGCATACTCTGTGGCGTCGTTAGCAGAAAACGGTGTCCCCTCTCGTTGTGAGGGGCAGGCCTAATTTAAAGATGCTATGTAATTCGGGCGGAGCACCTGTAATGTAACATAGTGGATTCAGTGCATTCACCTTTGCAGCCGCCGGACTGTGCTTAATGGAAACAAAAACATCCAATTGGTTGAGTGATAACCGACTAAGGATACCAATGTGATTTTGCCCCCAGTGGTTCCGCTGGAGGTTATTGGTACCACCGGCATAGCATTATAACACCCTAGCCTGGCGCTCCATAGTCGGGGCTTTGATCACCATATACTTCAATTGAATGGTTGAGAGTGCAACGAAAGATCTCAAGTATGGCCCTGGAGTCTAGTGTCTCTGAGATATGACAATGTCAAACCCCTACATGGCAAGTATGTTGGGTGCGGTCTGTGCATCTCATATCTGCCAGTTAGTCAACACCATTTGGGGCCATGGCGGCGTTTACAAGTGTAAATTCAGTGTAAATTGGTGTATATTGTTTGCACTATTCCATGATGCAATTGACCTTCTCTGTCTTGCAGGTTGTGTGCTTTTTGTCATTTTGTTCACATTGTTGCCATTCTTACATGGTTTTCAAGGCAAGTTTCGCGCGCATGGTGGGGTAGGGTAATCTATGCATATGAGAATGGTTGAGAGAGAAAATTGGCAGTAGAACGGGGTTGTTGACAGGGGTGCCCTCCTCCCCAAACCTGGTGGCACAACAACGTTAGTATCAAGGAAGAAGAAGACAAGTTTTAGAGGAGAAAACAGTTGGTGATAGGGGCAGTTTTCTCCCTAAACCTGGCGGCACAACAAAGTTGCTTACAAGGGTGTCCTTCCTTCCCCTGCGCTGTCATTACACTCCCCCCCTCTTTGGATCAGCCTTGACATGGGTCCTGAAATATGGGTGCGGCCGCTTGGCCCCATTGCGCCCCAAGGTAATGCTTGGATGCATTTCCCCGACGTTGCTGCGGCCCTCTGTTACTTACGTTTGGAGGAGGGTGGATCTCTGCGCATCCAGCACACTCAAGTCACGCGGGCTACCAAAGCCAACGCCACGCGGGATGGCTATGCCTTCACGTTCGACAAACCACCATCCCTTGTAGTGGCTTCACGCGCGCGCTCGCAACGCACAGCCGCAGCACCCGCGCCCAATTTCTCATCTTTTGGGTTCACGGCCTTCCGATGTGCTTGCTGCGGTGCAAACATTTGTAGCACCAAGGACACATGCACCAGGTGCCACCGGGTTTTTGATGAGGCATGCATGCAACTTGTGGAACGGGTGGTACAGTGTTTTTCATGTACTTGTTGTGCATGTGGGAACAAGTTAGCATCCCACATTGTTGAATGTCACACGTCTCATTTCCGTGTGCATCCCACTTGCACCACTAATGGTGTTTGTAGTGGTGTGCCGCGCGGGAGCCCGTGTCGGCTGACACTGTTCCTAAGGCACGTAAGTTCTCCCATGCATGGCAGTTGACTCGGCCATGGTTGCGGTACGATCCCGTGTGTGTGCTCATGTGGTGTGAGGCCTGCCGTGCACATCCACAGCTTGGGAGCTCAGTGGCTTTCGTGCAAGGAACTTCCAACTTCAAATTGTTCACTTTCAAGGAACACGAGAACTCTGGCACACACAATGTGTCCATGGCCTTGTGGCGGTCTGGTGGGCGTGTCACCTCGGTGATTCGTACTTTGCCAATCAATGTGCAGGAGGGGATATTGGCACTATTCCATACTGTGTACAAAATGTGTACAGAGATGTCCACGTCAAATAGTGAATCCCATTCGGAATTTGAGCCAATAGATAGTGAAATGGCGGACACTGCCACAAGAGGGAGGGATCGGAGTCGCCGCCGGATTTCTAATCTTGGCAGTTGGGCAATTGTGCCCACGCACAATAAGTTTTGACACATCTGCAATTAGCATATCCTTTGCATTGGACAATGTGTATTGCTTGGGATGAGGGTGTCCGTGCCATGCCACATTGTGTTGCAAGTGGGGAATTCGGAATAAAGAGCACCCAACCAGAGTTGTAAAAAAAAAAAACAGCAGCGATGTCCAGATGACAATCAGGAATAAATGGCACCCATTCAGGGTTGTAAAAAAGATAAACAAGGATGTCCAGATCTCAATCAGGAGTAAATAGTACCTGACCACGTCACAATCAGGAATAAACGACACCCATCCAGCGTTGTGAAAAAAATAAACAGGTCACAATCAGGAATGAACAGCACCCATGCAGAGTTGTAAAAAAACGAACAGTGATGGCCACATCACAATCAGGAATAAACAGCACCCATCTAGGGTTGTAAAAAAAATAAACGAGGATGTCCAGATCACAATCAGGAATAAACAGCACCTGACCACATCAAAATCAGGAATAAGCGGCACCCATCTAGGGTTATAAAAGAAATTATCAGGGATCCCGAGGTCACAATCGAGAATAAACAGCACCCATGCAGAGTTGTACAAAAAAGGAAGAGTGATGCTCATATGACGGTAAGGAATAAACAGCACACATCCTGGGTCGTAGAAAACAGCATCCAACTAGAATGGTGTCTAGGTCACATGCATGAATGACTAATCGTTTTTCATGAAACATTTGGGGAAGAGGTAGGAAGAAAGAGGCATGAAGCAGGAAAAATGGTAGAATTTTTTTGCACTTCTCACAATAAAAGGTGGAAAACACAAAAATTTACACCAAAATATACAATCTACTGGCCACTGACCAAAAAGCTTCGGACCAGTGTGAATATCTAGGCTGCACCGTCTAGTACAGCATGTGTGGTCACGCCAAAAGGAAATGGAGAAAAAGTGCAGAGCCAGTATCCAGTGGACCACCGACTCATCAGGAGAAAGGTCATTCAGACCCAGTCATTCGTGCTGACGAGCCCACGGGGGCAAAAGCATACACATCGGAATTGAGCAAAAATTAGGCGAGGCAACTTGAGGTCCCTGACTTGTGATGTGAGTTGCCAAGGGGCAAAAAGTGCGCTGATTATAGTAGACTAGCAACCCAAGGGGGCAAAAGCGAAATCAACTCACTCAAGCAAAAACAGCATGCATATTGACTCAGGGAAGAGAAGAGGAGGAGGTGATTGTGGGGTTATTTGTGTTGCTCTACCTCATGCATGCTCGGTAAGATGCACGTCTAGACGACTGCAACTGCCCCACAAAAATGGCCCCCCTCCACACTTCGAAAGTGAAGCAAAAAAACAATAACCCCAAGCCCATGAATCATATTTGAACCCTCCATTTACATCTAAACATTTTGGGTACAATCACATTGTGACAAGAAAATGTGTGCCCCTGTCGGAAGAAGTCAAAAAAAGGTTTCTATTGCTTTTCGCAGGGCACCTTGAAGAGGTTGCAAGAAAAGCACCACTCACCACCATGCAGCCTCTAGGACACTTTACCACGACTCACGAAACGCGCTACAAAATAGGCGCACTTGGGAATAGTGCAAACACAACGGTATAGGTGGTTATTCAAATAAGTTCAGAATCAACATTGGCCATTTTGGAATGATGCCTCAACATTGTCCAATAAAGGTCATGACACTCTCACATCACAACTCACTTTCACACCAAACAGACTTCAAAACAGGTCCACATTACACTATTGCAGGCACAACAATGGGTGATTATTGGTATTTGCTCAGATTCAGTGTTTCCCATTTTGGGACCATCCATCATCAACGGCCATCATCCCATGCTCTTTGCCCTTTGCCCTTTTGCTGCCGGGTGCACTTTGCCACCATTGATTTTGCCGTCCTGTGTGCCCTTTGGTGCTATTGATTTTGCATTCCCGTGTACTCGTTGCTGCATTGTTTGTGCAGTTCTGTGCCCTGCAAGGCAGGCAATAGTGGGAAGTTGCATTGCATGCCATCTCCTATCTCTGCCAGAGCCATGCTGACCCAGGCATCCCGATGGCTGGCCGTGTCCATGGCCCTGTGTGCCGCAGTGCACGCCGCAGCCTGCGCCAGGCTGCTGTTTGGCCAGCAGATCGCAACGGGTGTGCTGTTCGGCTGCCAGAGCCTGGGTTGCCTTGCATTCGTTGTCTACCACGTCTGGCTGGTATTCTGTTCATGCAGCCCTCCACCGAGCACGGTGGCCGGTGGTACGCCGCCAGGAGGAAAGGATGTGACGCCCCAGTCGCCCCAGTCGCCCCAGTCGCCCCAGCAGACCTCCATGTCTCTCGATTTCAGCAAAATGCAGAGCTCGTTTCCAGTCGAGCGCTCTGCCAGCGCAGTTACGGGCTTCGACGAGCCCCACGCCCACCACCGCTGGGCATGGCTGCTGCTCCTCGCTGTCGGGCCCGCCGACCTGTTGTGGGCTTGGCATGGCGCGCGGTCGTTCTGGTTCCTCGTGCTCCTCCCGTCGCTCCCCAAAGAACTGTGCGGCCCCATGGCCGCGCTCGCCGTGGGCCTGGTCGCGTGCAGCGCGCTGCTGTGCGCGTCGCATGCGCTCAACCTGCCCGGCGGCGCCGGATGGGCGGGGCTGTTCCCCGTGGTGGTGTTCGACACGAGCTGCGCGCTTCTGCCAAGCCTGCTGCTGCTGGTGCAGCTCGTCTCCGCTCACTTCGAAGGCAAGCGCCGTTGTCAGGTTCCTGGGGAGCTATGTGGGTGTCAGGAAAATTGCTGCAGGGTCAAACTGTGCCTTGGGAATCGCCAGAAATCGCCTGCAATTACCAGCATCTCCAAAAGGGACCAGGTTGAGGGCGGCACAAATGATGCTTCCTGTCGTACCGACGAACTCAGGGCTGGAAATGTCTGATTGCAGGGACATTCAGTCAGTCTTCAGCAACCAGTAAGCCCAGGTCCAGGGTTGCGATTACACAATCTACTGGTGCCCCCCCCCACGGTACCTGCTCCTCGCAACACACTCACACTGTGGGGTACAGGCCGTATCATACAACGTGGACACATGATTCCGAGGTTGTTCCCGAGTGCTTTCGCAAACTCGAAATCTGTTCCATTTCCCTCGAATAGTCCAACGCTTCGACAGTCAGTCACAGAAAAATCAGGGTCTCATACCCCTCCACCCCACCTCTGGGCATGGGTTGTCCCTGAGCATCCCGCTGGGGCAGCAAGGGAACGACACCTCAATTTGTTTTGGTGGGTGGTGGATTTGAAGAGTGTCTGGTGTTTGTTGTGGTTACCAGTCTTGGTGTTGGTGCATTGTGCGCATACCATCAACGCAGGCATGGCACTCCATTACCTCGTGTATACATGCTCTCTGCCATGGACGTTGGTTGACATGTACCCCACGGCACCCGGATGTGCGGTACGGCCAGGGAGGTGTTGTGGCCTTTGCTGTGAGGGTCTTCGTGTGTGCCATGTGCCTTTGAACATCCCTCGAAGGGCGGAGGGACCGGACGGACCGGTCGACCACTGTCCAAGGGGGCCATTGGGGGGTACTGCAACCAAACCACTGCAGTCTCGGCCTGGAAATAGGATTTCCCCACATTGTCACGGGCTAACCCAAATACACACCGAGAAGGACTCCAATCGCTGGGTGTTGATTGGCTTCGCCTGCCGTGATGCTGCTTCCAGACTTGATGCCGACTGGAACCACTTCGCGAATGGAGTAGATCCAAAGAACCCGGGATCTCAGGATCCCAACTCCCCGCGTTGACCGGCCCTAGTGTGCGATGCGACGTTGTAAGTGCAATGCTTCGCACGTGGAAGTGGGCCAAAGGCATCCTGCCCTAACCCAACCCCGCACTGAAACCCCCCTCCCACCCTCCACCAGGCCCGGAGGTCCTCCTTTGCCACCACCTACATCAACAACAGCAACAGCACCCTGGCTCTGCACTCCAAAAGCCTCTTCAACAAGCGGTTCCGCCGCTCGCAGAACAAGCCGCTGGGGTACAGTGTTGCGAGTGTGCTCGCCACCGGCGGCTTCTCTGAGGTGTTCCTCGGCCTGAGCCAGGACACCGGCGAGCTCATCTGTGTCAAGCAGCTGCTGGCCTCCTTCCGCGAGAGCGACATTGCCCTGATGGAGTCGGAGGTCAACGTGCTGCGGGACCTGAACCACCCCAACATCGTTCAGTACTTCGGCACTGACCGTCAGCACCGCTTCACAATCCTCCTGGAGTTCGTGCCTGGGGGTTCCCTCGCTGACTTGCTAGCGCAGTTCGGCGCCCTGAACGAGCAGTTGATCGTGCTTTACCTGCGGCAGGTGCCCCCCCCCAACAGCCCCTGCTCTTGAAAGCATGGCACAGTGCGCGCAAGCGAAGCATACGCAAAGAGCCCGATAGCAACAGAGGCACGACCAACCACAGAGGGAGGGTTAACGCGCAAGGCAAATTTTTGGGCTATTTCCAATCCCTACCCCTGTGGGACCCCTAAGAAGGCACGGGTTATGTAGCCAATCCGCCCATTTTGGGGCCCCCAAGAAGGCAGGAGTTAGGTAGCTTGGTCCGATTTTGTACCTGCGGGTCCTAGGGCGCCAACCTGGCAGCCTATGGGTACCACGTTCCTCCTCTACACTTTGGTGCATTTGAAGGGGTTAGTACAATCAAAAGCAGCCTCAAGGCACGCCCTTGTATTGCGACGGCAGCCTCCAAATGGTGGAAATTGCGGGCTCTGAGGACCAAGCCGCAGGAGCTGCGGTGACAAATGGACCCCTGCGCATTCTGGCCCTGGTCGTGGGTCCGCAGCAGTCATACTAAGCCGAAATGTACGGCACGGCCATCGGGACGGCGATAGCATCCAACGGCGATAAGCAGTACTTCGACAACATCGACTTGCTTCAACATCGAGGTGCAAGTAACTTCATGACGGACATGTTCTCTTTCACAAGCCGTGTGCTAGACATACTCTATGTACACGAGGCACGGACCACACCTCTAGAAAAGGAAGACTACAAACACCACAAGTGTGAGAGTCCGTTGCTCGCCGGGCGCGCTGGGCAAACTTTTCTCTTATCTTCCCCCACTTCCTCCCGTTTTCTGCGTTTTTTGTCCCCGTGTTGGGGACACGTTGTTGTTTGAAAATGGATATTTTGATGCTTCCTTCACATTGGGGATATCGTATATTTGGATTTTCACGCGCTTTCACCTATTTTCACACATTTTTGTTCATTCCCACCACAACTACTCCCTTCTAGGTTGATTTCTCCCCACCATGGGGGACCCCGAGAAGGCAGGGGTGGCTGCATAACCCTTGCTATCTCTAGGTCACCGGAGTAGCGCTGAATCAAAAAGGCTCCTGGATCTCTTTAATTTCTCTGCGCTCTGGGGACCACACACAGTAGAGGGTATGTACCGCATTGGATTCCCTGCAACTTTGGGCACGCTGGGACCGCAGGGGTTATGCGGCCTTTTTGATTCTTCCCCTTTGAGGGGACCCTGAGACGGCAAGGGTTATGTCACTGCCAATTAGTAGCTGAACAATCCTGTGCGGACGTTGCCTTCAGGTATTCTATGCCACCAGACGGGCTACAGTTTTCTGTCTTTCCCCCCCATTGAAAAGCAGTCCTGATCTATCACTACCCACCGCGATGATGATGGCCATGCCCTCTCGCTCCCTCGGGCATCTCCAAACAAGTACGCACAGTTTTGGTCGCTTTGTAGAAAACAGTCCTGCACATGTCACACACGCCTCACCCTCTGCAACTGTACTACAATGGAGACCGGCTTCTGCTAGGACGGTTGTATGCGCCTCGTCATTTCCTAGTGGCTGGAGGCCGGCAAGCAGCATCTTTGGCATTACTTAGGCAACACAACCATGTGAGTGCCTGAGTGGCGTCTCACGCAACTTGGCACGGGAGACATGCTGTACTGGTTTCACCATAGCATTCCCCTTGTAGAGAAGACTAGGTGGCCGGCTGTTGTAAGACGGCATCAGATGGTCTACTATGTTACAGACCTACCCACCACGGCTGTCATTGCTTGGTTCATGTTGCGCTACGGGACTGGTGTGCATCGATATCTAGCCCACGGGGGGGCGGCCGGGCCCGGTCCTTGTATGCGACACCGCCCAGCCCCCCCCCCCCCCCCCCGGGTTTTGAAAGATAGTGGTGCCGGGTCGGCCACCAACAAGTGTCCCTAGAGAAAACTGTCCGGCGCCGAAAATTTGTAGAGAATTCATATTTGTGTTCAAACAACAAGAAAAATGTTTGACCTGAAGGAGGGCCGCGGGAGGGCTGCAGACCCTAACAGCAGCCCTAGCCCTAACCCTAGCCCTATCCCAAATCAAGACTGAATATTGGGACCGAGCTGGTGGGGGAGGGAACATCAGCTATGACTGGTGAGGGACATCAAGAATGATTCACACATTGATGGCTCTTGACAAAGTGAAATCAGGATGCAAGTGAACCCCATCACCACGAGGTTCACTTCTATGGCTTTTGGGACTTCTGAGGGGCCAAAATGCCCCAAAATGGGCTCATTTAACCCGTTTGTGCACCCCAAATGGTCTAGGATGAGGTTTGGAAAAATGCGTTTTTGACCCATTTTTGACCCATTTTTGGTCCCAAAACAGCCCATTTTCAAGGGATTTTGGGATTTTCGGAGGACCAAAATGGGCCACCACCAGCTCAAAACGGTCCAAAAACACTTGTTTTAGCGTCACACATGGTCTAGGATCATTTTTGAGAAAAGTCATCTTTTTGCCCCTACTAGACCCTGCTGACCCATTTGGGCGCCCACCTGTTTGGGCTTGAGCTTGCAGCTTGCCGCAGCCTAGTGGGCCTAGGTATTGGGGTGTTGGTGTCCGTTTGTGCAATTCTGAGGGGTGGAAACCACAAAAAGTGGGGGGTTGCGGGTGGAGTAGGTGCCCTCGGAATTGCATTTTGAGCCATGTAGCCAAAGATATGGCCTATTCTTGGTTTGTGGTTGTCGGCATTTGGAGCTTGTGGGGGCCTTTTTGGGCCGTTTCCGGGACATATCATGGAGTTAGAGGGCCGCAGAGAGCTCGTTGACACGGGGAAGTCAAGCGGCACGTGGAGTGTACCACCGTTTCCCTTTGTTTGGCCGTTTTGAATGTGTTGTAGGGCTTTTTTGGCCCAAAAATGGCTGTTTTTGGCCCTAAACCGCAGTTTTTGAAACTGAGGTCCGCCACTTGCGAATCCCGTTCCCGGCCGGCACCGTTGAGTTTCTTGCTCAAACTTTGTGTGATTGTGCTTCACACCCATAGGTATCATCCACCAAAATTTTACCCAGTCTGAAGCACCACGACGGAGTTCTGATTTTTACCCATTTCGCGCGTGCTGCTTGCTTGCTGCTTGCTGCTGCTAAACTTGGTAGGTCCACCCTAGACACTAAAAAGGGTTATAAAACCAAGACTGGTTCCACCAGCTCGGTGACCCTGGCCCCAACCCTAATCAAGACTGAATATTGGGACCGAGCTGGTGGGGGAGGGAACATTGGCTATGACTAGTGAGGGGCATCAAGAATGATTCACACATCGATGGCTCTTGACAAAGTGAAATCAGCTTGCAAGTGAACCCCATCACCATGAGGCCCACTTTCAAGGCTTTTTGGACTTGTGAGGGGCCAAAATGCCCCAAAATGGGCTCAAAATGGGCTCATTTCACCCGTTTGTGCACCCCAAATGGTCTAGGATGAGGTTTGGAAAAATGCGTTGTTGACCCATTTTTGACCCATTTTTGGTCCCAAAACAGCCCATTTTCAAGGCATTTTAGGATTTTCGGAGGACCAAAATGGGCCACCACAAGCTCAAAACGGTCCAAAAAGAATTGTTTTAGCGTCGCACATGGTCTAGGATCATTTTTGAGAAAAGTCATCTTTTTGCCCCTAGTGGACCCTGTTGACCCATTTGGGCACCCACCTGTTTGGGCTTGAGCTTGCAGCTTGCCGCAGCCTAGTGGGCCTAGGTATTGGGGTCTAGTCGTCCGTTTGTGCAATTCTGAGAGGTGGAAACCACAAAAAGTGGGGGGTTGCAGGTGGAGTAGGTGCCCTCGGAATTGCAATTTGAGCCATGTAGCCAAAGATATGGCCTATTCTTGGTTTGTGGCTGTCGGCATTCGGAGCTTCTGGGGGCCTTTATGGGCCGCTTCCGGGACATATCATGGAGTTAGTGGGCTGCAAAGAGCTTGTTGACACCGGGAAATCAGCCGCACGTGGAGTGTACCCACCATTTCCCTTCGTTTGGCCGTTTTGAATGTGTTCCAGGGCTTTTTTGGCCCAAAAATGGCTCTTTTTGGCCCTAAAGTTCGGTTTTTGAAATTGAGGTCCGCCACTTGCGAATCCCGTTCCCGGCCGCCACCGTTGAGTTTCTTGCTCAAACTTTGTGTGATTGTACTTCACACCCATAGGTATCATCCACCAAAATTTCACCTGAATCTGAAGCACCACGACGGAGTCCGGATTTTTACCCATTTCGCGCGTGCTGCTTGCTTGCTGCTTGCTGCTTGCTGCTTGCTTGCTTGCTTGCTGCTAAACCTAGTAGGTCCACCCTAGACACTAAAAAGGGTTATAAAACCAAGACTGGTTCCACCAGCTCGGTGACCCTAATCAAGACTGAATATTGGGACCGAGCTGGTGGGGGAGGGAACATGAGCTATGACTGGTTAGGGACATCAAGAATGATTCACACATTGATGGATCTTGACAAAGTGAAATCAGCTTGCAAGTGAACCCCATCACCACGAGGCCCACTTTCAAGGCTTTTTGGACTTCTGAGGGGCCAAAATGCCCCAAAATGGGCTCAAAATGGGCTCATTTCACCCGTTTGTGCACCCCAAATGGTCTAGGATGAGGTTTGGAAAAATGCGTTGTTGACCCATTTTTGACCCATTTTTGGTCCCAAAACAGCCCATTTTCAAGGCATTTTAGGATTTTCGGAGGACCCAAATGGGCCACCACAAGCTCAAAACGGTCCAAAAAGAATTGTTTTAGCGTCGCACATGGTCTAGGATCATTTTTGAGAAAAGTCATCTTTTTGCCCCTAGTGGACCCTGTTGACCCATTTGGGCACCCACCTGTTTGGGCTTGAGCTTGCAGCTTGCCGCAGCCTAGTGGGCCTAGGTATTGGGGTCTAGTCGTCCGTTTGTGCAATTCTGAGAGGTGGAAACCACAAAAAGTGGGGGGTTGCAGGTGGAGTAGGTGCCCTCGGAATCGCATTTTGAGCCATGTAGCCAAAGATATGGCCTATTCTTGGTTTGTGGGTGTCGGCATTTGGAGCTTCTGGGGGCCTTTTTGGGCCGTTTCCGGGACATATCATGGAGTTAGTGGGCCGCAAAGAGCTTGTTGACACGGGGAAGTCAAGCCGCTCGTGGAGTGTACCCACCGTTTCCCTTTGTTTGGCCGTTTTGAATGTGTTGCAGGGCTTTTTTGGCCCAAAAATGGCTGTTTTTGGCCCTAAACCGCAGTTTTTGAAACTGAGGTCCGCCACTTGCGAATCCCGTCTCGGCCGCCACCGTTGAGTTTCTCGCTCAAACTTTGTGTGATTGTACTTCACACCCATAGGTATCATCCACCAAAATTTCGCCCAAATTCAAAGCACCACGACGGAGTTCTGATTTTTACCCATTTCGCGCGTGCTGCTGCTTGCTGCTTGCTGCTGCTGTTGCTGTTGCTGCTGCTGCTGCTGCTAAACCTGGTAGGTCCACCATAGACACTAAAAAGGGTTATAAAACCAAGACTGGTTCCACCAGCTCGGTGACCCTAACCCTAGGGCTAACCCTAACCCCAATCAAGACTGAATATTGGGACCGAGCTGGTGGGGGAGGGAACATTGGCTATGACTGGTGAGGGACATCAAGAATGATTCACACATTGATGGATCTTGACAAAGTGAAATCAGCTTGCAAGTGAACCCCATCACCACAAGGCCCACTTTCAAGGCTTTTTGGACTTCTGAGGGGCCAAAATGCCCCAAAATGGGCTCATTTCACCCGTTTGTGCACCCCAAATGGTCTAGGATGAGGTTTGGAAAAATGCGTTTTTGACCCATTGTTGACCCATTTTTGGTCCCAAAACGGCCCATTTTCAAGGGATTTAGGGATTTTCAGAGGACCAACATGGGCCACCACCAGCTCAAAACGGTCCAAAAACACTTGTTTTAGCGTCACACATGGTCTAGGATCATTTTTGAGAAAAGTCATCTTTTTGCCCCTCTTGGACCCTATTGACCCATTTGGGCACCCACCTGTTTGGGCTTGAGCTTGCAGCTTGCCGCAGCCTAGTGGGCCTAGGTATTGGGGTCTAGGCGTCCGTTTGTGCAATTCTGAGGGGTGGAAACCACAAAAAGTGGGGGGTTGCAGGTGGAGTAGGTGCCCTCGGAATTGCATTTTGAGCCATGTAGCCAAAGATATGGCCTATTCTTGGTTTGTGGCTGTCGGCATTTGGAGCTTGTGGGGGCCTTTTTGGGCCGTTTCCGGGACATATCATGGAGTTAGAGGGCCGCAGAGAGCTCGTTGACACGGGGAAGTCAAGCCGCACGTTTGGCCATTTTGAATGTGTTGCAGGGCCTTTTTGGCCCAAAAATGGCTGTTTTTGGCCCTAAACCGCAGTTTTTGAAACTGAGGTCCGCCACTTGCGAATCCCGTTCCCGGCCGCCACCGTTGAGTTTCTTGCTCAAACTTTGTGTGATTGTGCTTCACACCCATAGGTATCATCCACCAAAATTTTACCCAGTCTGAAGCACCACGACGAAGTTCTGATTTTTACCCATTTCGCGCGTGCTGCTTGCTTGCTTGCTGCTTGCTTGATTGCTTGCTTGCTTGCTGCCGCTAAACGTGGTAGGTCCACCCTAGACACTAAAAAGGGTTATAAAGCCAAGACTGGTTCCACCAGCTCGGTGACCTTAACCCTAATCAAGAATGAATATTGGGACCGAGCTGGTGGGGGAGGGAACATTACATATGAATGGTGAGGGACATCAAGAATGATTCACACATTGATGGCTCTTGACAAAGTGAAATGCACCTGAACCCCATCACCACGAGGCCCGATTTCAAGGCTTTTTGGACTTCTCAGGGGCCAAAATGCCCCAAAATGGGCTCAAAATGGGCTCATTTCACCCTTTTGTGCACCCCAAATGGTCTACGATGGGTTTTGGAAAAATGCGTTTTTGACCCATTTTTGACCCATTTTTGGTCCCAAAACAGCCCATTTTCAAGGGATTTTGGGATTTTCGGAGGACCCAAATGGGCCACCACAAGCTCAAAACGGTCCAAAAACACTTGTTTTAGCGTCACACATGGTCTAGGATCATTTTTGCGGAAAGTCATATTTTTACCCCTTTCGGACCCTGTTGACCCATTTGGGTACCCACCTGTTTGGGCTTGAGCTTGCAGCTTGCCACAGCCTAGTGGGCCTAGTTATTGGGGTCTAGGTGTCCGTTTGGGCAATTCTGAGGGGTGGAAACCACAAAACGTGGGGGGTTGCGGGTGGAGTAGGTGCCCTCGGAATCGCATTTTGAGCCATGTAGCCAAAGATATGGCCTATTCTTGGTTTGTGGCTATCGGCAGTTGGAGCTTCTGGGGGCCTTTTTGGGCCGCTTCCGCGGCATATCATGGAGTTAGAGGGCCGCAAAGAGCTCGTTGACATAGGGAAGTCAAGCGGCACGTGGAGTGTACCCACCGTTTCCCTTCGTTTGGCCGTTTTGAATGTGTTCCAGGGCATTTTTGGCCCAAAAATATCTGTTTTTGGCCCTAAACTGCAGTTTCTGAAACTGAGGTCCGCCACTTGCGAATCCCGTTCCCGGCCGCCACCGTTGAGTTTCTTGCTCAAACTTTGTGTGATTGTACTTCACACCCATAGGTATCATCCACCAAAATTTCACCCGAATCTGAAGCACCACGACGGAAATCTGATTTTTACCCATTTCGCGCGTGCTGCTGCTTGCTGCTTGCTGCTGCTTGCTGCTGCTGCTGCTAAACCTGGTAGGTCCACCCTAGACACTAAAAAGGGTTATAAAACCAAGACTGGTTCCACCAGCTCGGTGACCCTAACCCTAACCCCCCCCCCCCCCCCTCACTCTTGGTGAGTGTGGCTGGACGCCCCCCTGACCCCCGGCCAGACCCCCGCCCCGACCCTCGGCAGGAACCCCCCCCCCCCCGACCCCCGGACAGACCCCCCCCCCGACCCCCAGCTTGCCCCCCCCCCCCCCCGAGTTTTGACATATAGCTGGGGGGTATGTCGCATCAGGACCGGTTGTAGTCGCCCCCCGGTGATCTAGCCGGTTTCACTGCGCGCAAAAACGCTCCGCGGGCATCTCAGCTTCACACTTGGTGGTGCGTGTGGCGTTTCTACTTTCAGAGATGTGGACACATCGTGCACTCACACTACACGGACATACATCTCTCAATGCGCAATGGCTGAAGCATGAGTGTTGTGCTACTACTTTTGTTGGTGTTGCTTTTTTTGTCATAGGAACCCGAAGGGCGCGAGTGGAATCGCTGTACCACCGCAGATGAACCGAGGCTGCCGGAGACCAGAAACGACCTAACACCGGTACGCAACGAGGAATACAACACCCCACCTAGGGCCTACACGACACAAATAGAGGGACGCGGGGCTCAAGTTGAGGAGCAAGGCATTCTGTGAGAATGCAACCGCAGACGGAGCTAAGACCTCCAGAGCATGTGCATTAAGCAGAGCGACGCCCTCCCCCTCAACCGCCCGGTCGTCGAAAACCAGGTATGTTCCGAGCTTGGTCACCGGTGCCCGTTTTCATGCCTTCCCCCCCCCAAAAGCACGGTGGTCCATAGGGGGTGGTCGGGCCCGAGCCATACTCCAGCCCATACCACTGCAGGTGCACGTCCTGTAGACCCACCACCACCACCACCCTCTCGCTCCCTCGCCAGGTGCTGCTGGGCCTTGAGTACCTCCACGGTGAAGGCATCATCCACCACGACATCAAACCCGCCAACATCCTGGTCTCCGACAGAGGGGAGGTGAAGCTGGGGGACTTCGGCTGCTCCTACTGCACCCGCTTCACCGAGCACAGCCCGTTTGCCATGGGGACGGTGCTGTGGATGGCGCCGGAGGTCTGCCGGCAGGAGCCCTCGAAGTTCATGGGAGACATCTGGAGCCTGGGCTGGACGCTGTCCCAGATGGCCACCAACGAAGAGCCCTGGGGTGAGCGGCAGTTCGAGAACACCATCGCGGCGTTCTACCACATCGCCACCTGCAACGCCCCCCCTGCCCTTCCAAACCGCCTCGTGGAGCCGATACGGGGGGTCGTGCAGCAGTGCCTCCAGCTGGACGCCCCCCACCGGCCCTCCTGCACGCAGCTGCTTGCGCTGCCGTGTCTGAACTTCAACGAGAGTGACCTGGCCAGCCCCAGGACGTCGCTGGCCACGATGTCCCCGAGATGGACGCGGAAGGAGGGTGCGCTCCAGCCCCCTGACCTGCTGCCGCGGGCCCAAACGAGTACCTCAAGTGGCGTGCCGTCGCGGTCCGCCTCCCACACCGGCCTGGGGAGACGGACCGTCAGCGTCTGTGAAGTACCCCCCAGTTCCAGTACGCACTCAGTCCCGTCGCTCCCCCGCAGCATGATGTCCACCCCCGTGATAGGCGCGGTCGCCACTCCGCAGGCGCTGCCCCCCTTGGACCTGATCCCGGGGGCCTCCTTTGTGTTTGCCTCCCTGGACGAACTGGACGAGGAGAACTTCGTGACGGACATGGGGATACCGACGACGCGCGTGCAACGGAGAGTGGCCGGGTCGGGTCTCGGCAGCTCATCGTTCGGGCCCGGCCCATCGATTCCCGGCACCGTGCCGGCCAGCCCCGCGTTGGGCGTGGCCACCACCCCGCCGTCGGGCCCCGTCATGACCCCGCCCTCCGGCGGGGCCACAACCCCGCAGTCCCTTCCACCCTCGGACTTGATTTGGGGTGGAAACCGTGTGGCCTCTTTTGTGTTGGCCTCGCTGGACGAGCAAGCGTTGGGAGACCTGGTGACGGACACGGGGAGCCTGCAGAGGTCGGCTTCGCAACGGAGAGAGGCCGGGTCGGTGCGGAGCAGCCCGATGTTGGGACTCGCCCCGTCCATCGGGGGGCGCATCGCGTCTCTTGTACTGAGCCCTGAAGACGATGCGCAGTTGTCAAGGCAACCGGCTGCAACCGCCACGGCAATTGCCGCCGAAGAGAAAGACAGGAAGTACCGCCTGGTGTACAGCAAATCGCATGGCACACTGCAGGACCCGGAGCGGAGGATGCCGGAGCCCCGGCCTCGCAGCAAATCGGGCCATAACTGGCGAATCCAGCTCGCCCAGCACTTAAAAGCCCTGCAGACCCCTGCACTACAGTCGCAAGCAGTATGGAGACTGGCTCAGGAACGTAGAAACGCCTACAAGAGCACAAGTTGCGGTCAGCAGGGCGGGCCTGCAGGGGATTAGTTGCCTCTGCGACCCCGCTTGTTACGCGCACGAGAATGGGTTATGTTAACCAGGTGCCGCATTTCCGTGGTGCATCCCACACGCTCAAACTTCGTCCCCGAACCGGTAAGGCTGGATGAGTGCCAGCTTTATGCTGTGAAGGGGTCGTCTATTTTTTCACAGGGGTGTCGTGTTCTGACACCAGGCAGCTTTCTCTGTAGTATCAGAGGAAGCAAACAGTGTTCCCTCTCTTTGTGAGCGGTAGCCTGTTTTACTGATACTATACCTTTGTGCGCCAATAATGTAACATATGACGGAACTGAACTCACCTTCGCAGCTTCCGGACTATGTCCACTGAAAACAAAAAACATTTTCCCTCAGGTGTGTCGTGTCGTGTTGCATGATTGTGCATATCGGCTTTTCTATTTCCCTGTCATGACACATGCCCCACCCCCGGGGGAAATGACGGAATGGGGCGAAACGATGGTCCCCGCCTTCGCACGCAAAGCACTCAGAACTGTTGTTTGGACTGTGTTCAAGGGTGGCCCCTTGCTTTTGTTTTTTTGAAGGAAGAACGGTGACCAGCCCATCGTTTGAGGTCAAAAGGCCAACCACCGGGACCGGTGGTGACTGGCCCACCGGCGAGTGCTGGATGACTGCTGGCAATCCCTATAAGCAGCACAAGGTCCGGGCCACCAGCCCCCCCCCCCTCCACGCTGGGGGTGGCTGGTTGTATTCCGCATTCTGGTGCACAATCACAGATGCCGCTTCCCCTCGTGCGTGCAGCAGGGCAAGCACGTGTGCAATGCCATTGGGACACTGCTGTCTGTAAATATTTTTGTATTTTTACTGGACCTGAGACAACTGTCATTCGTACGTTGAGCTTTGGCCATATGCGAAAGTCCTCATTTTCCCTTTTGTCTTCTCAGCATTATGCCCACCCCCCCCGCCCCTGGAATAGCTACGGCCTTGTCCAAGCTACAGCGGGTGTAGGGACCATATAAATTTGGTACCTAATTTGATTCGGATCAAATGTTGTGTCGCCATGGGTTTGGTGTCAAATTTGCCAGTTGCATAGAGTCATGGCCCGGGGGCAATGCGTGAATTTAGGCAGTTTGGGTGTGTAGCATACCCATGGAGGGGGCTATTTGTATTGAAACCAACCTGGATAACAAACGTTTTTCACCAGTGTCTAGTGTGTTTTGCACCCAAGTAATTGGCTCAACTACCTATTCTTGGCTCAAAATAATGCAAAATCAGCTGTGAGTGTTTGCCCACTTGAACCCACATCGCTCTGATTTTGGGGATATTTGTGCCATATATTCCCCTTTTGTGCACCAGCTCACTCAATGCAATCTTCTCTTTTTGAACCTGGGCGTCTACGGCCTTGTCCAAGCTACAGCAGGCGTAGGGACCCTATTTATTATGGACTGTTGCGCAGCTGTTACAAGGGGTATCTCCGTCAGGGGTGGCATATGGGTGTGCCCAGCTGGGGTGCCACTTGTGCACTACACATGTCGTTTATGTTATTTCCCTTTGGTTGGTGCCTGTTCACCAACCAGGCAGTGATCACTCACCCACAAGGAAAAGCAACGTGGCAGGTGCCTTTTCCTGTGCCGGTCTGCGCACCTTTTGTATTCTAAGAGTACGGGCGGTTTTTCCAGAAATCTGTGGTGATTTCATGAGTGAACCAATCACGAGTTGAAATAATCCACATCCAGCGCTACCACATGCATCGATCTGGCGTTTCAGAGTAACGTGAGAATAACCCGCCGCCACCCTCAAGACGGACAGTATATGCGGATTAGTCGAATATATTGTTGCGGTCATACTCCCTGAAGACACAGACGGCTCGAGACCATGGATACAGCCGAGGCCAGACGTCGTTCCTTGTGCCTTCACGGCCCATTTGCGTGGTTAAGTTGTTGATTGGTTTGAATACTGCTGTACTCGGAGGTTGGTTGGGCTTTGGCACCGTCCAGCACTAATGCCTTCTGATCCGGTGCCTTCTGATTCGGTTCACTCCGTGGGATGATGTATAGAGTTGTGATATTGATTTGTAAGAAGGACACTGATGTCCGTGTTCATGGCTGCGCCTGGTCGGGCCCAAGGCGCAGAGTAGAAAACAAGGGGTGTGCCAAGTTCTGTGCCTTCTATCATCGCTCTGTCATTTGGAGCCGAAGGCACGCTCAAAAAAATGTGACAAATGGACCTTGGGATCCGCTGCAGCTGTGAAGCTAATCTTGGACTTGGGCAGCACTGGATTTGCACCGGATGATCTGATGCAAACAAGACACCTGGTGCCTCCAACTGAACCGGTTCCTGAAGCTTTGGGATGGCTCTGTTGACCATTGCAGAATGTCGGTCCATACTTTTTGTCTCTCAGCAGGACATCGGGTTGGGGGGGGTTCGTTCGCAGGGATCTAGGACAGCCATTAAGGGCCCACAGTATGGTCTCCAAGGGTGCCACTTGGCAGAACTGAAGGCATTGGGTGTGTGCCCATGCAAAATTTATTGCTTTTGGCAGAACCGGAGGCATTGGGTGTGTACCCATGCAAAATTTATTACTTTTGGCAGAACCGGAGGCATTGGGTGTGTGCCCATGCAAAATTTATTACTTTTGGCAGAACCGGAGGTATTGGGTGTTGCACTTGCTGCGATATTGCGCCACTCTGGCCTGGCCGGGACCGCTGCCTCCTGCGGAACCCCTGCCGCTGACCCCCCCCCGTCCCCCCGCCCCAACTGCCCGGGGGTGCACCTTGTAGAAAAGGAAAAACGGCAACCAGCTCAGCGTTGGCAGTAGCCAACTGGCGATGCTGGCTAATTGCCTGCGGTTTGCTTCCCGTCCTTGTTAGTTGGGTCCTTGGTAAGCGAATGTCCACTGGTTGTGAAGCAGCACATGATCTGGCTGGGGTCGTCCATTATTTCACAGGTGTGTCGTGTTCTGACACCAGGCAGCTTTCTCTGTAGTATCAGAGGAAGCAAACGGTGTTCCCTCTCTTTGTGAGGGGTAGGCCTGTTTTACAGGTACTCTCTGATGGTGCGCCAATGGTGTAACATATGACCGAACTGTACTCACCTTTGCAGCTTCCGGACTATGTCCACTGAAAGCAAATTTTGTTTGCCACAGGTGTGGCGTGTTCAGGTCACGTACAGCAAGCTCCTTTCAGGAGGGAACATGTGTTTGTACCCCCTCAGCGCCCGTTATGTTGCATCTTTGCTGATGTGCATAGATAGTGGAGTACCCCAACCAAGAAGGGGATACATGAGAATTTGGCTGCGGCAAACACTCTGGACTAAGGGCTGAACTTGTCTATGGCAAGGACATTCAGTCGATCAGAAGCGACCATTGCCCCCCCGCTCCCTCCCTTCATTGTCACGCTCAGGGTCATCCCTATGGATCCCTATGTGCATCTCTGTGGAATAGAGTAAAACAAATGCTCAACATCCTCCGTAATCCATCTTGGGCCCGGGCTTGAATCGGGTACACCACCGCAACTTGTTGTGGGTTGTCGCCGCCACGTCACTGGTCACTGGTCACCGGTCGCCGGTATGTCGCCGCAGTCCAGTGGTTGTGCCTTGGCGCCGCAATTCACTTCTCGTGGTTTGTCTCCGCAATCCACTTGTTGTGGGCTGTCGCTGCATCCACTGGTTGTGGGCCTGTTGCACCTGGTTAGGGTTAGGCCATTGTGTGGTGTATCCCGCCCCCCTCCTCCCCACAGGCCGGGTCGGTGCGGAGCAGCCCGATGTTGGGACTCGCCCTGTCGGGGGGCGCATCACGTCTGTTGTACTGAGCCCCGAAGACGATGCACAGTCCCTAAGTCAACCGGTTGCAACCGCCACGGCAATTGCCGCCGAAGAGAAAGCCGCCGGCCCCACTGTGGACCGGAAGTACCGCCTGGTGTACAGCAAATCGCATGGCACACTGCAGGACCCGGAGCGGAGGATGCCGGAGCCCTGGCCGCCCGCAGCAAATCGGGCCATAACTGGCGGTTCCAGCTTGCTCAGCACTTAAAAGCCCTGCAGACCCCTGCACAAGAGTCGCAAGCAGTATGGAGACTGGCTCAGGAACGTAGAAACGCCTACAAGAGCACAAGTTGCGGTCAGCAAGGCGGGCCTGCAGGGGATTAGTTGCCCATGCGACCCCTCTTGTTACGCGCACGAGAATGGGTTATGTTAACCAGGTGCCGCATTTCCGTGGTGCATCCCACACGCTCAAACTTCGTCCCCGAACCGGTAAGGCTGGATGAGTGCCAGCCTTGTGCTGTGAAGGGGTCGTCTTTTTTTTCACAGGGGTGTCGTGTTCTGACACCAGGCAGCTTTCTCTGTAGTATCAGAGGAAGCAAACAGTGTTCCCTCTCTTTGTAAGGGGTAGGCCTGTTTACAGGTACTCTCTGATGGTGCGCCAATGATGTAACATATGAACGAACTGTACTCACCTTCCGAGCTTCCGGACTATGTCCACTGAAAGCAAACTTTGTTTTCCACAGGTGTGGCGTGTTCAGGCCACCTACAGCAAGCTCCTTTCAGGAGGGAACATGTGCTTATACTCCCTCAGCGCCCGTTCTGATGCATCTTTGCTGATGTACATAGATAGTGGAGTACCCCAACCAAGAAGGGGATGCATGAGAATTTGGCTGCGGCAAACACTCTGGACTAAGGGCTGAACTTGTCTATGGCAGGGACATTCAGTCGATCAGAAGCGACCATTGCCCCCCCGCCCCCCCCCCCCCTCACTGTCACGCTCAGGGTCATCCCTATGGATCCCTATGTGCATCTCTGTGGAATAAAGTAAAACAAATGCTCAACATCCTCCGTAATCCATCTTGGGCCCGGGCTTGAATCGGGTACACCACCGCAACTTGTTGTGGGTTGTCGCCGCCACGTCACTGGTCACTGGTCACCGGTCTGTCGCCGCAGTCCAGTGGTTGATGCCTTGGCGCCGCAATTCACTTCTCGTGGTTTGTCTCCGCAATCCACTTGTTGTGGGCTGTCGCTGCATCCACTGGTTGTGGGCCTGTTGCACCTGGTTAGGGTTAGGCCATTGTGTGGTGTATCCCGCCCCCCTCCTCCCCACAGGCCGGGTCGGTGCGGAGCAGCCCGATGTTGGGACTCGCCCTGTCGGGGGGCGCATCACGTCTGTTGTACTGAGCCCCGAAGACGATGCACAGTCCCTAAGTCAACCGGTTGCAACCGCCACGGCAATTGCCGCCGAAGAGAAAGCCGCCGGCCCCACTGTGGACCGGAAGTACCGCCTGGTGTACAGCAAATCGCATGGCACACTGCAGGACCCGGAGCGGAGGATGCCGGAGCCCTGGCCGCCCGCAGCAAATCGGGCCATAACTGGCGGTTCCAGCTTGCTCAGCACTTAAAAGCCCTGCAGACCCCTGCACAAGAGTCGCAAGCAGTATGGAGACTGGCTCAGGAACGTAGAAACGCCTACAAGAGCACAAGTTGCGGTCAGCAAGGCGGGCCTGCAGGGGATTAGTTGCCCATGCGACCCCTCTTGTTACGCGCACGAGAATGGGTTATGTTAACCAGGTGCCGCATTTCCGTGGTGCATCCCACACGCTCAAACTTCGTCCCCGAACCGGTAAGGCTGGATGAGTGCCAGCCTTGTGCTGTGAAGGGGTCGTCTTTTTTTTCACAGGGGTGTCGTGTTCTGACACCAGGCAGCTTTCTCTGTAGTATCAGAGGAAGCAAACAGTGTTCCCTCTCTTTGTAAGGGGTAGGCCTGTTTACAGGTACTCTCTGATGGTGCGCCAATGATGTAACATATGAACGAACTGTACTCACCTTCCGAGCTTCCGGACTATGTCCACTGAAAGCAAACTTTGTTTTCCACAGGTGTGGCGTGTTCAGGCCACCTACAGCAAGCTCCTTTCAGGAGGGAACATGTGCTTATACTCCCTCAGCGCCCGTTCTGATGCATCTTTGCTGATGTACATAGATAGTGGAGTACCCCAACCAAGAAGGGGATGCATGAGAATTTGGCTGCGGCAAACACTCTGGACTAAGGGCTGAACTTGTCTATGGCAGGGACATTCAGTCGATCAGAAGCGACCATTGCCCCCCCGCCCCCCCCCCCCTCACTGTCACGCTCAGGGTCATCCCTATGGATCCCTATGTGCATCTCTGTGGAATAAAGTAAAACAAATGCTCAACATCCTCCGTAATCCATCTTGGGCCCGGGCTTGAATCGGGTACACCACCGCAACTTGTTGTGGGTTGTCGCCGCCACGTCACTGGTCACTGGTCACCGGTCTGTCGCCGCAGTCCAGTGGTTGATGCCTTGGCGCCGCAATTCACTTCTCGTGGTTTGTCTCCGCAATCCACTTGTTGTGGGCTGTTGCTGCATCCACTGGTTGTGGGCCTGTTGCACCTGGTTAGGGTTAGGCCATTGTGTGGTGTATCCTGCCCCCCTCCCCCCCACAGGCCGGGTCGGTGCGGAGCAGCCCGATGTTGGGACTCGCCCTGTCCATCGGGGGGCGCATCGCGTCTCTTGTACTGAGCCCTGATGACAATGCGCAGTTGCCAAGTCAACCGGTTGCGACCGCCACGGCAATTGCCGCCGAAGAGAAAGCCGCCGGCCCCACTGTGGACAGGAGGTACCGCCTGGTGTACAGCAAATCGCATGGCACACTGCAGGACCCGGAGCGGAGGATGCCGGAGCCCTGGCCTCGCAGCAAATCGGGCCATAACTGGCGATTCCAGCTCGCTCAGCACTTAAAAGCCCTGCAGACCCCTGCACTACAGTCGCAAGCAGTATGGAGACTGGCTCAGGAACGTAGAAACGCCTACAAGAGCACAAGTTGCGGTCAGCAGGGCGGGCCTGCAGGGGATTAGTTGCCTCTGCGACCCCGCTTGTTACGCGCACGAGAATGGGTTATGTTAACCAGGTGCCGCATTTCCGTGGTGCATCCCACACGCTCAAACTTCGTCCCCGAACCGGTAAGGCTGGATGAGTGCCAGCTTTATGCTGTGAAGGAGTGGTCTTTTTTTTTCACAGGTGTGTCGTGTTCTGACACCAGGCAGCTTTCTCTGTAGTATCAGAGGAAGCAAACGGTGTTCCCTCTCTTTGTGAGGGGTAGGTGCACCAATGATGTGTCAGATGACGGAACTGAACTCACCTTCGCAGCTTCCGGACTATGTCCACTGAAAGCAATTTTTTTTTCCCACAGGTGTGGCGTGTTCAGGTCACATACAGCAAGCTCCTTTCAGGAGGGAACATGTGCTTATACTCCCTCAGCGCCCGTTCTGATGCATCTTTGCTGATGTACATAGATAGTGGAGTACCCCAACCAAGAAGGGGATACATGAGAATTTGGCTGTGGCAAACACTCTGGACTAAGGGCTAAACCTGTCTATGGCAGGGACATTCAGTCGATCAGAAGCGACCATTGGCGGAGCATTAGCGCGCCGGGCATTTTTTTGACCCGTGCCCCACCTGTGACCTTTTATGGGGCACACTAAGCACAGTGCACGCGCAGTGCAACTTTTCGACGTCTAGCCGTCCTACAACCCCATATTTTGCGATACTATGGGCATTATTGTAAAGGGTAAAAAAATGTATGTCCACCCCATGTGTCTCCATGGCCCGCACACGCGTGTGGAAATCACCCCCCTCCTGCAGCAAGATGATGTAACCCCCCTCATTGCACGGATGAATCGCACGCACACTCACCCAGAGGATCCTGTGAGACAGCTTTTTCCGGACGATCCCGGGACGGACTCTGAGGGTTTGGCTTCATCAGATCAGGACAGCCAATCGGGATGCTCCACCATTGAATCGCCAAGGCACGGTGTTGTTGATGACTACCTCTCCAGTGGCAGTTCGAGCGACCACCCCCTCTCCTCGGATAATGAGTTCAGCATAGATGTCAGCTCCACCGGAAAGCGACTGCAGTTAGTATAGCGCAGCGGGGTAACGAAAGTTCCGCCACCGGGCCCCCAGCACCCCCCCCCCCCTGTCCTGCTTCCCCTCCTCCCTCCTCCCCTCCTTAGCCTTTTTATAATTTAAAGGCGGGGGTACATCGGGTCATCCAATGGGCTCGGCCAAAAATGATGGGGCTTGGGACTGGAGACGTCTAAAAGACGAGGACCCCGCGGCGAAGTCAACAGCATGGGCCCACCTGATTCAGACGCCCTGGATGGCCCGTATGATCCCGCTTCAGCATCGTACAGAGGTGCTGGTGGCGGGCGTGGCAGGATGGTCTCGGGACGGAGTCAGCTGGAGTGCGGTGAAGCTGGCCAGGACCTTCCATGAGACGCTGGGGATCTCGTTTCAATCCCCTGATCCGCAGCGGTACGTCGACGCGCTGCTGTATGGGCTGACACTTGCCTGGGGAGTAGAGGTGACTGCGTTCAGCCTGTCTGCGGAAGAGGCGGCCGTCGGGTTCGCCGTCTGCGACTTAATCGCCAAGCCGCCTGGAAAATCGGCGAGCAGGAGAGGAGGAGTGGGGATCAAGGGTGAGAGACACTCTCAGGGGAAGAACGCAAAGCCCGAGGCCAACAGTGGTATGGCTCTGGACGAGGAGGCGGGCGCCGGAGCCGGTGAGCGCGAAGGAGGTGGGGGGCCGGCCGCGGCTGAGGAGGACGAGGAGGACGAACTGACGTACAAGGAGCCCAGCTTCAAAAATGCCAGGTGGCTGAGAAAGAGGCCCGGGGCCCCGCGGTGGACGGTCAAACTGTGCCGCCTGGTTGAGAGGTTAATGGAGGCCGAGGAGTCTGAGACTGCGACAGAGGTGTCCACGATCATTGACGATGTCTGGCAATTGCTCCTTGATTGGGACAAGTCGGGTAAGGACGCGGTCAAGGCAAAAATAAAGGAGGTCAAAAAGAGGAACAAGAAGAAGGCCAAAAAACAGAGGCGAAAGGAGAAAAAGAAGGAGATGAAGGAGCGCCGATCATCTCGGAGGGGAAAAGGGAGGCGCAGGTCCTCCGACTCGGATTCGTCGTCCACGGACAGTAGCAGCGACAATGCGTCCGATACATCATCCTCGGCAAGCTCCAGCTCATCGGGGCGCCACTCAAAGCGCAAAAGCAGAGGTGGCACGCAGGGGAGCACGAGTCAGCCGGAGTTCAAGTGGATAGACGGAAAGCGCCACTTCCGCAGCAAGAAAGCAGGAGACTGGGTTAATTGCGAAAACCCTCCAAAAACGGCATGCCCGGAGTGTGGTGGCCACCATTGGTGGTTTGACAGGGAGAAGCACGGGTGTAAAGGCCGAAGGAAGTGACTGCGGAGCCATGACGATGGAGACGGGGCTGCAGGAGGCACGCGGGGGAAGAGGAGTGCGAGCGCGAGTGGCCGTGGGCGACCGCGCGCGACAGACTCGAGGCGGCGATGGCTGACGAGTACGGGACGGCTTTTGATGCCACGACAGTGCGGGGCCTGCAGGATGGTACCCTCGACGGGTATCTGCGGCAGCTCAGGCGACTGGCCAGGCTGGAGCGGATGCGACCAGGCGACGGTGCTCGGGGTATATTGGAGGCCAGGCTCATGCAGGTTGTGCAGGGCGACCTGTCAGAGAGCGCCGCAAAAATCGTTCTGGCTGCGGCGAGGCTGGCCGAAAAAATGGAGTGGCTTGCCCCGGTGGTGCGGAAGTCTGATTGGTACCTGGTTATGTCTATCGAACAGCGGCGGTGCAAAGAGCAGCGGGCGGAGGCGAAGGAGTGGGCGCAACTGGAGGACCTGTGCAGGCTGTGTGCGGCTGCCTCCAGCTTTTGCGGAATGGGAGGCGGTGGCGCTGGCGTGCGTGTCGGCGGGACACTGCCTGCGGGGTTCCGAGGCGGGGGGTGGGGTGGGGCAGGAAGATGAAGGAGTGCGGTTTTTTGGAACAAAGTCCAGGAGGGGGGTCCAGCGACAGGAAGTGGGGCCCTGGGTGCGAGAATGGTTACAGCTCCTGGCGAAACTCAGGGCACTCAAGGGGTTCCACCCCGACAGGGGGGCGTGGCACGAGTCCAGGGAAGCGCTGGGGAAGACGTTGGTCAGCCTGCTGGAGAGGGGGAAGGGGAAGAAAACTGTCCGGTGGCACAGTTTCCGTAGGATGGGGGCAGCACAACTTCGGAAAATGGGGGCGCCGCTCACAACAATCATGCTGTGGGGGGGGTGGAAGTCAGCGAAAGTCGCGCAGATGTATACCGAGGCCCCCCCCAGGTGGAAGTTTGCCCGCTCGGGAAAAATCCCATGGCCCATGTTGGGGGGGGGGGGGGGGCAGAGCCAGGCTACTGCACAAAGCAGGGCTCCACACTCTCTTTCTGGCCGTCATGGATACGCCGGGAAATCGCCTTCGCGGCCGGGGAAGCTTCCCGACTTGCTGGGGGATCGCCTGAGGGGTGTGAGAATGCTTGCAAACGAGGAAGGACAGTGTCCCCGAGTGCGAGTGCTGCGAGGACAGTTGCGAGATGCGGCGAGGGCGATAAGCGAAATGCGGGGCGTCAAGGTGCACAGGCAACAGATGGTGCGTAACCTCATTACGGGGATGGGTGAGGCAGTGCTCAGACTTGAGTGTGGAGAGGAGGGTCTGGATACGCTGTGCAGTGTGTTGACAAAAGTTGGGGAGGGGGACTTAGACGAGGAGGACGATGGGTACTACAGTAGTAGTGACGAGGAGGGGGTGGTTACCGAGGAAATGGCTGCTCGGGGGGTGGGGGAAGCGGGGTGTGTGACAGTGTCGGATAAGATCTGGAACAGCCTGGTCCCTCGTGACCTTCTGGGGGTGTACCGGAGGCAGTTGAGGGAGGACAGTGCGGGGGTTGAAAAGTCACAGGGGGGGAGACCGGGCCCTGTGGATGCAATGCTGGAATCCCTCAGAACTAAGACTAAGGGACTGCGCAGAACAAAGCGACCCGAGACGGCCAAAATGTTCCTTACGTGGAAGAATGCACTAAAATGCCGAGCCATTCTTGATGCGCGGGGAGTCAACGCAAGCGACCCCCGGAAGCCCCCAAAGTTCAGACTCCCTGGACACCGACAGAAGACCCGACAGACCCGTCAAGACCGCCACCTCAGGCGACTACGATTGGGACACCGCCGGTGTGAGCACAGTCATCCTCAACAATCTGGGCCTCTCTGACGACCCTGAAGCCGCCGCTATGCTGAAGGGGAACACGATCAGGAACACCCACCTAGCTATGATCGCCATGCTGGACCACTACGTGCAGACCCGGGTCACCAGTGAGGGTTCCAACGCTGCCTCTGACCATGCGAATGACGAGATGGCTGGCCGTTTCAACCCCCTGGGTCCCTCTGACGATCCCGTGGCCGTTGCTGAGCTGAAGGCGAATGAGATCACGCACGCCCGCTTAACGATGATCTACATGCTGGTCTACTATGTCCAGGCCTTGGTCACCAGTGAGGGCCCCAGCGCGGCCTCTGGCCATGCGACAGACGAGTTGGCTGAGCGTACCAACCCCCGCCGTTACACCAACCAGTCCTACACCGAAGGCACGCAAAGGCCTACTGAGACGACCTCCGCCAATACGACAAGGACGAACGTGGATGCCAGTAACGCCACCAACAAGGCGGCAGACGTGAGCCGGGACGTGGGCACCCACGACCCGTACCATTTCCAGCCTCAAGTGATGAGTCCAAGGTATGCCTCCCACCCAAACATCCAACCGGCGGTGCGGAGCCCAGCTCCCCGCCCAGACACCGACAACCAACCGCCGGACACAACCGACAGGACGGAGAACAACACAACGGCGGTGCGGAGCCTCGCTCCCCGCCCTTGGCATGCCACTGTACGACTCAACAAAACGACCTCATGGAGGCCACGACCGCTGTGCTACATAGGATTGATGACACACATCATCCTGCTACTGCTACACAACGGGGACGGCGGAGTGGAGCCCTGCTCCCCGCCAGCCAACACCACCGACCAGACAACGTACCAAAACATCATGACACACTACGGAATGGCCAACGGCGGAGCGGAGCGACGCTCCCCGCCAACAATGCCAACCATGACGACGGTGCGGAGCCCTGCTCCCCGTCCGTGTCACTACCCAAACCACACCGTAACCGTTGCGCAGTTTTCTGCGCAGGAACTGCACCGACAACCGGACATACACCCTGTGTTGCATGTGACGCCGTTGCCATCGCATACACCGCACTGCTCGCGAACTAGGAATTGCCGCAACACGGCGTTCTCACAACGATCCACCCCCCCCTCCCAACCCCACCCTGCGTGGCGCTGTAGGTCGGTGATCGTGAGCGGCGCCGGACCCCCGGTTTGCCTTCCGGCAACCGGGTCAGTCAAGGGCATCAAACATGCCCTCCATCACCTCACGCCACACCTACCCCCACCGCAACACCAGCGGCTGTTCTACCAAGGACAGCTGCTCAGAGACCACGACCCGACCCCGACCACGACCACAACCGGACCCATCCACCTGACGTTGCGACTGGTGGGACTGAAGGGAGGAGGCAGACGGTCACGGAGAGACACAGACAGTGACAGCACCAGCGACAGCGACAGTGACAGCCACAACCGACGGAAAAAGTCCCGGAAGCGCAGCTCCAAGGGCGAACTCACCCAGGCCCTGCGGGCCATGACGTCCCTTGCGGACTCTGTGGCAGGAATCTGCCGGTTGATCCAACCACAGCAAACCGTGACGCCTGAGGCCCCAGCGCCACAGCGCAGCACTGACAGACACAGTGACCAAGCCCGCACCCAGGCAGAACCGTCACAAGACGAGGCGGCACCACAGGCACGACGACGCTACTGCGTGAGCATCGACACGCGCCAAGGGGAACGACAGGTCTCCCTGCACGAACCTGGACAGCAGCCTCAACACTCACCCCTCTGCCCCCCAACCCCTGTGGCCCAACCGCTGCGTTTCTACCGCAATCCTCACAGCCCGGAGGTGCCATGTGCGGTCCCTGCCCTCCAACACGGACACGGGGACGTAAGCCGACAGCCCCTCCCACAGCAGGCGGCCACACGCATGGAACACACGGCGGCGCAGCCGGTGTACCACAGTGAACCACTGCGTGTACCACAGACACAGCACGAACCTCAGGCGCAATACCGGGCAGCCACCCGCATGGAACACACGGTGGCGCAGCCGGTGTACCACAGTGAACCACTGTATGTACCACAGACACAGCACGAACCACAGGTGCAGTATCGGGCCGTCGTCGAACGCCATGGACAGCACATACTGCCAGAGGACACTTCAGGGACCTGGGCCAGGTTCAGCGAGCAGAATGCAGCTGCGCTCGAGATCCTGCGCACCGAGCCACCGATGCAGCGACACACGGATGCCGAACCGGCGACGGGTTATCTGGACATGTGGCTCTCAAGGGATCGCACACGACCACTGGCGGACCCGCATGCCCCCCGACGACGACCAACGGACGCACCAGACGAGCACCCCGTGCACCAGCCTGGACCCCCTCAGATCCAGGGGGAAAGGGCACCGTGGCGCGATGCACACGCAGAGCAGGCACCAGAACAGGGACCGGAACCATCCGGTTGGGGACAGGCTGGGGTTTTCCCCTTCACTGGAGGCTGGGACGTGGTGGCCGCACAGCAAGCACAGCAGGCACCCCCCCGTCAGCCGCGAGGAAGGAGGCGCCGACCCAGGACCCATAAGGGGGAACTGGGGACGGTCATTCCCAACATCCCCACCATTCCACCCCCTGATCAACGAGATACCGCGTCACCTGATGTGCTGGTATGTGCATACATATGCATGAGGGGTACAGCGGGAGCCTGTGGCTACCTCCCCAACACCTGCCTTGCGCCATTCTCCACAGTGACCAGCGGGAACGGACAACCTGGAACGGACCGCGTCGACTGCACGGTGACCGCACGTTGGCAAGTCGGCCGTAAGGTTTTTGCACCTCAGGCATGCACGCTAATGACTGGTGCCGCTGGCACACACTCGGCCAGGACCTTGGCCACTGCCTGCCAGGCCGCAGTTTATTTATCCGGGTACACCGGCGTGGGCGCTTTCTTTGCCACCGGTGATGCCCGGCATGCTGACCGGCAACGGACAGCACAGGACGGACAGACAGGAATGTCATATATGGCCCCAATCCGGCCATCAACAGTGCGGGTCCAGACAGACAGGCAACGGGCTGCGAAGGCGACGGGCCGTGTGAACGTGCCCGCCTGCCGACCATGCGTGGGGATGGCAGGCGCTACTGGCACCTACCCGGCTGGGCCCTTGGCCACCGACTACTCTCCCGCTCTACACACCGGTGTGGGCGCGCTCGACGCCCCCGGTGACGCCCAGTCTGCTGACCAGCGACAGGCTGTACACAATAACCAGAGAGGAATGTCATATATGGCCCCAAACCGGCCATCAGTACGCGGGGGCGCCGCGCAGGCCCCGACCGACGGGCAACGGACTGGACAGGCACCTGCGACTATGACCAGAATACACACATTTCCTGGATCACATCCCTTCGTGCTATTGCCACAGTATCGTGAGGAACCCCCCTACCCCTCGGGGCACCCCCCCCCCCTCATGGGAGAAATGCCTCGCGACCCACCATCTGGGCAGGCACCCCCCAACAATCGACGACACCCCCCCGTCCTCATTGGGTTGTTGCGCGACCCCACGGTCGACGGTGATATCGAAAAGAACCCGGGGCCTGAAGACGCGCAGACCACAGGGAACGACATTCCCCCCCAGCACAGAGAGATGGTCACCCGGCTAGCCAGCGAGATCGAAACGGCCTCCAACCCCCACTACCCCGCTAAACTATACAAATACGCGACACAGGCACTCACGGAGGCACTGCAAAAAAAGCGGCGCGCATCCACCCCTCCCTTAGGACACAACATACACGCTCCATGTGCAGAACCGTCTACCACACATGGCACATTGGAGGTGCCATCACCAGAGGCACCCCTGGTGAAAGAGGTACATGGCCCAGGCACACCACGACCCGCCCCCTTGGAAACTACCGAGTCGACTGTAAAAACACAAAAACACCACTCACCGGTAGGATGAAACATGACCACGGCCATCGATGTAGTTTGCCCCCGATGCAACATGGCCGACTTTGTGTACTTCCGCTGCACCACATGCAAGTATTTTGCCATACACCAACCGGATACCCCAGACTTGGTGCCACGGCGACTCTACAACGTGATGTCCCCAGACCCCTTATACCCACGACAGGAATCCTGGCAAGAGGCCATACCGGACACCACCTCGCAAAACTACCGCACGCCAGTGCCACACAAGACGGGCCCCCGACCGACCGTGGAGGACACCCCGGACGGATGGTTACGCGACGTCACAAGCGACGGGGATGTCGAACCTAACCCCGGCCCCAGCCCATCAACACCCTCAGCGAAGCGCACGCGATACAACCAAGACACACCACATATGTACCAAACACCTAGGATGCTACGCAAACGCACCGTGGACAACATCTCCCCCGGACAAAAACGGAGGCGCACAGACCACGTACCCATGGCGAACCAGGAGCATCAATCGTCAACACTGGTATATAACCACCACAAACGAAAGGCGGACGGGGAACCTACCCACCAACCACTGCCCAAAAGGCACCAGAGCACGACCCACTGGGACGAGCAACAACCCCTCGGGAACCAAGGAAACCTACGCATGAAACGGCCATATGAAGACACCACTGACCAGGTCATAGGTGACTCACCACGCAGGAAGATCCGCCGAACACAACGCCTACGCAATCGCCCCTACCCGAGACCTACGAGCTGGGTCCACGACCCGACTCAAGACGGAGACACAGAGCCCAACCCCGGACCGACCACACCCGCAGTGGAACGCACAGCCCAGACCACACCGCCGGAGGACTGCCCGGTATGCTTGGACAGCCCCGCGGATACACACCTGAGCTGCGACCCCAGGCACAGGCTGTGCCAGGACTGCGCCAACGACCCACGACTGCTAAGATGCCCACTGTGCCGCGGCACCCTGCAACCAAAGATCCCCCCCCCACCCCCGGATGACCCAACATACGCGTATTTCCACATACAAATCTACAACAACAGACTCCTCACATACACGGATCGCTGCGCAACTCCCAACCCGCCAGTGCACGTGGCATACAACGTGTGGAGGAGGCTACCTAGCACGACAGGCCAACTGTGGGAGGTACACCTCAGGACTGACCTCCCATACTACCACATCGCAAGACACAGACTGCATGTCCTCACGGGCACGAGGGAGGGCTTCCACATGGCCTTATCCATCCGATACTGGCTCTTTCTGGTCCAACCCTTGCAACACGACCTGCCCCTGGAGCACGACACCACCGGCTGGGCGCCACCCGATCACCCATCGGATGTGCGCAATGACGGGATCACATCCATTACCCCAGACGAGGTCTACCCACAACACACCCAATGGGTGCCGGATGCCACGCAGGACGGTGATGTGGAACCCAACCCAGGCCCGGATAGCAACGCCCCGCCCCATGGCCTGGTGCGCACCCTGACAGAAAACTACGAAAGGCACACGTCCGGACTGCACACTGGTGTGCAAGACCAGGGGGACGAAAAGGAAAACCCGGACATCCTGGAGACAAACTCAAACCCCCCACCAGAGGATACCACTGAGCGGGAGCCCCCCCAGAATGGGGAACCTAGCACACCACCCGACCAACACACCGAAGGGCTAAGTTACGTCCCCCCTCCACCCCAAGAGGATACACAGGCATACACATTCCACGAAGACGGCAACAACCCACTGGACAAACTACCCATACACACACCTACGGAATACCAGCTCATAGAAGAACTCGTAAAGCTCAACACGGGCGCGTCACAACAACCAATGACTACAGCAGAGCAAGACACATTGAAAGCATCAGTTGTGTACGACGCACAAACCAGACTAAAAACCTACTTAACAAAGCACCCAAACCGTGCAGTGACCACAGAGCACATCAGGAGGCAAACACAGGAAGGGGTATGGTATGACAGGAACACCTACCAACTCCCTCTGTTTGCGCAACACAAACTGCACGACGTCATGACGGTGAGGCATGAGGCCGACTCTGACGGTATACACACGGTATCCGAGATGGCCGAAGCACACCAATACACAGTACACACGGAAGCCGACCATCAAGGGAACCCAGACATCCGGAACAAGACATACTTACTACTGCCACAGGCAACCGGGACCCGCCGCAACCATGAACGACGCATGCAGCGCGCCGCCATACAAACAGAATGGGGCGGAAGTGAGGACGAACGGGTTGACCAAGTCCTACGGGCACTCGGCGACCCGGGGGCCAAGGAACTGATCCTGGCCTACGAGGCGGACCGCCAAGACATTACAGCACTACAAACCTACCGCATGGACTGCCTCCACCGCGCCCCCCTGCGCAAACTGGCCCGTTATGTAAGGGGCGTATACCGATTCGACAAATTCCCCGTGCGCAAGTGGTCCCCGGAACACGAAACTATGGTCGACCACCTGCAACCCAAACCCATCATGGCCCTGCACCTGGACAATACCATAAAGATGGGACACGAGCCCACGCACAAAACATACGCACTCACGAAGGGCACACCCATACAAGTGGGACTGGAAGACCGCACAGACACACTACAACCAGAACCGGCTAAGACTACAATCGTGGTGGAGTGCCCACCAGAGACGGGCATTAGGACGCGAGACGCATTTATGAAACGGATCAACGGCCACCAGTCTGACGTCGCATCCACCATAGCAAGCAAAGACCCCCACAACACTTTTCGGTGGAAGTGCGCTTCCGAGCACACCGCAGGGCAAAGTGGGTCGCACGCCTGGAGACTACACCTGCCCATGCAATTGCTGCCTCGCTTGACACAAGCACTGCAGACCATAAAACAAGAGGAGGAAAACGCCGGCAACCCTGGACCGTACTGGCTCACCGAAACGGACTATGAGAGCCTGTATATACTGAGACAACAATACACGGAACACAAAGAAGACAGAATAACGTCCGTACAGGAGATACTGGACGACCTCGACAGGGAACAGCTCGAGCTAGGAAGGAGCATTGCATCCTTCCTCAAGGGGTTCCGACCAGTGGACTCGTACCGTCTACTGGTACAATTCCACCCAGATGCAGACCGACGCTTGATTGCCCAACTGCTAAAGGGCATGAAAAGCTACGAACTGGTCCACGTGATGACCAACGTCATCCTCAACCGCAACAACTGGACACAGTCCACGAGCCGCTCTAGGGACATCAAGCGGCCGCCAAAACCGACTAGGCACGACACCACGACGGTGTTCGTAGGGTGGACACAGGGCGCAGGAGACGACACGGCGAAAGTCGTGGCATCATTCTTTGGATGCTGGACCAGCTGGAAGCCGGAACCCAACATGTGGAGCGACGCGGGCTGCACCTACGCCTCCCTCCAATACCAGCACGCCACGGCAGTGGCCCTCAGTGCCGGACAATACATCGGGGTGGCACCCGGTGAATACGTCCACATCACGCTGGGAGATGACAACACGGACACACAGGCGGCAGAGCGTATCGACCAGATGCTCGCGCACAAAATGCCGCAGGAAACGGGCGACGACGCGGCCTTCAGGAGACGAATGAAGGCAGGGAAGCAACTGGGCTCAGACATGATGACTAAACGCGTCATCAAGGAAATCAACAGGGAAAAGCAGCTTTTCGCAGAACCGGAACCCATCAACGTGGCTGACTGGGACGAGGCCATCCTGAACGAACTCGGCCATGCCACCAACGACGACACCCCATCAGACACCCACCCACATATGGCCACCATGGACACGGACGAAACCCCCGCCCAGCAACCAGACAACCCGGCAAAATTAACCACACCACACGCACGGCAGCCACACCCAGCACAGAAAACCAAGGCCCACAACAAGACACCACAGAAAACGCCCACAAAAACAACGCCACCACCAAAAAAGAAGAAGGCAGCGCCTGCATCGCCGCAACCCACACAACAAGCAGACAGTACGGCTGCCTTCACTGTGGACGTCAGACACAAGGGGAAAGGAAAGGGGCCGCCAAAAAACCCGCAGTGCAAAGGGAAAAAGTGAGGTGCCTATTCCTCATGCCCTGCATCGCCATTATGGCCCTCCTCCTACCCCTGGCCCCCACGCATACTGAGGGGCCATTGTATCTGCTCCCCGTGAACCGGAGAGTCCGCAGACGATATACCCCGCCGTTACGGCACCGGCACGGTTACGCACGGGGCCCCAACCCCCCGAGTTACCGTATATGGCGGCCAGGCCTACTCCTCCTCTATATCGTCTGTTTCTTCCACACCCCGACCGCCCCAATCACGGCGGCGCCATGCCGCTACCATGCACCTGTCACGATCACCACGGTAACCAGCCCATATAACACGCGGTATAACACCAACTGGGTCCTCCAATGCGGAGATGTGCACCCCAACCCCGGGCACCGTAGGATATATCAGCTCCGGCGGGGATGCCGGGATGTGCGGGGACCCCCCATACCGTTGCTGGACATTGAGGAGTATGCACAACACCTGGTGGTCAACACCAATCGACGGTATGACAGTCTAGACGACACAACCACCGCGAAGGACCACGACATGAAACTGGCCTCCTGGAACATACAAGGAGCACAGGGATCCGTCAGCCTACAACGGTGGGCCAACACCCTCCACCTAATCAGCCAGTGCCGTATCGACCTATGCGGCATCCGGGAGTATCACCCAGGTTTCCCTAAACCAGAGGCGGCCACAACAGCACTCAACAACGACTACAAGTGCTACGCTGCGCCTGGGAACGAACCGCGGATAGCTTTCATTGTCCGCAACGCTGTGGTCCCTCACATACTCGAAACGTTATACTCCCCCAACGGATTGGCAGGGGCCATCATGATACAGCTCCCAAACAGCCCCCGCCGCACCATTGCGTGTGTGTACTCCAAATTCAGCCAACAGGACAAACAGGAGGTAGACCTATTTCTGCAGTCCCAGAGACCATACGACATCATTATGGGGGACTACAACGATGACATTTGGTCAACCAACCCGACACGCCCGTGGCAGGAAGACCTGGCCAGCGGAGTGTTCCTGGACCCCTTGCACGCTAGCAGCCAACCCCCGGACCCCCGGCAATACTATACCCGCATCCCTAGGCATGGACGCCCACGTCGCCTAGACGCCATCTTGATACGGCAACAAATACCGAACATACCCTGGACCTACTATGACACCATACAAATGCCCATATCGGATCATGCTATGGTCCTGCTTGGGGTCCGATGGAGGATAGGGGTCCCCGACCCACCACACAGAAAACCACAGCCCACAGTCGCGAAGTGGTATACAAAGCAATTTCAACGGTTTACTAGCACCATATCCACACTACCCATAACAAACAACGACCCATCACTACACACGGCACGACGGATACTGTCTGCTATAGCGCACGCGGCGCGACCACGACGACCCACGCGCGCAAAGACAGCGACCACCGCAGGCTGGTCGGAAACCACGGACCCCAAAACACGGTTACAGGAGTACGGGGAAATACAAGAGCAACACATACGAAGACACATCGGCAAACTGCGCCGGGCGGCAGTGCACAAATCGAGCTATTTTTATAAAATGGTCAAGAGATGGCGCACTGGACTCATAGCCCAGGACACACCGCAGCCCCCAATAGGAGGAACACAGTACGTACTCGACCACTTTGCGGGCGACCCAACATACGACGAAGACGCGTGCCGGCAACTCATACGGAAACATGTACGGCGCCGCACGTGGAACACAACGACCCCCACATACGAGGAATACTTGCAGTGCCTACGGGCACCAAAGAACAAATCTGCCGGACCTGACGGTGTCCCCCCACATCTGCTCCGGCACCTACCGGACCACGTGCAGCGGCAACTATACCAGGCAATCGTTGCAGTCTGGAACGGACAGCACATCCCAGTGGCTTGGCTGCGGTCCAGGGTAGTGCTCATCTATAAAAAGAAGGATCCCCAGGACCCACGAAACTACCGGCCAATCTACGTATCCACGGCCATATATAGTATACTTACACGCCTCTTCCTGACGCGTATATCGGGAGCCATGACCCCGGGACTATTGGACATACAACACGGCGCCACACAGGGCCGAAACACCACAACGTTGGCCACAAAACTATTAAACGACCTACACGTTGAGGACGGGTACGTGGCCCTACTTGATGTGGCCAAAGCTTTTCCATCAGTCCCCCGAACCATGCTGACTGGGATCGTCAAGGAGGCAGGGGCACCAGAGAACATCATACGGATGTTGGGGGAAATATACCAGCATACACCAGCCGTGCTGACCCTACACGGAAAAGACCTACCCATACGGCCCACCAGGGGTATGAAGGAGGGGTGCCCCCTCTCCCCAACGCTATTTCTCCTATACTACGACATACTATTACGTGAAACCATGGAACGATGCCCGGGAGCCCGACTGTACGTGTTCGTTGACGACATAGCTGTGCGTGCGCCCACGAGGGAAGCATTGCTGCACACCCTGGATACCCTCCACGACGTGCCCCACACAATGGGATTACGCTTCAACAAGGACAAAACTGAAGTGTGCCACTGGGCCAAGGACTACGACCTAACGCCCATCACGTGGCGGCACCAGCTCATCCCCGTGCGGCCACCTATAATGACATACCTGGGGCATGTGCTAGCCCACCCCACACAAGAAGACACAGCATGGGACATGGTCACAACACAGCTACACCACGACGTAGCGGCGTACAGGACCCTGCCGCTCAACGCCTACGAAAAGGTGGCCATCATCAACGCCGTCCTTATCCCCCGATGGACGTACAGGGGACTGTTCCTCGGAAATAGGACGCGAATGGCGTACTGGGACGACATACTGCTGCAGTTCATCAGGGATACACCCGGGGTAGAACAACAAATGAACAAACACCGGCTGACTACCAACCTCAGTCACGGGGGACTTGGCCTACGCCAGCTGTGGTGGTCCTACATCACCCGGTGGGTCACAATTGGCCAACAAGAACTGCAGCGCACTGGCCCTACACAACAACTCACCGCAACCCAATATAAATACATAGACGCCATTCGAGCCCTAGGGGGCACGGTGGGACAGCGTATATTCCAACCCCGACAACACCGACACTTGTCCGAGGGACTCTACGACTCGGAGAGCTCAGAAGAGGACCAGGAGACGCATGCAGGGAAGACACGGCCAGCTACCAACCGCATAGACTACAGCTGGATGAACCCCCCAGAGGAGCCAACCCCTGAGGAAACCCATGAGGTTTGTCAGGCACTCCCCCACCAGCGAAAACTACACGGAATCACCATACACTACACAGGAGAACCCACCACCACCCGGTGGTACACAGACGGGTCGAAACGTCACGGACGAGCGGGAGGGGGCATCTACAACGGAACATACCGTGCGGCCTTCCGGGTGCACGGGCCACAACAGGTTTACCGGGCCGAAACGATCGCATGCGCCCTAGCCTCAGAGCTGGCCAAGCCGGGGGACGACATTATACTAGACAACCAGAGTGTGGTGAAGGCCACACCTATAAAACGCAAAGGAGTGGTCAAGGACCAGGACTACCGCGACATAGGGTACCTCAACTCCACCACGAAACGACTGACGATCCGATGGACGCCAGGGCACCGCAAACTAGAACAAGCCACCACGTATAAAGACTACCAGGACATACAGGGGAACAACCACTCTGACGTCCTCGCCAATATGGGCGACAACCTGCCCATGGATTCCCAACAACCATAACCCCATGATATTGTCATCACAGGACAGATCATGCACACGCCTGCCAAGGCATGGATCATGCAAGTGCGTAGACAAAAACAAACACCAGACGTACACTGGGTGAGCTGGCTCCCCATGAAGCATTACAGACGAAACGCGTGGACACCCTGGCTGTGGGGGCAAGTGCGATGGTGGGGAATGGGCGCCCCCTGGGAACGGACACCCCGCCTCTGCTCCCAATGTGGCCACCAACACGGAGCATCGGTACAGTCAAAACTGGCTTACTGTCCTGCCTGGAGCGACTTCTGGGACCTGTGGCGCAAGAGCTCGACTGATTGGACCCCATACACGCACCAATGGCTGCAAGCGGCCGACAACCAAGAACTGTGGCTATGTGTCAGGCTGCTCATACCACTGTCCCTCGTCGACGCCATACCCACAGCGGAACGACACAAACTGCGAACGGAGGTGGGCCTGTTCCAGTATCGCATGATACAGTCCGTCCAAACACTAAGACGAAAGTACGCCGACCCAACACCACAACAACCACCGTCGCCCCTGTGGCTCACCAAATACATGGCACAGACACTTCCGCCACGAGAAACGCCCCAAAACCTACGGAACCAAGTCGGGGCGCCCACGTGGTGCGGCGCGAAACGCAAACGTAAGGCCGAGGACGCGACGGCTGACCCAATCGACCCCGGCCAATGGTTACAGGATGCACGCAACGCGGGCGATAGTGAAGCAGTGGCATGGTTCGTCGCGCGAGCCACTAACACAGGGGCAGACGACCACATAAAGAAACGTCAGCGCCTCAACGTTGACACACAGCGGTGGGAACAGTACAAGACAACCACAGACAGGCTGGCAAACGAACACGCACAGCAAGCACGGGACATATACCACAAAGCACACATGGAGGCAATGGCACGACAACACCTGCGCACTCTACACATGGGCTACACCAACGCACTGACGGCAAAAACCGACTACCACGGGCTTGTCGTAAAACTAGTCGACCAACAGAGACAAACACAACGACTGCACGACACACATGCACACCTGTACCAAATACGTAGGCAATGGTACGAACAAGCGAAGGAAGACACAAGGTTGTGGTACACTGACGCAAAACTACTACTGATAGTCAATGACTGCTACTGGAGGCTGAGTGCAGGCACTGCCAAGCTACTTGACCTGCACCATCAACAAGCGACCTACATGTGGCAGCAGCAGACACACCTGACTGCCATGGCACAGTACTACCAAGACGCCTGCAAACACAAGACATCACAATACTGGCAAACAACCCGACCAGCCCGACAGACGATATACCTGATACGGAAGCGGCCGCGGGAGCACTGGGACCCCACCTTGTGGGAAGTCCCGTTACAACCGCTACCGAAACGCCACAAAACGCACTGGGACCCGAATGAGTGGGAAATACCACTGACATGACTACACCAACCTCAATGGGAAACCATGGGGGCACAGTCACGAGCTGCAGCCCGTATGCATACCCTGGCTTCGCCGAAATCTTTATCTTACTTCGAACTTGGTCCACTGTGACCCCTGGCACTTATGAACTGGCCTTTTTGATCAAAAAAAAAAAAGTTCAGACTCCCTGGGCTGGAGGCCATCCGCCACTGGATGGGACGTGCGCGCCCTCGGCGTGTGGGGGGAGGCAGGTGCCGTGTTTTTTTGGCTAAACTGGACCTGCAGAATGCTTACTGGAGCATCCGCCTCCCCACCGCATGGCGCAGTGTTTTTGTGGTGGGGGGGCGGTCGGGTAGGCGTTTTCGATATGCAAGGCTGCCTTTCGGATGGGCCTATAGCCCTGTGATATGTCAGAAGCTGGTATCCTCTGTTATCCGGGGGGCCTTGTCGAGACGTGGTGTGCGGGGTTGGGTGTATCTGGACGACATTTTACTGTCGTGCAGGAGCAAGAGTCGGCTGAGGGGGGCTGTGAGGGACTGCATTCGAAGGCTGAGACGTGCGGGTTTTATTGTGGGGGCCAAGTCCGAGCCGGAACCAACTGAGCGCCTCGGTTTTATTGGTAAGCAAATTGACACCAAAGCTGGGACAATCAGCAATGCGGTGGGTGCCTTGGTCGGTGCTTTCAGGGCGTGGGTCAGGGGGGTGGGCAGGGGGCGCCTGCCCTCAAAGGTTATGGAACGCCTCCTGGGTAAAATGTGCTGGCTGGGCAGGCCCAATGCGGGTCTGGGCGCCTTCCTGGCGGGCGCATATCGAGGTTTGCAGAGTGGGAAAGGGGTGTTTGGGAGGGGGGTCTGCAAAGGGGTGGCGACAGTGCTCCTGTTTTCTTGTGTCCCTCAGCGGTGTGACCCTCCAGGGCCTGGTGGACGAGGGGCCTGGGAGGTGTTCGTGGATGCGGCTCCAGAGGGCAAAGTTTTTCGACTGGGAATTGTTGGGGGGGGGGATTACTATCGATCGGAGGTGTGTCCGCCCTGGGTGGACTCCCTGCAGCAGGCGGAGCTGTATGCGCTGTATATCGTTATTAAGGTGGCATCCTATCGTGGTTTTGAAAGAATTCGTGTGGGTTCAGACAGCAACGTAGCTAGGTCTCAGATTAATGCGCTGCGGGCGTCGGTGCATGCCGATTCTCAGCAACGAATACTCCGGCGCCTGTTTTGGCTCAGGTGCTGGAGTACTGTTAGTGTCGAGTCCTTCAGGGTGCCGTCTTTTTTAAACGCGGCCGACCCCCTGAGTAGGGAGACAGGCTTCCAGTCTCGAAAACAGGCCATTGCCGAAGCAGCAAGGCGTCGTGAGATGTGGGAAAGAGCCGTCGACACGAAGTACATGGGTCTGATGGAGATGATTCGCCCCCCGTGGAGATTCAAGGGGGAGGTGGGGGACTGATGACGCGACGGTTACGGGGGACAAATGGACGCGCAGTCGCGCGGCAAAATGTGCTGTCCGTGGAATAGTGCATCTGTCCTGATTGCTTTGTCCAGGGGGAGGGGTGGGGCAGGCAGAACTGCAGTTAGTATAGCGCAGCGGGGTAACGAAAGTTCTGCCACCGGGCCCCCAGCACCCCCCCCCCCCTGTCCTGCTTCCCCTCCTCCCTCCTCCCCTCCTTAGCCTTTTTATAATTTAAAGGCGGGGGTACATCGACCCACCCGCCCGCCCTGTGTCTTGTCCCGGCGCCTGCCAGGGGTGAAGAAAAGACAGCCCTTCATATGTTACTCTATCACTGGTGCTGTCCGTGGAATAGTGCATCTGTCCTGATTGCTTTGTCCAGGGGGAGGGGTGGGGCAGGCAGAACGGAAGTAGAATCAGGCTTGGGAGCATTTCCCCTCCCCCGAGGGAGTCATCCTGTCGAGGTATAAATGATTCAAGCGCCATTTTGGGTAAGAGGCATGGACGGTCTAGTGGTATGCGCCTTGGCTGGCGCTCGTCGTGGTCGGGGGTTCGATTCCCGGTTCGTCTGTCCGTCCAGGGGCCCGTCGGTGACGCCCCCGCCACCGCCCCCTTCAGCATCCCGCTCCACCATCGGTACCGCCGGTCGATCGGTGGCGTGTCTCGTCCTCGTAGTTTTTTGTCCAGTTGCAGGGTATGTCTACTTCTGGTTGTAACGGGTATGAGCACAGGGAGTCAGAAAAAAGCAAGGCCCCAACCACAACACACCTGCAGCAGCGCGCTCCACCACCGGTGCCGCTTGCGCCGCCGGAACCGCATCTCCTCCTCATATTCCTCCTCAGCGAGGAATCGAACCTTCATCTTCAGGGCAGCGGCCGGCTGCATTGCCGCTGCGGTACATGGCCCAAAAGGCCGCATTATGCACCCCAGCTCTTAGGAATGCTTTGTTTGAGCAGATGGTATGCACCAGAGGCTGGGCCTGCGGCCCCCTCACAGCCACATTATCGCCACAGATTGTGTAGCCAAACAAATGAGAATGAGCTAACACGCACACACACTACTGACCCCCTCTCCAAGAGTGCTGTAGGACGACACGACAGGTTGGCCGATTGAGAGCCAGCGTACTGCAAGCTTGTCCAGCCGCCTGTGGACCTCAACCCCCAGTACCGTAACATGCAGGCTAGAGGTTTTGGCCGACAAAACACGGCCAGAAAAAGGGTGACTAGGCAAACATCAGTGCAACCTGTACATACGCTTAAGTGCTCGTGGAACCATCGTATCAATGGAACTGCCGAACATTGCTGCATATGCATACCAGGACGTGCATGTGTGGAGCGCTTTGTTGACCTGCTTGCGGCCTCTCACTGTCACTTTCAGGGTCATCCTGACCCGCAGTCTGCCTACTTCACGATCCTCATCACAGGGACACAGCAGTCATGATGACGGCAGCGATTTCTAGCTGCCTGCTTGATCTAGCAGCAATTTGGCCTCCATCTACCAACAGCCAGCTCTTTTTTTCCGCACTGCCTCTTGGCCAGTTACACTCATTATTACTGCTGAGGGTTAGGCCGAAGGAATGCCATGCTTTGCAGACCAAACACGGTGGGAGTTGTAGATTGCTGCTCGCATACGCGGGTGCCAGCGATTATTATATTGATCAGGTACGGCACGATAGACAGCAGGTTACAGCACAGGCAACCATGCCACTGTACATACCAGCCAGCAGTAGGCGCATTGACCAGGTGTGCATAAGATAGTGGAGCACCCCAACCAAGAAGGGGACACAAATACTGTGCAAGGACCACTGGACTAAGGGCTGAATTTGTCTATGGCGGGGACATTCAGTCAATCGATACCGACCATTGATCCCCTTCACTGTCACTTTCAGGGCCATCCCTATGGATCCCTATGTGCATCCCTGCATCCCTGCATCCCTGCTCACACACTCACTAGGCCCCCTAGGGTGCCCAGTGCGGTCTGGCACTGTGGAGGCACTCTGTGGTGCACGCCTCTAGCGAACTCTAGCAACCGTGTGTGAGCACCATGTCTCCAGGCCCCCGAATGGGCAAGATTCAGGCCCACAGATCCCCCCTCGCCCCCAAGGCCACATGGGTTCCAGCGCCGAATGCCTTCCACCTCCCCTCAGGCGCCCCGCAAACGCCGACTGTGCAAGAGCACCTGGATGATGGGGAAAGTTCCTTGCCCCTGCTTTGGTGAGTTCACACTACTGCACGCCAGGTCCTAGAGGGTGAAATCAATCTCTGGGACCAGTAGGTCAAAGATACCGTACGGCATGCAAATATACATTTGGCGGACCCTCCTTTTTGAGGTGCAATCCGCAGGGATGGTGTGGCCGGTGCTTCAGGGCTGTGATGTTGATGACCACCTCTGTGGATATCCAATTGCTTGTCACATGCAGGGGGTTATTGTTCCAACCTACCACGCCCTGCACTTACCATTATGCATGCGGATTGCTGCGGTTTCACTCCTCCTTTTTGCACAGCCACCCACATGATGCGCCAACCCGGCAAACGCATCTGCACCAAGTGCCACCACTACAAACCTGCTAGAAGGTTGCACCGCAGCATGTGCTACACCACAAACACCGCGGTCATGAGGCACGGTGACTGGTTTTGCCCGTGGTGCGAGAACCACAACTGGGCCCGCCGGCAAAGGTGTAACAGGTGTCAACACCCGCGTGATGATCAGCAGGGCTGGGCCGACAGAGTAGAGTGTGCCGCACAAGCAACACCCACACCGCCCTCACCGAGAATCTCTGCGTGTTGGGAGGGGCCGCTAAAATGACAGAAGACTGGTGCCCTGGACACGATCTGCCCGTATGCCTGCCAATGCCCCGTGTGCCGCCGGGCCGATGTCCATTCCATAGGTTAGAGAGTGCCAGCGCAGTGGGAGGAAAAAGAACGGGCCCTCGAACCCGTGGCCCCCCAAATCCAATGGGACACGGTGTAGCCGAAACACCAGGGATGGGCGGCGCAGGCCTTCGAGCCAGTGGCCCCTCCCCCCGTTAGGCCACGGTGTTGCTACGCGCCAGGGGGGTGGATATCGTACCATACACAACTATACGCTTGTGACCCCCCAGTCAGCCAAGGTATTGCAACGCGTCGAGAAGTCACACATGGGGGGTTGAGAACACATCGACCGGTTGCTCCCCCAGTCGGCCCCGGAGCCTCGGCAATGGAGAGGGGCAAGTTGCACGAATGGACTAAAGTTGAGTTTAAGACGATTTGTAGGAAGCACGGTTTGGGTGTCAACGGGGGGGAGGGTGAGCTTATGGAGCATGTCAGGGTGTCTTTCCAGAGGTTGTACCAGCTGTAAAGAGTTTGTGATGAGCAGTGCCACCGGTGAGGGAACATTTGGGTGGTGGAACGCCGTGTCACTACATTTGATGGAAAACAACATTGCTCCTGTTCATGTTGAATTGTGCAAGGTGTGAGGTAGGGTTCAGATGCTATCATTGAACACATGCGGGGCTAGGATCATATGGTTGTGTGCTTGCACAATGTTTGGGCTAGGGACTCATGGTTGAACAGCCAGGAACACGTGGGTGAAGACATGTAATGTCTGTGGGCTCTTGTGAAAAACCCATGTTCTGGAACAACTTTTCTTTCCCGTTAAGGACCACCCTGACCTGTGGCTGCACTCAAATATCCTGAGTTGCGCCTTGACCCCGGTGAGCGTGTTCGGCCTCCACGGCCGCCGCCGGCACACCCACTATGGATGGGCCGCCGCCGGGTCACCACCCCTGAGCGTGCTGGATGGTGGCAAAACCAATGCTGCCCGATTAATATGAGAAAGTAGGGTGCCCAGGGGTACCCCGCCAAGCTGTTGGTACCCACGTTGTGGGGAGCAGGGAGCACGGGATTAGGTTGGGGTAGGTAGGAGCGGCACTTTGAAGGAAACCCACTGCTTTTGTAAAGCCAATTGCAGGAGGCTAAGGCAGCAATGCAAGTAGTGGCACCAACACAAATGGATGGAATTAGCCATAGACAGGGTTGTGTAGCGTGTCACTCGAGTTGCCACATGCTCTGACCTTGAATCACACACAAAGCTTACACTTGTGTGCCACGAGCTGAGAGTACCAAGTCGTTTGTTGTCCAAGCACGTAGATCAGGGGATGGATTGTGTGTTGCATACCGGGGTCTGAGGGTGCTCCACACTGGCATGATTTTGAGACACTGCCGTCTGAGTGTGACCCGTAAGCATGCGAGTGTGCATGCCGAATCAGTACCTACCTACCAGGGTGTATCCGGTTCACTCACTTGGTTTTGTCTTCGTTTGGAAGCGTGGCCGCTGCCAGGCGGCATACTTTGTGGCGTCGTTGGGAGAAAACAGTTTCCCTTCGGTTTGTGAGGGGCAGGCCCAATTTAAAGATGCTATATGATTCGGGCGGAGCACCTGTAATGTAACATAGCAACCAATGGATTCACCTTTGCAGCCGCCGGACTATGCTTACTGGAAACAAAAATATCGAACTGCTTGAGTGATAACCGACTGAGGATACCAACGTGATTCTGCCCCTAGTGGTTCCGCTGGAGGTTATTGGTACCGCCAGCATAGCATTGCGGATAACACCCTAGCCTGGCGCTCCATAGTTGGGGCTTTGATCACCATAGACTTCAACTGAATGGTTGGGAGTGCAGCGAAAGTTCTCAAGTATGATCCTGGAGTCTAGTGTCTCTGAGATGTGACAATTTCAAACCCCCACATGGCAAGTATGTTGGGTGCGGTTTGTGCATCTCATATCTACTAGTTAGTGAACACCGTCTAGTACAGCATGTGTTGTCACGCCAAACAGGCATTTTATCCTCAAACGGAGAAAAAGTGCAGAGCCTGTATCCAGTGGACCACCGACTCATCAGGAGAAAGGTCATTCAGACCCAGTCATTCGTGCTGACGAGCCCACGGGGGCAAAAGCATACACATCGGAATTGAGCAAAAATTAGGCGAGGCAACTTGAGGTCCCTTACTTGTGGTGTGAGTTGCCAAGGGGCAAAAAGTGCGCTGATTATAGTAGACTAGCAACCCAAGGGGGCAAAAGCGAAATCAACTCACTCAAGCAAAAACAGCATGCATATTGACTCAGGGAAGAGAAGAAGAGGAGGTGATCGTGGGGGCATTTGGGTTGCTCTACCTCGTGCATGCTCGGTAAGATGAACGTCTAGACGACTGCAACTGCCCCACAAAAATGGCCCCCCTCCACACTTCGAAAGTGAAGCAAAAAAACAATAACCCCAAGCCCATGAATCATATTTGAACTCTCCATTTACATCTAAACATTTTGGGTACAATCACATTGTGACAAGAAAATGTGTGCCCCTGTCGGAAGAAGTCAAAAAAAAGGTTTCTATTGCTGTTCGCAGGGCACCTTGAAGAGGTTGCAAGAAAAGCACCACTCACCACCATGCAGCCTCTAGGACACTTTATCACGACTCACGAAACGCGCTACAAAATAGGCGCACTCGGAAATATTGCAGACACAACGGTATAGGTGGTTTTCAAATAAGTTCAGAATCAACATTGGCCGTTTTGGAATGATGCATCGACATCGTCCAATAAAGGTCATGACACTCTCACATCACAACTCACTTTCACACCAAACAGACTTCAAAACAGGTCTACACTACACTATTGCAGGCACAACAACAGGTGGTTATTGGTATTTGCTCAGATTCAGCATTTCCCATTTTGGGACCATCCATCATCAACGGCCATCATCCCATGCTCGTTGCCCTTTGCCCTTTGCTGCCATGTGCACTTTGCCACCATTGATTTTGCCGTCCTGTGTGCCCTTTGGTGCTATTGATTTTGCATTCCCGTGTACTCGTTGCTGCATTGTTTGTGCAGTTCTGTGCTCTGCAAGGCAGGCAATAGTGGGAAGTTGCATTGCACGCCACCTCCTATCTCCACCAGAGCCATGCTGACCCAGGCATCCCGATGGCTGGCCGTGTCCATGGCCCTGTGTGCCGCAGTGCACGCCGCAGCCTGCGCCAGGCTGCTGTTTGGCCAGCAGATCGCAACGGGTGTGCTGTTCGGCTGCCAGAGCCTGGGTTGCCTCGCATTCGTTGTCTACCACGTCTGGCTGGTATTCTGTTCATGCAGCCCTCCACCGAGCACGGTGGCCGGTGGTACGCCGCCAGGAGGAAAGGATGTGACGCCCCAGTCGCCCCAGTCGCCCCAGTCGCCCCAGCAGACCTCCATGTCTCTCGATCTCAGCAAAATGCAGAGCTCGTTTCCAGTCGAGCGCTCTGCCAGCGCAGTTACGGGCTTCGACGAGCCCCACACCCACCACCGCTGGGCATGGCTGCTGCTCCTCGCTGTCGGGCCCGCCGACCTGTTGTGGGCTTGGCATGGCGCGCGGTCGTTCTGGTTCCTCGTGCTCCTCCCGTCGCTCCCCAAAGAATTGTGCGGCCCCATGGCCGCGCTCGCCGTGGGCCTGGTCGCGTGCAGCGCGCTGCTGTGCGCGTCGCACGCGCTCAACCTGCCCGGCGGCGCCGGGTGGGCGGGGCTGTTCCCCGTGGTGGTGTTCGACACGAGCTGCGCGCTGCTGCCAAGCCTGCTGCTGCTGGTGCAGCTCGTCTCCGCTCACTTCGAAGGCAAGCGCCGTTGTCAGGTTCCTGGGGAGCTATGTGGGTGTCAGGAAAATTGCTGCAGGGTCAAACTGTGCCTTGGGAATCGCCAGAAATCGCCTGCAATTACCAGCATCTCCAAAAGGGACCAGGTTGAGGGCGGCACAAATGATGCTTCCTGTCGTACCGACGGTCTCAGGGCTGGAAATGTCTGATTGCGGGGACATTCAGTCAGTCTTCAGCAACCAGTAAGCCCAGGTCCAGGGTTGCGATTACACAATCTACTGGTGCCCCCCCCCACGGTACCTGCTCCTCGCAGCACACTCACACTGTGGGGTACAGGCCGTATCATACAACGTGGACACATGATTCCGAGGTTGTTCCCGAGTGCCTTCGCAAACTCGCCGAGACTGCAGGGGGTTGGTCGCAGTACTCCCCAATGCCCCCCTTGCACAGTGGTTGACCGGTCCGTCCGGTCCCTCCGCCCTTCGAGGGATGTTCAAAGGCACATGGCACACACGAAGACCCTCACAGCAAAGGCCACAACACCTCCCTGGCCGTACCGCACATCCGAGTGCCGTGGGGTACATGTCAACCAACGTCCATGGCAGAGAGCATGTATACACGAGGTAATGGAGTGCCATGCCTGCGTTGATGGTATGCGCACAATGCACCAACACCAAGACTGGTAACCACAACAAACACCAGACACTCTTCAAATCCACCACCCACCAAAACAAATTGAGGTGTCCTTCCCTTGCTGCCCCAGCGGGATGCTCAGGGACAACCCATGCCCAGAGGTGGGGTGGAGGGGTATGAGACCCTGATTTTTCTGTGACTGACTGTCGAAGTGTTGGACTATTCGAAGGAAATGGAACAGATTGGAAATAGGATTTGCCCACATTGTCACGGGCTAACCCAAATACACACCGAGAAGGACTCCAATCGCTGGGTGTTGATTGGCTTCGCCTGCCGTGATGCTGCTTCCAGATTTGATGCCGACTGGAACCACTTCGCGACTGGAGTAGATCCAAAGAACCCGGGATCTCAGGATCCCAACTCCCCGCGTTGACCGGCCCTAGTGTGCGATGCGACGTTGTATGTGCAATGCTTCGCACGTGGAAGTGGGCCAAAGGCATCCTGCCCTAACCCAACCCCGCACTGAAACCCCCCTCCCACCCTCCACCAGGCCCGGAAGTCCTCCTTTGCCACCACCTACATCAACAAGAGCAACAGCACCCTGGCTCTGCACTCCAAAAGCCTCTTCAACAAGCGGTTCCGCCGCTCGCAGAACAAGCCGCTGGGGTACAGTGTTGCGAGTGTGCTCGCCACTGGCGGCTTCTCTGAGGTGTTCCTCGGCCTGAGCCAGGACACCGGCGAGCTCATCTGTGTCAAGCAGCTGCTGGCCTCCTTCCGCGAGAGCGACATTGCCCTGATGGAGTCGGAGGTCAACGTGCTGCGGGACCTGAACCACCCCAACATCGTTCAGTACTTCGGCACTGACCGTCAGCACCGCTTCACAATCCTCCTGGAGTTCGTGCCTGGGGGTTCCCTCGCTGACTTGCTAGCGAAGTTCGGCGCCCTGAACGAGCAGTTGATCGTGCTTTACCTGCGGCAGGTGCCCCCCCCCCCCCCAACAGCCCCTGCTCCTGAAAGCATGGCACAGTGCGCGCAAGCGAAGCATATGCAAAGAGCCCGATAGCAACAGAGGCGCGACCAGCCACAGAGGGAGGGTTAACGCGCAAGGCAAATTTTTGGGCTATTTCCAATCCCTACCCCTGTGGGACCCCTAAGAAGGCACGGGTTATGTAGCCAATCCGCCCATTTTGGGGCCCCCAAGAAGGCAGGAGTTAGGTAGCTTGGTCCGATTTTGTACCTGCGGATCCTAGGGCGCCAACCTGGCAGCCTATGGGTACCACGTTCCTCCTCTACACTTTGGTGCATTTGAAGGGGTTAGTACAATCAAAGGCAGCCTCAAGGCACAACCCTGTATTGCGACGGCAGCCTCCAAATGGTGGAAATTGCGGGCTCTGAGCACCAAGCCGCAGGAGCTGCGGTGGCAAAAGGACCCCTGTGCATTCTGGCCCTGGTCGTGGGTCCGCGGCAGTTATCTTGAGCCGAAATGTACGGCACAGCCATGGGGACGGCGATAGCATCCAACGGCGATAAGCAGTACTTCGACAGCATCGACTTGCTTCAACATCGAGGTGCAGGTAACTTGATGACGGACATGTGCTCGCTCACAAGGCGTGTGCTAGACATACTCTATGTACACGAGGCACGGACCACACCTCTAGAAAAGGAAGACTACAAACACCACAAGTGTGAGAGTCCGTTGCTCGCCGGGCGCGCTGGGCAAACTTTTCTCTTATCTTCCCCCACTTCCTCCCGTTTTCTGCATTTTTTGTCCCCGTGTTGGGGACACGTTGTTGTTTGAAAATGGATATTTTGATGCTTCCTTCACATTGGGGACATCGTACATTTGGATTTTCACCCAGTTTCACTTGTTTTCACACATTTTTGTTCATTTCCACCACAACTACTCCCTTCTAGGTTGATTTCTCCCCACCATGGGGGACCACGAGAAGGCAGGGGTGGCTGCATAACCCCTGCTATCTGTGGGTCACCGGAGTAGCGCTGAATCAAAAAGGCTCCTGGATCTTTTTAATTTCTTTGCGCTCTGGGGACCACCACACGGTAAAGGGTATGTATCGCATTGGATTCCTTGCAACTTTGGGGGCGCTGGGACCGCAGGGGTTATGCGGCCTTTTTGATTCTTTCCCTTTGAGGGGACCCTGAGACGGCAAGGGTTATGTCACTGCCAATTAGTAGCCGAACAATCCTGTGCGGACGTTGCCTTCAGGTATTCTATGCCACCAAACGGGCTACAGTTTTCTGTCTTTCCCCCCCATTGAAAAGCAGTCTATCACTACCCACCGCGATGATGCTGGTGCCCCCCCCCCCCCCCCCACGCCCTCTCGCTCCCTCGGGCATCTCCAAACAAGTACGCACAGTTTTGGTCGCTTTGTAGAAAAGGGTCCTGCACATGTCACACACCCCTCACCCTCTGCAACTCCACTACAGTGGAGACCGGCTTCTGCCAGGACAGTTGTATCCGTCTCGTCGTTTCCCAGTGGTTGGAGGCCGGCAAGCAGTACCGCATGCTGCGACCACGGTGCCCCGTACAATGCATCTGCATCTTTGGCATTACTTAGGCAACACAACCATGTGCGTGCCTGAGCGGCGTCTCACACAACCTGGCACGGGAGACATGCTGTACTGGTTTCACCATAGCATTCCCCTTGTGGAGAAGACTAGGTGGCCGGCTGTTGTAAGACGGCATCGGATGGTCTACTATGTTACAGACCTACCCACCACGGCTGTCATCGCTTGGTTCATGTTGCGCTACAGGGCTGGTGTGCATCGATATCTGGCCGGTTTCACTGCGCGCAAAAACGCTCCGCGGGCATCTCAGCTTCGCACTTGGTGGTGCGTGTGGCGTTTCTACTTTCAGAGATGTGGACACATGGTGCACTCACACTACACGGACATACGTCTCTGAATGTCCAATGGCTGAAGCATGAGTGTTGTGCTACTACTTTTGTTGGTGTTGCTTTTTTTGTCATAGGAACCCGAAGGGCGCGAGTGGAATCGCTCTACCACTGCAGATGAACCGGGCTGCCGGAGACCAGAATTGACCTAACACCGGTACGCAACGAGGAATACAACACCCCACCTAGGGCCTACACGACACAAATAGAGGGACGCCGGGCACAAGTTGAGGAGCAAGGCACTCTGTGAGAATGCAACCGCAGACGGAGCTAAGACCTCCAGAGCATGTGCATTAAGCAGAGCGACGCGCCCCCCCCCCTCAACCGCCCGGTCGTCGAAAACCACGGGTGTTCCGCGCCTGGTCACCGGTGCCCGTTTTCACCCCGCCTCCCCCCAAAAAGCACAGTGGTCCATAGGGGCTGGTCGGGCCTGAGCCATACTCCAGCCCATACCACTGCAGGTGCACGTCCTGTAGACCCACCACCACCACCACCCTCTCGCTCCCTCGCCAGGTGCTGCTGGGCCTTGAGTACCTCCACGGCGAAGGCATCATCCACCACGACATCAAACCCGCCAACATCCTGGTCTCCGACAGAGGGGAGCTGAAGCTGACGGACTTCGGCTGCTCCTACTGCACCCGCTTCACCGAGCACACCCCGTTTGCCATGGGGACGGTGCTGTGGATGGCGCCGGAGGTCTGCCGGCAGGAGCCCTCGAAGTTCACGGGAGACATCTGGAGCCTGGGCTGGACGCTGTCCCAGATGGCCACCAACGAAGAGCCCTGGGGTGAGCGGCAGTTCGAGAACACCATCGCGGCGTTCTACCACATCGCCACCTGCAACGCCCCCCCTGCCCTTCCAAACTGCCTTGTGGAGCCCATGCGGGGGGTCGTGCAGCAGTGCCTCCAGCTGGACGCCCCCCGCCGGCCCTCCTGCACGCAGCTGCTTGCGCTGCCGTGTCTGAACTTCAACGAGAGTGACCTGGCCAGCCCCAGGACGTCGCTGGCCACGATGTCCCCAAGATGGACGCGGAAGGAGGGTGCGCTCCAGCCCCCTGACCTGCTGCCGCGGGCCCAAACGAGTACCTCAAGTGGCGTGCCGTCGCGGTCCGCCTCCCACACTGGCCTGGGGAGACGGACCGTCAGCGTCTGTGAAGTACCCCCCAGTTCCAGTACGCACTCAGTCCCGTCGCTCCCCCGCAGCATGATGTCCACCCCCGTGATAGGCGCGGTCGCCACTCCGCAGGCGCTGCCCCCCTTGGACCTGATCCCGGGGGCCTCCTTCGTGTTTGCCTCCCTGGACGAACTGGACGAGGAGAACTTCGTGACGGACATGGGGATACCGACGACGCGCGCGCAACGGAGAGTGGCCGGGTCGGGTCTCGGCAGCTCATCGTTCGGGCCCGGCCCATCGATTCCCGGCACCGTGCCGGCCAGCCCCGCGTTGGGCGTGGCCACCACCCCGCCGTCGGGCCCCGTCATGACCCCGCCCTCCGGCGGGGCCCCAACCCCGCAGTCCTTTCCACCCTCGGACTTGATTTTGGGTGGAAACCGTGTGGCCTCTTTTGTGTTAGCCTCGCTGAACGAGCAAGCGTTGGGAGACCTGGTGACGGACACGGGGAGCCTGCAGAGGTCGGCTTTGCAACGGAGAGAGGCCGGGTTGGGTCTCGGCAGTTCGTCGTTCGGGCCCGGCCCATCGATTCCCGGCACCGTGCCGGCCAGCCCCACGTTGGGCGTGGCCACCACCCCGCCGTCGGGCCCCGTCATGACCCCGCCCTCCGGCGGGGCCCCAACCCCGCAGTCCCTTGCACCCTCGGACTTGATTTGGGGTGGAAACCGTGTGGCCTCTTTTGTGTTAGCCTCGCTGAACGAGCAAGCGTTGGGAGACCTGGTGACGGACACGGGGAGCCTGCAGAGGTCGGCTTCGCAACGGAGAGAGGCCGGGTTGGGTCTCGGCAGTTCGTCGTTCGGGCCCGGCCCATCGATTCCCGGCACCGTGCCGGCCAGCCCCACGTTGGGCGTGGCCACCACCCCGCCGTCGGGCCCCGTCATGACCCCACCCTCCGGCGGGGCCCCAACCCCGCAGTCCCTTGCACCCTCGGACTTGATTTGGGGTGGAAACCGTGTGGCCTCTTTTGTGTTAGCCTCGCTGGACGAGCAAGCGGTGGGAGGCCTGGTGACGGACACGGGGAGCCTGCAGAGGTCGGCTTCGCAACGGAGAGACGCCGGGTCGGTGCGGAGCAGCCCGATGTTGGGACTCGCCCCGTCCATCGGGGGGCGCATCGCGTCTCTTGTACTGAGCCCCGAAGACGATGCACAGTCCCCAAGTCAACCGGTTGCGACCGCCACGGCAATCGCTGCCGAAGAGAAAGCCGCTGGCCCCACTGTGGACAGGAAGTACCGCCTGGTGCACAGCAAATCGCATGGCACACTGCAGGACCCGGAGCGGAGGATGCCGGAGCCCTGGCCCCGCAGCAAATCGGGCCATAACTGGCGAATCCAGCTCGCTCAGCACTTAAAAGCCCTGCAGACCCCTGCACTACAGTCGCATGCAGTATGGAGACTGGCTCAGGAACGTAGAAACGCCTACAAGAGCACAAGTTGCGGTCAGCAAGGCGGGCCTGTAGGGTACTAGTTGCCCATGCGACCCCTCTTGTTGCGCGCATGAATGGGTTATGTAAACCAGGTGCCGCATTTCCGTGGTGCATCCCACACGCCCGAAACCTGTCCCCCCTTTTGGGCTGCAGTACACGAGTGCAGCGCACAATAAGCGGTCGATGCAGCGTGCCTGTGGGCATCGGGGTCGCTTTATGTGCCTGAGAGATAAGGCGGTTGTCCGTCTTGCATGAGCACAGCTGCGCGCATGATTGCCGGTGGTGCTGCCCATGCGCCAGTCGCCATGATGCCTTCTTGAATTCCTTTTTCTTCGAGGACGGCCATATATTTTATTTACCTTGTGCCAAATGTGCATATCGGCTTTTCTATTTCCCTGTCATGACACATGCCCCACCCCCGGGGGAAATGACGGAATGGGGCGAAACGATGGTCCCCGCCTTCGCACGCGAAGCACTCAGAACTGTTGTTTGGACTGTGTTCAAGGGTGGCCCCTTGCTTTTGTTTTTTTGAAGGAAGAACGGTGACCAGCCCATCATTGGCGGTCAAAAGGCCAACCACCGGGACCGGTGGTGACTGGCCCACCGGCGAGTGCTGGATGACTGCTGGCAATCCCTATAAGCAGCACAAGGTCCGGGCCACCAGCCCCCCCCCCCCCCCCCCTCCACGCTGGGGGTGGCTGGTTGTATTCGGCATTCTGGTGCACAAACACAGATGCCGCTTCCCCTCGTGCGTGCACCAGGGCAAGCACGTGTGCAATGCCATTGGGACACTGCTGTCTGTAAATATTTTTGTATTTTTACTGGACCTGAGACAAGTGTCATGCGTACATTGAGCTTTGGCCATATGCGAAAGTCCTCATTTTCCCTTTTGTCTTCTCAGCATTATGCCCCCCCCCCCCCCGCCCCTGGAATAGCTACGGCCTTGTCCAAGCTACAGCGGGTGTAGGGACCATATAACTTTGGTACCTAATTTGCTTCGGATCAAATGTTGTGCCACCATGGGTTTGGTGTCAAATTTGCCAGTTGCATACAGTCATGGCTTCGAAGGACGTCACCAGAGACTGAGGCCCAGGCCTCTTCACGGCATTCGAGACGCACGCCCCGGCATTGGCCATCGGAGATCCAACCCCGCACGGAACGCAGGGCACGCTAGCCTTATTTGACAGGCTCGGGGGCAATGCGTGAATTTAGGCAGTTTGGGTGTGTAGCATACCCATGGAGGGGGCTATTTGTATTGAAACCAACCTGGATGACAAACGTTTTTCACCAGTGTCTAGTGTGTTTTGCACCCAAGTAATTGGCTCAACTACCTATTCTTGGCTCAAAATAATGCAAAATCAGCTGTGAGTGTTTGCCCACTTGAACTCACATAGCTCTGATTTTGGGGGTGTTTTTCTTGCGCCAGCTCACCATGCAATCTTCTCTTTTTGAACCTGGGCGTCTACGGCCTTGTCCAAGCTACAGCAGGCGTAGGGACCATATTTATTATGGGCTGTTGCGCAGCTGTTGCAAGGGGTATCTCCGTCAGGGGCGGCATATGGGTGTGCCCAGCTGGGGTGCCTCTTGTGCACTACACATGTCGTTTATGTTATTTCCCTTTGGTTGGTGCCTGTTCACCAACCAGGCAGTGATCACTCACCCACAAGGAAACGAAAGGAAAGCAACATGGCAGGTGCCTTTTCTTGTGCTGGTCTGCGCACCTTTTGTATGCTCAGTGTACGGGCGGTTTTTCCAGAAAACTGTGGTGATTACGATGAGTGAACCAATCACGAGTTGAAAAAATCGTACACATTGCACGCACATTCTACTCGTGGGGAACATTTCATTCATTTGAAGAACATGAGGATGGGCATGAGCTTGAGCATCATGCACTTTTCCCCGTCTACCGTGTACTCTTCCCAATCACCAGCCCATTCCCACCGCCATCAGCCGCAGGTTCAGAGGCTTCGGGAACACGACGGCATTCACCAACATGTAGTGCTTCCCCCCCGGTCCGTACTGCTCCTGCCCCCAGCTCCTTTGCCTTTTGGCTGGGACCTTGCCACCACAGCTGAAGGCACGCTGTATTACCTTGACCACAACCGAGGAATTTCAAATTGGGAGCGCCCAGAGTACCCCGCAATCCCGCCAAAACCACCCAAGCACCGAAGTGCAGATTGTGTGGGCCAAAGTGGGCCGCGGGATTGGGGCTTTGGCCATGTGTTTGAGGGCAAGCTGTACTTCACCAAAGATATTGTGGATGACAGTTTTGTGCCAAGGAATAGGAAGCCTAAACCCATTCCAAAGCCTACTGCCAAGCCAACCCCAACGCCCGACTCGGCTTCTATTTGACTGTCAAAGTCGGGCTACCCTTCACACTTTTTTTGGGGGGGCTGGCAGCATTTTCCACCTCCGGGCACATGATCGAGACTGACCACCGTCTTGTCTCTACTCCATTGAGTAGTGTCCAGCAGTTGTTGTTGCTAGCCGTCTGCTCGGGTAATGTGATCGGGGGAGCGATGTTCACTGTCGTGTCGTAGCTTTCCGAAGCTCTCAGTGTCACAGGATGTAGATGTGCAGAGGTTCGACCTGACGCCGAAACAAAGCCAGGAGGCTTTCAGTTACATGGACATAATGCGGCACGCGCTGAAACTCAGACCACAGCGGCAGAGGCCGCGCAGATGGGGAGTCCAGTAGGGCGCGGAGCCCACCGCCAGTGGCCCCCCCCCGAACAGCTGCCAGCCAGGCAGAGGCAGCCGAATTTGTTTGTGCCTCCCTCCGTCGTTTTTCGACCCTTCCACCCACCCATATCTGTCTTGGTCCAGACCCTGTGCGTTTGGGAAGCAACTCCGAATCGCACAATTCAGCACCTCCAGTGAACTCATGCCGAGACTTGTGCAGGCTGGCTCAGCCTTGACCAACTGTCCACCCCTTGTGACACAAGTCCTCATCAACAGGCGTGAGATTATCTTATACTTAATCACCCCCATTGCCTTGCAGCCCTGCAGCACTGGTCTAAAGACAGGACAGTCAGCCCGAGCGCCTTACTGCTACTCAGCACAGGCCTGATGTGTAAAGATGAAACAGAATGCTTAGTCACCCGCATTGTTTTTTATGCAGCTGCCCATCGTTGAAGTTCAACGCTTGATTGCCTGAGGTCAGGCCTTGATGTGTCTGGACAGGGAACGGCCATGCCCCAAAATGACCAGGGGTCATGCCCTATTGTCCAAAGCATTCTGCACTCTGTGATATGGTGCTCCTCCGCGCCAGCCAGGGCGAGAAGCGCAAGACCACCTTTGAACCATGAAGGGCACGCGCACAGTTGAACAATGTGTTGCGTATGAAAAAGAAAAGTTCTTCGCGTGCTCGTGCACCGCCAGCAGGTAACTTTGATGCAGCTCCATAGACATGGCTGTCTGGGGGTCGTCGTTGCATGCTGTACATAAACAACACCCTTGTTCAGAACAACAAGCCGTGCTGTTTCCGTCATTTTCAGTGCTTTTACCTTTGTACCCTCCCCCCCTTTGCAATCTCCACCCCCCCCCCAGGGGGGAGACCGTCACTTCACTGTTTTGCTGGGCAGTATCTATTGCGGTGGTTTGTGTTCCCCTAGTGTCACACACACGTCCTTGCATTGCTTTCCCATTACTTCAAATCAGTCGCCTGTGTGTATTCTGTGATATTCTCTCTCCAAACGCAGTGTACAGGGTGTCGTGTCCCTTGACCCAAGATGGTTTCTCAGGCTGACTGTGTATGGTACCACTCACGCACACTTGGTGCACATGTGTTGGCCACTGTTGTGGGGCTTTTGCCAAATGTGCTGCAGTTCTGCCACATGCGGCGCATACGCCCTGGTGGGGTCACTCAGGTGGATCATGCGAGTGCTCAACTCTCAAGGCTCGAGGCTGTGGTGGTTGCATCACCCAAGTCTCCAGAGTCGCCGGACATTACCCCCATGGCTTCGCAACCCCAAACGCCGGCTGTTTACTTGCATCAGTGGAGGGTACCACAGTTTGCCTTGAAATACCCTTGCAATCGCCCCCCCCCCCCCCAGTGGAGAGACCGTCACTTGGCGACCGTCTCAACCCCCCTGAGGGGGAGACCGTCGCGCGCTATGGGGGGAGATTTCAAGGGGGGGAAGGTACTCAAGAGTTTCCCCTATTTCAAGCAAACCCATGCTGGCTTCACTCCTTGTAATAATGCACCCTTTCACGCGTGTGGACAACACAAGCATTCTTGTTGGCTATGCACGGATTTCTTCTTCTCGCCCAAACACGAAATATGATTGTATCATCTCAGAGTTTTTTAAGATTTTGGTGGGGCAGGGACCAGATCGGGGGGATTTGAGGGAGGTTGTCACCAACTTGAGGGGCCAGAACCACGATTCCGGATCGCCTTTTGGCTCTGCTGCCAGACAGGATCGGTTTGCGAGCTGCTGCTCCCGCTAACACATGCTGGTGTCCCTCTGTAATACAGTCCCCAGGCCTTTGTAATACAGTCTTTCTGTTCCCCTTCGCCCACGCACATCTGCACACATGGATGTGATCGGTGCGATCCAGGAGGCCTACCCGTTGCTGAGATTTGCATGATATGTCATGGAAACCCGCGCTTTTTGGGTAGGACGGGTTTTTCCGTCACGGCCACCATGTTCGTAGTGAGATGATATCCCTGTACACACGCAATGACATTTGTCAAGTTTATATTTATCGGGCCAGGGTTGCCACTGAAGTCCGAGCGTACCCCCCCCCCCCCACCTTGTTTATGCTACAGCCTTGCCCAAGCTACAGTAGGCGTAGGGACCGTAATAATTTTGTACGTAATCTAATTACGTACGAAATGTAGTGTGGCCACATAAGACATGGGTTTGTCGTCACATTTGCCAATGTCAGCACATGTGGCCTGCGCCCGTGTATGTCGGCAGTTGTATGTGTTGCGCGCAAGCCACGCCCTTGTCCAAGCTACAGTAGGTGCAGGGACGGTAGTAATTGTGTACATTGGCGTAGCTTATACAAGGGGGGGGGGCCTACAAGAGCGCAAGATGCGGTCAGCAAGGCGGGCCTGCAGGGTATTAGTTGCCCATGAGACCCCTCTTGTTGCGCGCATGAGAATGGGTTATGTTAACCAGGTGCTGCATTTCCGTGGTGCATCCCACACGCCCAAAACCCTGTCCCCCCCTTTGGGCTGCAGTGCGCGAGTGCAGCGCACAATAAGCGGTCTATGCAGCGTGTCCATGTGCCTCGGGGTCGCTTTATGTGCCTGAGAGAAAAGGCGGTTGTCCCTCTTGCATGAGCGAAGCTGCGCGCATAATAGCCGGTTGGCTGATGCTGCATGACCGGCATCTTCCATTTGCATTCGCGCACGCACACACACACAGGTGAGGGTGGCGTACACGGAGAGCGCCAGTGCAGACACCACAAGTGTCATTCTCTGAAGCACAGGGGCCCGCCCCGCTGACCCACCTGCAGACCCATACAGGCCTTCCTCTATAATATGGCGCCACCCCCGCACGCACACACACACACACACACACAGAGACGACGCCTAACAGCAAGGCAATTATTCTCATAATCTGCAGCTTAGAGTGGTTTGTTCGTGGCGGTGTTTCCACTTCTGACGCGGTTTGCTGTGGTTCGCTGCGGGGGGGCAGAAGAGAGGAGAATCGCGGGTTTGGGCAGTGCTGCTCTGAACTTCTACCCCACATCCGAAGCTGTTAATCAGTGTGCTAGTCGCTGGCCTGCCAGTGTGGCCTCATACGAACTTGGAACTCATGGTTTCGCTGCTGATTCGCAGGATTGTAGGCATGTTGAACTTCGCAGTTTGAGCTTTGATTGAAATTCCTGGGCGTCACACACACACACACACACACACACACACACACACACACCCCTACACAGGCACGCGCAGACACGTGTCAACACACACCACGCCACACTTGGCACCGAGGGTCGACCATTCCAAATGCGTGGCACACACAGCGCTGGCATGTATGACCTGCAAGAGACTGCGCAAATCGGCAGAAGAGTGCTGCAAACTCGGGCATCACGCAGCAAGCCACGTGGCTCGTAGGCCACAGTTGCAACTATGCCCCTTGCATAACTTACCCCCCTGCCCGAGATGTACCCTCAAGCAGAGAGGGGTGCGCCATTGTTGTGACCGGGGGCACCACAAGGTATGCACCCCGGTCCCGGCACACGGAAACGTACTCTCCCTATGCAATCTCTGTTGCCCCACAAAAAACCTTGCCTGCTAAGGCCAGCACGGCACTCATCAGGTCTGCTGAGGTCCCCACACCAACCGCCCACGCCACCGGCGCCCAAGCGCAGAAGGCCGAAAACACCACCGCCCCCATCCCCCCCAGCACCTGTTCCACAGGGACTGGAAGGTGACGAAGCCGAGGATGCAGTAGCCCGACCACTCTTTTTGTCGAGGCATGGGAGAGCCAGTACTTTGGTCACATAACCAACCAAACACAGAGGTTCTGATTCCGCAGAAGGGGGGGAAACAACGTCACACAGAGGCCTCAGCAGACCTGAGCTGAATGGGACGTCCAACCCAATGCTGCACAAGGATCTACCTCATCAAAGTACAGAGCACACACACACACACACACACACACACACACACACACACACACACACACAGTCGAACTCATGGTTTGCAGCAGTGATAAGACCTTAGGATCGTTGAACCTCGCAGTTTGAGCAGATTCGAATGGATTCCTGGGCACACACACACACACACACACACACACACACACACACACACACATGATACACTTGAATATGCTCCAAGGCATAATCCATTATGGGCCAGGGGTTGAAACGGGTACACCACCGCAACTTGTTGTGGGTTGTCGCTGCCAAGTCACTGGTCACTGGTCACCGGTCACCGGTATGTTGCTGCAGTCCAGTGGTTGTGCCTTGGCGCCGCAATTCACTTCTCGTGGTTTGTCTCCGCAATCCACTTGTTGTGGGCTGTCGCTGCATCCACTGGTTGTGGGCCTGTTGCACCTGGTTAGGGTTAGGCCATTGTGTGGTGTATCCCGCCCCCCTCCCCCCCACAGGCCGGGTCGGTGCGGAGCAGCCCGATGTTGGGACTCGCCCCGTCCATCGGGGGGCGCATTGCGTCTCTTGTACTGAGCCCCGAAGACGATGCACAGTCCCTAAATCAACCGGTTGCGACCGCCACGGCAATCGCTGCCGAAGAGAAAGCCGCTGGCCCCACTGTGGACAGGAAGTACCGCCTGGTGCACAGCAAATCGCATGGCACACTGCAGGACCCGGAGCGGAGGATGCCGGAGCCCTGGCCCCGCAGCAAATCGGGCCATAACTGGCGAATCCAGCTCGCTCAGCACTTAAAAGCCCTGCAGACCCCTGCACTACAGTCGCAAGCAGTATGGAGACTGGCTCAGGAACGTAGAAACGCCTACAAGAGCACAAGTTGCGGTCAGCAGGGCGGGCCTGCAGGGTCTTAGTTGCCCATGCAACCCCTCTTGTTGCGCGCACGAATGGGTTCTCTGTGGTATCAGGGGAAGAAAGCAGTGTCCCCTCTTTTTGTGAGGGGTAGGCCTGGTATACAGGTACTGTATGATAGTGCACCGATGATGTAACATATGACCGAAATGAGCTCACCTTCGCAGCTACCGGACTATGGCTATTGAAAGCAAAAAAGCCTTTTTTTTCACGGGTGTGTCGTGTTCAGGCCACCTACAGCAAGCTCCTTTCAGGAGGGAACATGTGTTTATACCCCCTCAGCGCCCGTTATGGTGCATCTTTGCTGATGTACATAGATAGTGGAGTACCCCAACCAAGAAGGGGATGCATGAGAATTTGGCTGTGGCAAACACTCTGCACTAAGGGCTGAACCTGTCTATGGCAAGGACATTCAGTCGATGAAACCCAACCATTGCCTCCCCCCCTCACTGTCGCTTTCAGGGTCATCCCGATGGATCCCTATGTACATCTCTCTGGAATAAAAAAGAACAAATGCCCAACATCCCCCGTGCTCACACGCTCACCGGGCCCCCTACGGTGCCCAGTGCGGACTGGCACTGTCGAGGCACTCCTCTGGCAACCGTGTGTGAGCACCATACTGTCTCCAGGCCCCTGAATGGGCAAGATTCACAAAGGTTGCATAAACCCAGACCCATGAATCATATTTGAACTCGCCATGCACATCTAAGCATTTTGGGTATCCCCCCCCCCGATGCCAATGGACCCCCCATCATGCCAATGGACCCCCGCCTTCGAATGAAGAGACATGCCCTCCCTCGCCAATGGACCACCCCCCTCTTAAAAAAAGAATCACCCCCACCCCCCGAATTTTTCACCAAGTGGCACACGAAGTGCCTTTTTTTTGCATAGGTTCTTTGGTCTACAGTCGCATGTGATGGGCACACAACATTCTTGTGTTGGTGCAGAGGTACGCTTTGAGGCCTGTAGGTGGTGTGATAGGAAAGATTACGTGGGGTGTTGTGCTTTGTGCTGAATGCCTTGCCTCTTGCTCCCCTCTGCACCTTGCTTCACATCCCGAGAATGTCATGGTGCTGTCGGGTGGAAGTTGCTTGCCCCATGTGCCCTGCCCGCCCTGAGGCAAGGTGGTGCGGCATGTTGCCTTTCTTGCTCCCCAGTGGTTTAGGCAAGGTGGTGCAGTATATTGCCTTTGTGCATCCTGTCACAGTGGTGGGACAATGTGCCCTACCCACCCTGAGGGAAGGTGGTGCAGTATTTTGCTTCTCTCGCTTTCACCTGCACGTGCAACGCCGGTTACTTCCCCACTGGGGGCAAACCAAACCACAACACAGGTTTTTAGGTTGTTGTCCCAGGGCCCCATTTTGCTGTCACAGGTTCGGAATTTCGACTGTTTGCTTCCTCTTCTTGCGTTGCCTTTGTACAACCCAAACCCAATCTTCTGTTGTCTTTTCCTTGTCCGTGATGCCGTTGTACATGGTACTGGGAAGCATGGGAAGCAGTGTGCTGGGTTTTGAACGAGCTGTCACTGGTCATCAGTCAGTCAATCAAACTGGATTCTTTGTGTGTTGCTAGTGTTGAGACATTTTGAAGCAAGCCTGGGGCCATCGGTTTCAACAATCATTGTTTTAAAAGTTGCAGTTGCACTTTTCGTTGTGCTTGCCGTTATATGCTGCTGTGTGCAAAGAAGGAAAGGAACATCGAGGGTACACCGGAAAGGCTGCAAAGGTCGAGAACAACAAAAACAGGTCAAGCTGAGCTATACTAGTGTGGAAAAAGTGCAAGAAGTTGCCAATGTGAGCTCTACAGCCATCGCAAAGATGCAAGAGGTACAAATCTTATGTCCAGACCATGTTTGAAGCGATGGCACATGCTAAAATGTGGTTACACAAAGAGTTTATCTAGACTTTCGACGGGAATTCGGCTCACTGGACCTCCTATGCCCATGCCAATGGGACCCCCTTCTCGAAAGAAGAAACGGCCCCCTTGGCCAAATGGACCCCACTCTCGACAGAGCAATCACAGCCCGGGCCATTGACACGGGGGGGGGGGGTACAAACACAAGAAAATGTGTGCCCCTGTCGCGAATGGGCACATGCATGGGGTCCATGGGAATCCTACGCGAAGGTCAACTGCGGACTGTTGCACACACAATGGTATCACTGGTCTCTTGCACAGTTGGGATGGTTGAGATTCTGGCTCTCTTCTTTTGGGATCAATTGCCTATCCATCGTCATCATCCATCCTGGAATTTCCAATCCGTGGATTCTCAGGCCAAAATCCTATTGACACCCGACCAACGCCGAAACAGGTCAACTCTAAATGACTACAGACACAATGGTACAGATGGTTTTTGAATTTTTTTCGGATTCAGCACTTCCAATTTGCAATCATGTGTCGTCATCATCCATCATCATCCCCAACCAGGGCCACCACTTTAGATTCTCAGACCAAAACTCACTGTCACACCAACCTGATGTCAAAAGAGGTCCATGATAGACTGTTGCAGACACAACGGTACAGGTGGTCCTTGGAGTTAGTTCGGATCCAGCATCTCCAATTTTGGGATCATTTGCCCACCACGATGCAAAACAGCCCAAACAGGTGCTTTTAAGGGCCAAGGGGCACCAATAGCAAGGCCTAATTGGTGCTACATAGCTTGCCATGGGTTTACATGTACTCCCATTGTCACCAAATGATGGGACCAAAAAGGGGATCCAAGCCCAACACAGACAGGCCACAACAGAGCTGGCCCTCCGGGGCGCCCCAGTGTACCATAGCGTTTGGACCAGTGATGTACTATGCAGCGGCTGCTTGCAGCTGCGACAAAAACAAGCCGGACCATGAGGTGATGTTGAACTTATGCGACAACGATCCCAGCTTGAGGGGCTGAGGGGAGTCTTGAAAACCTCGTGATATTGCCAATCCAGAAATTGAAAACCCCTGGCTTATAAAAATTTTATTGAGCATATTCCACGCAAATTAATTCCAGGTCGGAATGGTAACTTTTTTTCCATGTGGCAAAATGCACGTGCACTGGCACAATCATGTCACCTCGCAAGCGCCGGGCCGTTTCAGCCCCATATGGATATGTCAACATCCACTGTGACCCGTCATTTCAAAAGCCCTTTGGCACAGGCTTTCTCACCGAGCAGCTTGCACCAAAGATTGATTCCTAATTGAAATGACACATGATGGCAGGGTATCTGCTTATTGCAGTGCAGACTAACCCCAAAGTCACAGTTGTTTGGGTGCCGAAAAAAAATAGCAGAGGATCACCATAATATTATTATCTTTCCGCGTGTTTTTGCCAAGTGGTGAACAGACAAGTTCTTGTTTGACTTGAAGAACCAACACTGTTCGTTGGCAGGGCAGGGCAGGGCAGGGCAGGGCAGGGCAGGGCAGGGCAGGGCAGGGCAGGGCAGGGCAGGGCAGAGCAGGGAAGGGAAGGGTGGGGCGGGGCAGGGCGGGGCAGGGCGGGGCAGGGCAACCCACAATAACAGTATTCATCTTTACTGATCTTTTGCGTCCGAGGTACCGTGGAATCGTCAGTCTTCGCAAAAGCAGTTCTGGCAATGCCCCCCGTCACTGTTGATTTGGCCAAGTGATGACATTGTACTTCATTGAACCGCCCCTGTGTTCTACACGTGCCACTGTGTTCTGCCCCCAGCAACCCACAGTGTTGTATGCTACTGACGAATGGCTGATGACGGAGGACAGCATTTATGGATGCAGGTCATCTGCCTCACGTGCGAGTTCTTTTTGAAGCATCGGCCACCGATACGAACCAAACTGACTCCAGCCGAGCGCGCCGACCAGGACCCCATCGGCCTGACGCGCGCGGCCGACCCCGACTTGGAACGTGTCACCAACTTCTCAGAGTACGCGGAGCTGCACTATGACGGTTGGGTGGCTCATCTCCGCACCGGCGGGGGTCTCGGGACCCGCTGCCCCGAACTCGGACGCGCGCACTTTTGGAGCTTCTTCTTCCAGTTTTACTGCGACGTCTGCGCGTGGCAAGACGCCCGGGACGCCGACGACGGTGCGCTTCAGGAGGATTTGGCGCGGAGGATGCTGCGGCGGTGGTTCCACGTGGATGTCCCTCTGGATCCAAGTCCCTTGCGCGGTTTGCGGTCCATGACCGCCTTTTGTTTCACCGGGAGTCCGTGGCTGTGCGACCCGGCCCTCGCGGAGAGCACTCAGTTCCGCGTGCGTCGCCTCTGGGTCACGGGGGCATTGCTCGACCCCAATGACCCCGCGGACATGCGCGCGCTGTGCCTGCAGCTCGCTAAGAGACGCCCGGAGATGCTGGGGCTTGCGGTCGCCTGCGCGGTCCTGAACGCCGACGCCCCCGCCGGCCAACCCGAGGACTCGGAGCCGGGGCTTGGGCAGCTGTTCGACGCGATGCTGGGGCGCGGGCCGCACGACTTGGCTCTGGGGCCGGTGACGTCGCTGGAGGAGTGCCGCCGGCGGAACCCCGTCCTGCACTACGTCTCGTCCACGCAGGACCCGCCGTTCTGCAGGGTCGCCGTGATCCGGCCGGAAGGGGCGAAGCTCTCCAATGCGTGCGCCATCGTGGTCCAGGTGTAGTGCAAAGTGCCGATGCGCGTGCGGCCGATGGGGCTGCGAGGTGGTCCAGGTGTAGTGCAAAGTGCCGATGCGCGTGCGGCCGATGGGTCTGCGAGGACTCACCGCTTTTGGGTATTAACCCCCGCCCCCCCAAAAGAATGTCCACGAGTCCAAAGGCCCCGATCTGACCGGAAAGGGGGAGATGACCAAGGAATAGGGCAGGGGGCGAGCACGCAAGACATTGGCTGTGCGGACGATCGGCGGACGTTGGCTCAAACAGTGGACAGTAGGCGGTGAACACCGTGTGGGAGCAGGCGCGGCCGGAGCCTAATGCGGACGTTGCTACCGGACCAATTGCAGCCCCACAAATGCGTACCCCGGGGTATAGACTTCGGCAGGACGCCCAATAAGGCCAGGGGGGTATCAATTTTGGGGGAGTATCAACTTTTTTTTGGGGGGGGGGTTATTGCGGCGTGACGCGCTTTCCCGAAACGCCGCGTAACGAGTGGTTTTGCGCGTGTGTGTCCCTCCGTTAGTGTGCGTGGCGGGGTCCTTTCCCCCGTTGCCTGCCCCACAGGGCGCCGTGGAGCACGTCCTGCCGCTGTGCGGCGCGCGCTACCGCGACCACCGCCCGGAGGACGCGACCGACGAGTGGCGGCAGACGGCGCACGCGGCGCTGCAGACGATGGAGCTGCACGACCTGAGGACGGTCGCCACGGCCCACCTCCCCCACCTCACGACGTCGGACCTGGAGGGGATCGCGGACTGGGCGGACGTCCGCGGCGTGTGGCGCGGGTTCCAGGACCTGCCCCCCTTCACGTTCGTGGGGCTGGCCGGCGTCGCGGAGCCGCGGCTCGCGCCCGCGACCGACATGCGGATCTGGCGGGACATGGGGGTGCGGGTCTGCTTCGCCTCGGCGCTGTCCGCGCGGGAGGCGCAGCTGCACGCCCAGAGCGCCGGGCTGCTGCCGGGGGGCGCGGTGGTGGTGGACGGGCGGGAGCTGGACGGGTTCACGGCGGAGGACTGGCACACGCTGTTCCAGCGGAACGGCAACGTCGTGCTCTCGCGGGCGGGGGCGCGGCACCGGGAGGCGCTGGTGGCCCGGCTGACGGCCGCCGGGGCGCGGGTGGGGGGCACCCTCGGGTTCGTCGCGGCGGACTGCCCGACGCCGCCGTCCGTCGTGTTTGCCCAGGGCTACGCGAGGGACAGCGGCGGCCTGGGGCACGTGCTGGCCAAGGACGGGCAGATCACGTTCCTGACGCGCGCCGTGGCGTTCGTGAGGGCGATGTACGCTGCCGAGTGACGCGGCGTCGCCCGCCGCTCGGGCGGTGCGTGATCCGGGAGCGGCGCTCTCACGGAGGCGCGGGGGACGGTCAATTGTGAAGCGGCGGCCGGAGGGTGGGTGGGGGGTGGGGGGGGGGCGATGGAGGCCCCTATCGCTGTGCTGGGGGTCCGGGCTGGCGGCTCCTTTCGACGGGACCAGCAATCAGTTACGACGAAGATCGGCGCAAATGTTGCCCGCCAGTCCGCAGTCCTGCAAGGGGTTGCCGTGCTGCAGCTATCGAACTTTTGGTCGCTCGGCCTGGGCAGTCGCACGGGCCTCACACATGGCACAGGCCCCGCTTCTGAGGCAGCGGGTCTCCAGGGGCACGCGCCCTTTAACGCGAGTCTGGGGAGCACAAGGGGGCTTCAGTCGGAGCACTCACATCATTGCCACGGTGATTCGAAGTGCGGCGCTCCGGGGCTGGCCCGGGGCAGAGATAGGCGTTGCGCAGTCATGAGACATCGGTACGCATCAGCCTCTGGGGCACGTCCAGGCCCCGGGGGGGCGGCCGGGCCCGGTCCTTGTATGCGACACCCCCCAGCCCCCCCCCCCCCCGAGTTTTGAAAGATAGCAATTTGGGGGCTATGGCGCCAAATTTTTTGTCCCATGCTGAGTTGAAGGGGGTACTATGCCTTTGGTCCCTCAAGACCCTTAAGACTTTCTTCGCGGCAAAGACCAGATATCGCTATTATCGCATACATACCTCTATACCCCCATGCCCCCAGACACCCCCTTGAGGTATGCATGTGATAGCAGTGGGTTGCGCGCAACCCTCCCCCCCCCCCCGGCCAAGCTGCCAATACCCCCCCACGCCCGCCAGTTTTGACAGATAGCTGGCGGGGGGGGGGTGTCGCATCAGGACCAGTGGTAGTCGCCCCCCCCCCCCGTGGTCCAGGCCCAGCTGGGCCAAGGAAATCAATTTTGTCCTCCTGGTTCCAGGTCATTGAACCTCCCCATTGATGAAGGTCACTGATGGCGGAGCATGCCTCGCTGTACTGGGTGGCTCGGACGCCGGGCACGCTGCAGGTGGTGGTCCGGTCCGCGCGGGAGGCAAGACAACGGCGGGCTTTGCCCGCAGCGCTGGGCTCTGTTCGCAGGGTGCCGTCGCAAAGGCAACGGCTTGGCTGGCATCACTCAGGGAAGTGGTGGACCCAGCGTATCCCCGGGGTCCCGGAGCCCTTGACATGGCCGTCGCACAAGATGCCCACTTCAAACACGTTCCGAGATGTTCCATCAGGCGTCAAGCTCTCCTAGCGCTAGAAGAGCGGCGGCCCAGGCAATTTCACGGGATGTTGGGCTCAATGTACAGGGCTGCGTCCGCGGTGTTGTTATCCGAAGGGTTCGAATTCGATAAAGCGCTTCTGAAGGCTGGCTGACCGGTGCCCCGTGGACTGCCAACCGCGCACACGCCACAGGCTTACGAGAGGAACCTCCAAGTCCCTTCTGCTTGCAACTCTCTGAAGATGACGATCATGGCATCCGGTACTGCACAGCATGGGAATCAATGAGGGGCTCTCCCTGGATACCCCCTCTACGCAAAGCCAGGGGTGTGCGCCTGCCGGCGCGACCGGCAGCGTGGCCCACCAGCCTCAAGCGGTGTGACCCCATGCCCTCGCATGTCTCTTCCGAGGTGCACGGGGACTTGGTGCTTTCCCCCATGGCGGCCTACTATGACACGGTACCCAGCATTCTGGTGGCCCGGGCCCAGCGCGGAGATCAGGGAGTGCCATAAGGACGCTCACCCTTTTTTTTTTACTATGGCATCCACTCTCTGATGTTTGGTGGCTACCCACCAACCGCCATCGGTTACCCACCAACCGCCATCGGTTACCCACCAACCGCCATTGGTTGCACACCAACCGCCATCGGTTGCCCACCAACCACCATCGGTTACACACCAACCGCCATCGGTTACCCACCAACCGGCATTGGTTACCCACCGGCCGCCATTGTAGGGCGTATTGGACACTCCGAGTTTTTTTTTTTTTTCATTACGGCACCCCCTGGCGGAGATGTACAACTTTTTGACAAACCCTCGAGGCCATCACAGGCAGTCACATGACCTTTCTTGCAGCTCTGCGGCCCCTGGCCCCAACACAGGCAGCAGGACCCCCTTGTTGTGGACGGACACCCGACAAAGATTGGCACAGGGACTGCACCTCCCGGGATCATCTGCTGCGGTGGATTCATGAGCTGCTCTTGACGCGGCATCCGTTGTAGGGGTGACTCTTGGGGGAGAGAAGCATTGCATACCACTTGGCAACGGTGCTTGGTATCCTTCGGTTGAGGAAAAGCGGAGAGATGATGTGGGGGGGGGGGGTGCAAAAAAAGGGGTACCTCGCGTGGGAATTTGAGTCCCGGGGAAAGGCCACGCCTACTTCATGGAGCTGGCCATGTATTTGGAGTGCTCTGCCGGGCGCACCCTTCCGTCGTCGCCCCGAGTGACTGATCGGGCCGCTGCGCTTCCCCTGCCACGGAGGGCGCGGGTCCTCAAGCCACGAGGTGCTATACAAATGTCGTTTGTTGCGGGCTGGAGATCCCACCCTCGAGAGTTTGCCATTTCTTAAATTTACACTTTTTTGAAGGAAATTTACGCCACTTTTGGGAAAATTTACACCAATTTACACAAGGTGGGGGCCGGGGGCCAAAAGCACTGTAAACCCCCGTAAATCACCAGGCTGCCTCAAGCTTGCACTCACGATCCTCAAGAAACACCCAATCTCTGGGCAGGTCTTTCTGGGTGGGGTGTCGACCAAGTGCCCAGCTTTGGGGCCTCCAGGGGGGCCCCATGCCGCTGGGAGTCTCGGCCCGGCCGTGTTGAACCTGGTCGGCCAGAGATGCTGGCAGTGGTGAACAGGTGGCAGCGGAGCCCTCAGTATCTGGACGTCGGCGGGGTCGTGTTCCACGTGTCGCGCGAGGCCTTGCAGCGGGGGGGGGGGGGGCACCCACACCCTCTCGGCCCTGTGCTGCGGGGACTCCCCATCCGAGGCGGATGCCCACGGGTCCATCTTCATCGACCGCGACAGCACGTGGTTCGTGTTGGTGCTGCAACACGGCACGTGCGCGGCCACTGCAAGGAGGGCTTGCCACGCCAGCGAACTGCACGACCTCCCCCTTCTCCCTCGACGCGGCAGCACTGCCTTCAGGCAGCGCACCAACGCCGTGAAGAGAGGGAGTCCAAGCCCCAGCATCACGGCGCGGCCGCCCAGGCTGGAATTCAGCGCTTCGCTGCTCGCAGCCATGCACACGCCTAGGCCTGTGTCGGGGCGTACAAGCCGTACATGCTACTACGCCCAGCGAAACAGGCGCTGCCTCCGCCTCAAAGGGTGGATCCGGAAGCCCCGTCTGCGGCGGGTGTGGGGCCCCTGACACGGCCCCCAAACCCCGTCCCTGATCGGGCGCCACAATGCGTAGGGCTGGACTCCAGAGATCTTCTCTTCCTCCTCCTCATGGCTACACCCAGGCGCAGGCGCCGCTGGCCTCGTTGGCCAGTGGCACTCAGCGCTCGCGGTGCAATGCTTCGACTCTTACACCAGGCTGCAGGCCCTGAGTCCGTCCGAGTCCGTCCCTACCCGCAAGAAGTATTGTGACTGCACGCCGACCACACACCCCAAGTCGGGATCTAAACGGCCATGCTCGCCCTGGGGGGGGCGGCCGGGCCCGGTCCTTGTATGCGACACCCCCCCCCAGCCCCCCCCCCCTCCCCGAGTTTTGAAAGATAGCGGTGCGGGGGCCAACGGCGCCATATTTTTTGTCCCATGCTTCGTTGAAGTATGCCTTTGGGCCTTAAGACCCTTAAGACTTTCTTCGCGGCAAAGACGAGAAATCGCTATTATCGCATACATGCCTCTACACCCCCATGCCCCCCAGACACACACACCCCGTTGAGGTATGCATGTGGTCGTAGTGGGTCGCGCGCAGCCCCCCCACCCTCAACCCAACCCCCCCCCCCCCCCCCCCCCGCCCCAACTGCCCCCCCCCCCGCCTCCCCCCCCCCTCCGCAAGGTTTGGCAGATAGCTGGGGGGCTGTCGCATCAGGACCGGTTGTAGTCGCCCCCCCCCCCCCCCCCCCCCCCCCCCAGGGCGCTCGCATCGAGCACAGCCCCATTTGCCGCTCATGCGCCAGTCCGGGGGGCGCACGGAGCGAGGGCGCCGGGCTACTCTTCTCAACGGCAGCGAGGGGCAAGGGGCGGGGGGGTGTGCGACGCCTTGACCATCAGCTCCCGCTGTTTCCGCGGCAAACGTGGCGGAAGCACCGATGCCCATGTCCCGCAATGCAGTGGCATGTCTACGGCGCCGACGCGCCCACCGGGCGTGCGTGCGTTCTGGCGATGGAGACGCCAGAGCGGCACCACTGGACGCCAGTTAGGGCGTGCCACGCCCCACTGCCACGGTCACGGGACAAAGCCATTCCACGGCGCATAGCGCGCGTGCTCCGGCAGATTCGTATGCCTCAGTTGCGGGGGGCACAGCTCTCAGAGGCCCTGACCCTTCCGCCTGCACGTGCTCCGCCGCCGTCTGGGGCCAGCAGGGCGACCCCAGTGAAGCCTCCCCAGCCCTTGCGCCTGACTCCAGCTGCACCTGCCACCCCCCCCTGGCCCCCCTCCCCCCCCCATGGGCCCCGGCGGTTACCTCGAGTTGGCATTCACGGCTGGCGGCAACTCCAGACTACTGGTCACCTTTGGGGAGTGGGGGGGAGGGGGGCAGAACACGAGCCGCAGGTTCTGATGTTGCCGGCACCGCTGGTGCCCCTTTTCGATGAGGCCTGCGCAACCTCACCTCTCCATGACCAGGATGGACCCCCTGGAAGGTGTCTCCTCTGGGGATGAGTCCATGGGCCAGTATGAAGTCCCGCTGTCCCAACCGCCATCCAACTTTGCCCCTGCTGACCCTCTGCCAACCGGGAAGTGTATTAGGCACTCGCCCCTGCCGGTGGGTACGTCAATGTGTGGAACTGCCGGGTATGGCCCGGGCCCCAGCCCCCCCGCCCCCCAAAAATCTGGCTTTTTGGACTGGACCCCCAGTGGGTGAATTTTTTTTCAAAAACCCCACGTATGTGTGTTCAACATGAATCGCGCTACGGGGGGATCGTTTAGAGGTATGTATGTTGGGGGACCTGAGACGGCTGGGTCGCAGCCCCATAGTCACACATGACCATGCTGTACAGCATGACGCAGGTGCAGGTCGCGCCACGGTCGTTGGGCACCTTCGAGGGTCATGGGCAAGCGGCCCCTGAACAAACGTGATCGTTGTTGAGGAGGGAGCCTCTTGTCACATAGGACAGATGCCTCACTCTCCAGTATGGCTCTTCATATGCGAAGGGGTGACTTACCAGCATCTAACCCATGTACTTGCTCCTGAAAATGACTTCCTTTCACAGTTTGCCTTGAAATACCCTCGCAATCGCCCCTCCCCCCCGGCGGGAGACCATTACTTGGCGACCCCCCCCCTCCCCTTGGGGGGTGACCATCGCGTGCTACGGGGGGGATTTCAAGGGGGGGGTACCATGGAGATGCCCTGTCCGCAGGTGTGCTCACGTGTTGTTTCCCCTTCGATGCCCCGAGGAGGGGAGGGTGGCTGGCAGGTGCCGCGTTGATGGCAGCAGAAAGTGCCATACGATCGGTACCTCGCAGGTCCGACCGGTAGAACAAGCAGGGGAGCGGTGCGCCATGTCTGTAAATTGATGTTTCAGGACCAGAATCAAGTACTGCTACGAGGCGTTTTTGGGGGGAGCAGCGACGAATCGTGATATGCCAAAGATGTCCATTTGAGAATATCTTGACTGCCCTTTCGCTGGTATTGTGTCAAGTTGCATGTCTTTGTTCAAGTCTTGTGAGAGGGCACTCTTGCCGGGGTGCACGTGCATGCGTGCGCGGTGCAACATCTGTGTCTGAAAATCAGTAGGCAATCAGTAGGAAGTGTGCAATCAGGACGGCTGTTGGTTTCTTTGATGATGGAGAACGATTGAGTGATGTGATGTGGGGATTGGGACTCGAGGGATGGGTGCGTCTGGCGACATCGGTTTGGTAGGTTTGTTATGACCAGTCCCAAAAAGTGACACCCCCCCCCCGGACCTGGACCCCGCAAGTGGCGCCAAAATTATATCCTTCCCTGGTTTGCAATACTGTGGAAGACGAGATTCTATGGGAATGCCATGCACGCAGTGCGCACGCAGTGCGAAGTTTTGGACGTCGGCAAATACTCGCACCCCAGCTACCTTTTGGTGGTAAAACATTGATCCTGTGCCCTTGGTTTCCTAAAAAGGAAAAGTGCTTCCATAAATAGTCAAATATTTTTTGATTGTTCATTTTTCTGAAATGGATTCCGAGGAAATAATACGGTCACCACCAACCGTATTACTTGGGTGAGTGTCCCAGCCTCTGCGTGCGCAGTATGCACACAGTGCGCACGCAGTGCACACACACAGTGCAACAATTTCCGCTATGATGCGTAAAAACACTACAGCCTATTACGTCCTATTACGTCTTATTACGCCCTGCGAGGGCCCTTTATTGCTGATCACACACAAGTGGGAGTTCTGCAGTGTGTGTGTGGAGCGAGGTGACCATACTTGGCCTCTTTTCCGTACGCCCCCCTACTGTCCTAACACGGGCCTGGTTCTGGTTCAGGGGGCGAAAAGTGCAGAAACACGAGGTTACTGTGTTACCGCGCGACAAATACCACGCGACACATGTTGCAGACATAAGCCAACCCTCCCATTAATGACAACAAAAGGGTGCCCAACAGGCCAGCAACACAGAAGCGCGTGGAATTGCAGCCACACCAACACTTTGGCAGCCACGTTGACCCTTCCTGCAGCCCGCAGAAAAGCTACAAACCACGTTCTCTATTGGATTGGAACTGCAAAAACGATGGTTCCAAAAAGACCCAAAAGTGCGGAAACACGGTGCCACCGTGTTTGGACAAGCCCCTGTTAGGACAACGGGGGGGGGGGGGGGTAGAAGGTTGCAAAACAACGTGTACCTGTGCACAGCGGTTCCGTGCACCGGCTGCTGGCTGGATCACTGGGCATGAAACAGGGGACTTGGGGGGGGATAGAAAACACGGAGGCCCCGATAGCCAAGCGTCTGAATCTTGAATTCGTGTGGTTCATTCCTCTCGTGGTCCTTCTGGTTTTGCTGCTGCTGCTGCCTGGTGCCTGGTGACGCATAAAGTGGGAAAGTGGAAGCCCGGAATATATTGTGACCAAAGATGGTGTCTACGGTACAAGGTCTTGTGTGCCTGCCTGCCTGTACTGCAAATTTGCTGTGACTGTTCCTGCTTGCACTGCACATTGGTCTGTGACCGCTGGTATTTGTACACTGTGAGTGACGACGGTGAATGACAATGAATGCTGTGGAATGACAAAAGTGCTGTGTGGCTTGCCTTGCACCCCCCCCCCCCTCTGCCCCCCCATGTACACGTACGGGCTGAGGGCTGCCCAAAACCGGGGGTTTTTTGGACGCCGTTTTATGTGACCCTTTTTTGTGACCTTTTTTGTGACCAAAGGCGGGGGGAAGGGGGGGGGTCCAGGCCGGACCCCCCCCCCCCCGTTTTATCCATCACTGGTGCAAACAATTTGCCGTGCATCGTGGACTCCTCAAAGACCAGAGTGACTCCATGCAGCTCCTAACGCAGGCAACCGGTGAGACAGCAGTGACATCGACGCCTGTGGCCCCGTGGCTGGGGTTCCACTGTTATGTGCTGCATTGCTTTGCGGACATTGGCTCCAGTCCCCAGCTCCTTCCCCCTCCCTTGCGGGTAGATACGGCGAATGCCCGGTCTCAAGGTAGGCCCACTCCCCCAGTCACCAATTCCACTGAGGGATGCCTGGGCTGTTTTTAATGGACACGTTTCCCCCTCTTTTTTCCTCCGATAATGTTTGCTGTGATGGCCTACGGTACGCTGCGCTGGAGCCACGGTACGCCCTCGCCCTCAGAAAGCGTTGCATGGTCGGCAGAAGAGGGCTGTTGACCGCGTGTGGTGCACGCACGTGGTGCGCATTAGAGAAGGTTCCACTAAATGTGGGTCTTGCATTTCTGACGCTAAGGAGTGCTGTGGGCTGGTGTGACACGTCTGGCGCTTGCTCAGTGCTGAAGTGGCCCTGCATTTGTAAACCTGCGTGCACAATGCGGTGGGCTGCAAGTTGCCAGCCAATCGTTTCAACCACGTTATCCCTTCCCTTGTGGTTAGGTCCATGAAATGCCATCCATGATCCGGGCCGTCCTCTGGGAATCTCTTTTTGTTTCTTTCATGAATGGCCCATCAGGGTTCGGGTATGATTGAGGGCATGCCGCAGGGCATTTGTGTGCGGCAGGGTGTGCCGTCCATTCTTGCACACGCACGAATACAAATGCGACGTGTATTGCCCCTGGAGCCAAGGTAGCCAGCTCACGCCCTTCCTCTCTGTTACCGTACGAACTGTAGGAGTCTTAGGGCCAAACATTTCAAAGGGTCTTCTACCCTCTACTGTTGTTTTTCCAAGTGTTGGGTGCGCACATATCAAAAATCGCAAAGGTCGGTAAGGCTCGGATGCAAAAATGACCGCAAATCTTCAAATTTGGATAGTATTTGATTGGGCACAATTTTCCTCTCCACCTCCGGCTCGAGTCAAAACGCTTCTCCGCTTCTCCGGTGCCTTTGGTGCAGGTTATCCCAGGCCAAAAAAATTTCCTCCGTGGCTCTAGTGCCAACCAATTCTCAGCACCACCGGGCGGGGCAGCAGACGCCCCCCAGCCCCCATTCAGTCCTGCTTCTGCCACCCTCGCGGAGAGCCCACCGCACCGGGCACACACCAACCCTTACGGCATGTACCTTTGCCCGACTGACTTGTTTGCCGCAGTCGTTCAGTCCACATGTAGTGGCAGGTGTTCCACATGGCACAGAGTCTGGCGAAGGTGCTCGAGTGCAAGCTGTGTCGCCTACAACAAGACAAGGCGCGCTTCACTGCGAGCCAAGAGGTCACTCTTTGTGGTGTGACACACACCTTTTTGGTGCACCTCATCGCCAAGTTCACTGAGCAAGGGTGCACATACACCCTCTATTTCCACGGCTTCAGCCACGTGTGGTTCGGAGACCGCCTCCCCATCCATTTTGGCGACAAGGTTGGGGAGGCGGATCTCCGCATGGCCCAAAGGTTTGCCCCCGTGACCAGCACAGAGCCAACAACGTCCATTGAGGACGGTTGGAGGCATGAGCTGTACACGAAGTTTTGCAAGGCCAAGACCAAGGGGCGGGGGTGTTGCGTTTTGGCGGCTTGTATGGCGGCCTATAGTATTTGAGCAATGTGTAGTTGGAGGTAATGCCGTGTGGCAGAAAATCACCTCGAAAAGAGGTTGTTAGATCAAGCGCAGGTGCGGACGTCGTCTACCCCCCCTTTTTTTTGGGTCATTCGCGTAGCATACCCCAAGGCATGATATTGGATGTCCAACCCCTTGCAAAATCATTATTTTGCCCAATAAGACCATCCCCCAATGGATTTTTTGCTTCTGAGGCCTCTATCGCCTAAAACTGGATATCACTTTTTTGAGGGGGGGTGGGGGTGGTGGTGGGTGGGGGATGGGGGGGGGTCAAAAGTTTTCGCTTAGAAGGCTCCAAGCAGTGGGGAAGCTTAGTGCTATCACACAATCGCGGTTAGGGTCGAATGGTAACGCGGCCAACGCAAAGTTTTCGGTCGGTGGTTCGAATCCTGGTCAGCCGACTGTTGGCGGCGGCGGCGGCGCAAAGTTTTCGTCGGCGGTTCGAATCGTGGTCGGCCGACTGTTGGCCGCGCCGCCGCCGCCGTATTCACCCGACCAGGGTTCGAACCGCCGACCAAAACGACTCCGGTCAGCTGCATTACCATTCGGCCACTGCTTGGTCTGAGGCGAAAGGTCTCCCCACTGCTTGGGCCACGTCTGCCACTGACAAAAAACCCAAACTGCGTGTTTCTGCCTGACTGACTGCTGGCCTGGCTAAGGGACTGATTGGCTAGCTGTCAACCTCTCTTCGAGTTGCACTGCCGAAGGCAATAGAATTTTTTCTTCGGCTGGTGGACACCTTGGTGCAGGTACCCGATTGCATTGTGCTTGCATTTTGCGACACAGTCAATGAGATTGGGGTACACTGGCGCTACACAAGATGCCACCAATGTGTAGTGCATTTGTGGGAAGTGTGGATCCATGCGTAGCGGACCACGCGAATGGGTGTGGTTTGACCTATCAGTTGTGTCATTCTGGCCCACCCTTGGCTTGCAAAGGTTGCAAATTTACAAACCTCGCGAGAGGCGGAAGGGTGCTAAGGCCAGGAAGGAGGTCGACGACCGACTATGGGGGCCTCTTTTTGTGCCACCGTCGGTTGAGATCGTTGCTGACCCCAACAGTATAGACTCCGATGCTTCCTTCCAAGCGGAGGTGGCTAGTGCGCCTTCTCGTGTCCAGCCTCCGCGGGCAGCCAAGCTCAAGCGCGTGGCGATTATTGAGGCATCGGACTCTGGGTAGGCATCCGGCAACAGTAGTAGTAGCAACAGCCGCAGTGGAAGTAGTAGTAGCAACGACAGTGATAGTGGTGGTGCCAATGACGGCAGTGTGGCATCGAGGGACAGTAGTGCTTGCACAAGTAGTGCTGTTGAGGTAAGTGGTGTTGAAGCTCCAGCGGTACTGAAGTGGAGGCAGCCCCTGCTCCTCCACCCGCCAAGAAAAAGTTTCGCCCATCGGCAGTGCGTGCCACTCAGCCTATCGTCTCTGCAGCCATTGGTGCGGATGCAAAATCTAGTTCAGCCCCAGCCCCCCACTTGTTGAGTGGGGGTTTCACACAGCCATAGAGGTGGCACCGCGAATAAAGAATGAATCGTGAACTAACCATAACCGTGCCATTGACCTTGAGCATAACCTTGATTAGGCTAACCAAAAGGTGTGACTATGACCGCGGCTGACCAACGACATTCGCGATGGAGGGCTAACCTGCTAACTGGGCGAACCGAGGTTTGGGTGGGGGAAACCCGGCGCTCCATGAGTCTGTCCCGCGATCGGGGACATGTGATTGGCTACGCTTGGCCTTGGTAGCCGGGGCCACTTCCCTTTGGGGAGTGGCGGAGCACTGTACGTATTACTCAGGAGGGTCCAAAATTGTACGTATTACTCAGGAGGGTCCAAAATAACAAATGTTTTGGTATTTTTTGTTTTTGTGAAATCACCTCGAAGAGGGTTGTTAGATCAAGCGCAGGTGCGTACGCCATATACCCCCCTTTTTTGGGGTCATTCGCGTACAATACCCCAAGGTATGGTACCGGATGTCCAACCCCTTGTAAAATCATCATTTTAGGAGAGAAAATGATGCCCAATGAATTTTTGTTTTTGACCCCTTTAGCCCCCCGTACCCGGGTACCCCTTTTTGGGGGGGTGGGGGGGGTGGGGGGGTGTCGGGGGGGGGGTCAAAACTTCTTTGCGTATTCTGGGTGCTGTGTGTAGATTTGGACCCAGGTCCCGGGCAACTTTTTTCTTGTACATGGACCCTCTAACCCATGGTGGGGGTCCCGGGTCCGAACTCTAGGTACCCCCGGTCGCCCCCCCCCCCTATGGGCCCTTGCTAGTGAGGACTTAGCCGTTTTCACGCTGGATAAGGCTGTTTAGTGACACCTGCAAGATTTCCAAAAAATTCGACTTTTTCCGAAACCCTTCTGTCGCCCCTGGGATGGGTTTGGGTGATGATTTAGTGACAATACGGGTACTTGAGCACCCAGGGGGACCCACGTAGTGGCCGCCAAGCCCATATAGCCCGAGCCATGGCCCCTCCAAAAGCCCCGAAATCACCTCGCAGAGGTTGTTAGATCAAAGCCAGGCAGGCGTATACATGGGGAAAACGCCACATACCCCCCCATTTGGGCCTATTCGCGTACCCTACCCCAGGGGGTTGAATTGTTAGTTTAACCCCTTGTAAAATCATTATTTTGTCCAATAAATGCATCCCCCAATGAGTTTTTGGTCCGGACCCCCCCATACCCCCCCCACTTGAAACCCACTTTTTAGGGGGGGGTGGGGGGGGGGGTGGGGGTGGGGGGGGGGGTCAAAAATGTCGAAAAAATGGCCCCCCCTTTTTTTGGGTCGAAAATCATGAATCTTTTGGTTTTTTTCGATTTTGAGCCGAAAAAGTGTTTCCGGGTCCCGACTCCATAGGGTTTGTATGGGGCGGAGTGGGACGAGCGCTTATGCAGTTTATGCACTTTTCAGCCATTTTTGTGATGTTGGCGGTTTTGGCGACCTCGGTGACCCCGTGCTACCCACTCCGAGGTGTGCGAGTGGGGATGTTGTGACACTATATGCCTACTAGGATACCAAAGGACGTTTTTTGCAGTCTGTAGCCTTGCCGAGAGCCGTTCACAACCCGTGCCAAAGACGCGAAATGACTGTTTCCACCAATAATGGCCTAGTGAATGGGGAGGTACACAACCTGCTAATGCAGTTTTTCATCCCGGACAGATCAAAGATCGAAGTTTTCGAAACTTGTTTTTTTGATATTGTGACCACCCAAAATGACCATCCAAGCTATGTAAAGCATGTTTTAGGCTGTATTTACGTGTTTTCCACCCTATTTGGGTATTGGGTGGGGGGGGGGGGTCCTCCCAAGGGATTGGTACGCAACCTGCTTATGCAGTTTTTCTCCCCGGGCAGCCCAAAAATCGAAGTTTTTGAAACTGGTTTTTTTGGTATTATCATCACCTAAAATGACCATCCATGCTATGTAAAGCGTGTTTTAGGCCGTATTTACGTGTTTTGCTCCCTATTTGGGTATTGGGTGTGGGGGGGGGGGGGGTCCTCCCAAGGGATTGGTACACAACCTGCTTATGCAGTTTATCAGCCCGGGCGGCTCAAAAATCGAAGTTTTCGAAACTTGTTTTTTTGATGTTCTGACCACCTAAAATGACCATCCAAGTTATATAAAGCATATTTTAGGCCGTGTTTGCGTGTTTTTCATCCTTTTTGGGTATTAGGTCCGGGGGGGGGGGGGGGGGGCTCCCAAGGGATTGGTACACAACCTGCTTATGCGGTTTTTCACTCTGGACAGCTCAAAAATCGAAGTTTTCCAAACTGATTTTTTCGATATTGTGACCACTCAAAATGACCATCCAAGGTATGTAAAGCATGTTTTAAGCCGTATTTACGTGTTTTTCACCCTATTTGGGTATTGTTTTGGGTGGGGGGGCTGTCTCCCAAGGGATTGGTACACAACCTGCTTATGCAGTTTTTCAACCTGGGCAGCTCAAAAATCGAAGTTTTCAAAAATCAAAGTCACCTCTCAAAATGACCATCCAAGGTACGTAAAGCATGTTTTAGGCCGTATTTACGTGTTTGTCACCTTATTTGGGTATTAGGTCCGGGGGGGGGGGGGGGATGGCTCCCAAGGGATTGGTACACAACCTGCTTATGCAGTTTTCACCCCGGGCAGCTCAAAAATCGAAGTTTTCAAAACTGGATTTTATGATTTATGATATTGTGATCACCTAAAATGACCATCCAAGGTATGTAAAGCATTTTTTAGGCCGTATTTATGTAGTTTTTACCCTAAATAGGGTGTGTGTGGCTTGGGGTCGATTCTCTGCGAGGTGGACTTGCCGAAGGCAATAGAATTGCCGTTGTGTAGGCTGGTTAGTGACACCTCCAAGATTTCCGAAATTCGCCTTTTTCCGAAACCCTTCTGTTGCCCCTGGGATGGGTTTGGGTGATGATTTAGTGACAATACGGGTACTTGAGCACCCAGGGGGACCCACGTTGTGGCCGCTGGGCCTATGTAGCCCGTGCCACGGGCCCCCCAAAAGCTTCAAAATTGCTGTTTGTAGGTGGTTCAATGGCATTTGGTGTGAGCACAAACCGCTTGAGCAGTTTTCAACCCTTTACAAGTCAAAAATGGAAAATCACCTCGCAGAGGTTGTTAGATCAAAGCCAGGCAGGCGTATATATGGGAAAACGCCACCTACCCCCCCATTTTGGCTTTTTTGGGCCTATTCGCGTACCCTACCCCAAGGGGTTGAATTGTTAGTTTAACCCCTTGTAAAATCATTATTTTGTCCAATAAACGCATCCCCCAATGAGTTTTTGGTCCGGACCCCCCCAGACCCCCCCCACTTGAAACCCACTTTTTTCAAGTTTTGAGGGAGGGGGGGGGGTGGGGGTGGGGGGGGGGGTCAAAAAATGACCCCCCCTTTTTTTGGGTCGAAAATCACGAATCTTTTGGTTTTTTTCGATTTTGAGCCGAAAACGTTTTTCCGGGTCCCGACTCTATGGGGTTTGTATGGGGCGGAGTGGGACGAGCGCTTATGCAGTTTATGCACTTTTTCAGCCATTTTTGCTATGTTCGTCGACCTCGGTGACCCCGTGGTACCTACTCTGAGGGGTGCAAGTGGGGATGTTGTGACAGTATCTGCCTCCTAGTATACGGAAGGACGTTTTTTGCAGTCTCTAGCCTTGCCTGGGGCCGTCCACAACCCGTGCCAAAGACGCGAAATGACTGTTTCCACCAATAATGGCCTAGTGAATGGGGAGGTACACAACCTGCTTATGCAGTTTTTCACCCCAGGCAGCTCAAAAATCGAAGTTTTCGAAACTTGTTTTTTTGATATTGTGACCACCTAAAATGACCATCCAAGGTATGTAAAGCATGTTTTAGGCCGTATTTACATGTTTTTCACCCTATTTGGGTATTAGGTCCGGGGGGGGGGGGGGGTGGGGGGGGGGGCTCCCAAGGGATTGGTACACAACCTGCTTATGCAGTTTTTCAACCCGGACAGCTCCAAAATCGAAGTTTTCGAAACTTGTTTTTTTGATATTGTGACCACCCAAAATGACATTTCAAGCTATACAAAGCATGTTTTAGGCCGTATTTACGTGTTTTTCACCCTATTTGGGTGTTAGGTCCGGGGGGGGGCGGGGGGGGGGCTCCCAAGGGACAGGTGCACAACCTGCTTATGCAGTTTTTCACCCCGGACATCTCAAAAATCCAAGTTTTCGAAACTTATTTTTTTGATACCATGATCACCTAAAATGACCATCCAAGCTATGGAAAGCATGTTTTAGGCCGTATTTACGTGTTTTTCACCCTATTTTGGTGTTAAGTCCGGGGGGGGGGGGTCTCCCAAGGGACGGGTGCACAACCTGCTTATGCAGTTTTTCAACCCGGAAAGCTCAAAAATCGAAGTTTTCGAAACTTGTTTTTGTGATATTGTGACCACCCAAAATGACCATCCAAGCTATGGAAAGCATGTTTTAGGCCGTATTTACGTGTTTTTCACCCTATTTGGGTATTGGCCGCACAGGGGGGGGGGGGGTCTCGCAAGGGACGGGTGCACAACCTGCTGATGCAGTTTTTCACCCCGGACAGCTCAAAATCGAAGTTTTCGAAACTTGTTTTTGTGATATTGTGATCACCTAAAATGACCATCCAAGGTATGTGAAGCATGTTTTAGGCCGTATTTACATGTTTTTCACCCGATTTGGGTATTAGGTCCAAGGGGGGGGGGGGTCCTCCCAAGGGATTGGTCTACAACCTGCTTATGCAGTTTGTCACCCTGGGCAGCTCAAAAATCGAAGTTTTCGAAACTTGTTTCTTTGATACCGTGATCACCTAAAATGATCATCCAAGGTATGTAAAGCATGTTTTAGCCGGTATTTATGTAGTTTCCACCCTATTTTGGGTGTGTGTTGCTCGCGGTAGATTCTCTGCGAGGTGGACTTGCCGAAGGCAATAGAATTTTGCAAAACATTTTTTTGATATTGTGACCACTTACAATGATGAAATATGCTATGTAAAGCATGTTTTAGCCCCCTTTTATGTGTTTTTCACCCTATTTGGGTGTTGGGGGGGGGGGGGGGCTCCCAAGGGGTCTAGGGCGCAACCTGCTCCGCCTCAACAGCTCAAAAATGGAAATTTCTGAAACTGATTTTTTTGATACTTCGACCATCCAAAATGATCAAATATCCCATGTGAAGCATGTTTTAGCCCCCTTTTATGTGTTTTTCACCCTATTTGGGTGTTGGGGGGGGGGGTGGCTCCCAAGGGGTCTAGGGCACAACCTGCTTATGCAGTTTTCCCGCCTCAACAGCTCAAAAATGGAAATTTCTGAAACTGATTTTTTTGATACTTCGACCATCCAAAATGATCAAATATCCCATGTGAAGCATGTTTTAGCCCCCTTTTATGTGTTTTTCACCCTATTTGGGTGTTGGGGCTGGGGTGGCTCCCAAGGGGTCTAGGGCACATCTTGCTTATGCAGTTTTCCCGCCTCAGCAGCTCAAGAATGGTTGTCCCTCTCCCCTCTTCGAGGTGCCTTGCCGAAGGCAATAGAATTTCGAGTGGAAAAATTATTGCCCGGAAGGAAGTAGCCGGCGGCCTGGTGGGAGCCCGGAAAAAATAGCCTGATTTTTGCGACCCAAAGGAGCCCCCGATGTCGGGGGGGAGGTGTGGGTCGACTTTGGTCCCAGGCCGAAAAGCTTGAAGTCCGTGTCAGTCCCCAAATCCATGGAGGAAACGCAACCCCCGGAAAAAAAGTGGGGGCGGGGAGCGTTGCACTTATCCGGAGGATAATGGCGTTCTATGCTCAGTGTCTAGGCTACATGTGTTTACAATTGTGCGTGTAGGTCCGGCCGGGGGGTAGGGTTACAAGCAGAAGTAAAGCTAAGCATTCAACGTTAGTTTTGCCATCGAGGTAACAAAACTAAACTAAAGAAGCTTTGGTTTAGCCATGGTGGGGGTGGGGGTGGGAGAGGCAGGCCTACATGGTTCGCATTGCATTGTCTTGGATCAAAGCTAGTGACAATTTTTAACTTATTTCGTTTGGGTGCTATTTGCTTGTGCTATATGGCGCCACTCAGGTCTTGCCATTTCAATGATTACATGCTGTCCTTCTGGCAGATCTCAATCCCTTATCGATGATCTCCATTTGCAGCGTGTCTTATGGTGGACCGGGTCAGATGGTTGGACAGAGCAACGGGGTCTCCATATGTAGTAGTTGGGTACAGTGTGAATCGAGCGCGTGGGGAGGGGGGACAACAACAGATGCGCGACACGTCCAACTCCTCATTGCAGATTGGGTGAGAGTAGTGCCGGCAGGCGGCCAATTTGGGACGCACACAAAATTCAACAAGAAATTCCTCCTTGGACAGCATCCCTTGCTATTGACCTCACTATGTTAGCGCCAACTAAAAGGGTAGTTGCTTGGCACCGAGCCCTCAGCATGGCTCCATCATGCTCGTTCTGAGCCAATGAATACCCATATCCATGCCAGTGCTTCTTTTTGGCAATGGGGTGGGGGTCAAAATTTGGTTGGCCCATAGTTGTCACTATGCATCGGTCTAGACCTGGGTCCTGCGCAGCTTTTTTTCCTTCCACATGGACCCCCTCACCGATGACAGGGTCCTGGGTGCTACGAGCTTTCCAAGATTGGCCTATGGGGCCCCACCGGTGAGGTCAATCTTGACCCATGGCCTAGAGAACTTTTTTCTTCGATATGGACCCCCTAACCAATCACAAGGGTCACGGCTGCTATCTCCAAGTCTCGGAGATTGGCCCCCCCTTTGGGGACCAGCGGTAAGCACCTAGCTTTTTTCACGCCGGCATCGGATTGCTGAAAATCGCGATTTCTGGGTGACCTCTACCAACCCTCGGGTACCCTTGGGCTGTTGTTGGGGGATCATTTGATGACAATAGGACCATGTATAACCCATTTGGAGCCATGTAGCACCAACCACGCCTTCCTAGTGGTGCTTCTTGGCCCCCAAAAGCGCTGGTTGGGGTCTGTTTGCACATTCTGGGCAAATCGTGGCCGGCCTTTCGTTTATGGTTTCCCCACAGTGGTTTCAATCTCCACATCACTTAGCTGTCCAAGGTGCTTTGCCGAAGGCAATAGAACTTGGAGGAAGACTTCCCACGAGGTGGGGTCCCAATTTCCCCGGGTTGCTTGCATATGAGGAATAGTGTTTAGCGCATCAGCTTGGTGTCTTGTGGGTAGGCATGTGGGAAGGCCCCCTCCATCTGCGCCCTGAACACCACAAGGCACACTAGGAGATCCCTCTGAACTAGACAACACGGACAGGGGAACCCATGGGAGACCAGTCATGAGCTCGATCTTGTATGGCTACCTTGGCAGCTCTACCCAAACTGTACTTAGCTTGGAAGAAAAAAGAGCAAGACAAGCAAGGTTTAAATCACTTTTGGGCCATAGCAATCAGTCTCAACAACATTCTAGGTTGATTTCTAGTTTGATTGATTTACACATGTTTGTTGCTGTTGTGCAGGAGTCTTTTTGTTTTCGTGGTGCTTGGGGGTCGTGTGGGCGCATCAAGTTGATATTCCAACGTGATGGGGTCCACCCCCAGTTTGGCATGGGTGATCTTGAACAATAATGGGGGGACTGCTCGAAGACCACAGCATGTTTTACACAAGCACATGCTTCATACTGTTGGATCACTGTGTTGTGGGGTAGTGGTGAGGAACCACATCAGTGGACCTGGCTGCAGCTTCCGAAGTTCTGTTCAGCACCTTTGGCCGTATATATAGTTCGTAGGCCGTCTTGCATGACTCAGCATTCATCCTACTGCAATCCCTTGATCCAAAATGGCAGAACGTAATGGCACTGCTGTTCTCACTAATGGGGAATGATGAGCAGGTCATTATTCCCCACTTGTGTATATTCAAAGTGCTCAAACAGCACTTCACAAAACTCAAATTTCGACCTTTCATGGCTCTGCAGCTGGCCCAGGGCATGTGCAGTGCATGTGCGGTGTTCATTGTTGTAAATAACTCACGCCAGAAAAAGTGACAAACAGTGCCTGTCTCTTAGTGGAACTGAACACACATCAGACAAATTATTTCCCGTCGTTATGCACATTTTGTCACCGCACTAAGCCCACCAGTGGTGTGTGCATGAGCTGCTAGAACCCCACGACCTTTGCCGTTCGCAATGATATTGAGACCCGTTCTCCTTCATTGCCATGATGTCATTGAGCACCGCTCGCTGCGGCATCCTCGTGTTGGGAGCAGGCTCATCTTTCGCTGTCCACCAACATCCAAGCGGACGAAGCGTCCGCACGGCGGCATATGTCTCAAGTGCACGCAGTGACCCTTACTGCCTTACGGCGGACGATTTTGTCGGACCCCCGATGGGACATCCGAGGGGCCACTGCACAGCGCATGAAGCTCTTGCGGGACGAGAACCCACCTGAGATGCACAAGCGGCGCAGGACAGAGACACTGGAGGTTCCCAGTGATCTCCAGGATATGGAGATCCTGCTGGACGACATGGGCGATGTCATTGTCTTGACTGGATTGTAACACCCCCGAGAGGTCCGGGAGGACGCGCACACCCGTGCAAATGGGGTGACAGAGGTGGGGCAAGGTGCAGGACTCGTTCCTCCCGCCACCCTACCGCAGCCGTATTGGTGAGGGTAGGTCATACCTAACCCACAACCAAAGCTGGCCCTGTCACTGACCCATGACCTACTATGTGTACTCTCATTGGACACTTGGTGGTTGGAAAAATGATGTCATTGAGCACCAAACTGGCAGTCACAAAGACCGTAGGCACACAGGGCTGTCTAGGGCTGTCTGCTGTGAGCAAACTCCGCCTGACATTTCAAGTTAGCGGTGCGCATGCCTGGTCCAGAGTGCAGCCGTACCTCAACCCTTCCCTGTGTTCCCTTCTCTACATGTTCCTCTTTGTATTGGTGAAGCACGGCGTGTGCTGCTCCGGCCCTCTGTTATGAACAGAAGGCCCTTTGACCTTCTGTTCTGTTCTGTTCTGTTCCCCTTTGAGACACGAGGCAGGCAGTGCTGGCTGGTTAGGACGAAGAAGTGCCATGCGTTGCAGCTGTCCAATGATGTGCATAGTAGTGGAAGTGCCATCAAGTGTTTTCAAGAGAATCGACCATTGAGCGCCAACCTACCAGCGTAGGTGATGCAGATATTGGAACTGATCAGCTACCACTCTGCCACTTCAGCATCTTATACTTGCGTCCTTTCCACATGCTTACCAACAGAGGAGGCCTGTATTTGGAGAAGCACAGCATGTGGTCACCCCACCCTCGTCGCCTTCCTTTCTGTTCTGACAACAACTGGCGCAATCCACATCAGCCTATACCTCTGTTGGTTTACTGGTGAAGGGAAGGAGGGTCGCACTGTATTTGTGCATTCTTTTGCCCCCCAGAACGAAACACTATACACCTTCTCTTGGTAGGGTAGCCTCTAGATGCGGTGATGATGTCAACGTCCATTGCAGAGCTCAGAAGACGGAGACCACACTTCATATTTTCGAAGTGCATACCTCACAAGAAGCTACTTGATGTCACCTTGCGTGGCACACCATGCTGTTTCGGGGGGCGAGTCAATTTCTGTGGCATTTGTAGATTTCGAAGGGCCCACTGGGATCATTTCCCTGTAAAACTGATTTCGCACATTTTTTGTGCTGGCTGCCATTTCTGTTCAGCCTTTGCTTTGGTGCAAAGAGATTGAAAGCTTGTGTGTCCCGCTACCATTTTGAAGCCTGAACAACCAATCTGCCTGGGAGCTTGGCTGGTACCTGTGCATGGACAACAAGGTGAAGCGTGTTGTCAGCATCAGTCTCGTCACCTGTGAGCTCAACAGTGGAGCTATATATTGTGGAAATGAGAGGCATCAAAGCACATGATTTCGACGTACTGTACACCATATTGCACAATGAGCAGAGTTTGCAGTGAGATCAGGGCCCTGCCCTCCCCATGTCACCCCTTGCAAGCACAGACTTCGTCACAGCATGCGCAACATCATGTGCCATGCTTTCTTGGTACCCCTCAACCGACAGGGCCTTGGCATTACAGGGGGGAGGGCAATTTCGAGGTCAGTCAACTTCGTGTGGGAAAGTTCGCGTTTCAAAATGGCTACGAATTTTCCCACGCGAAATCTAGGGGCCTCTGCGAAATTTCCCGCACACTAGCGGCAGATACTGTGGACTCCTGTGTCCCACTGTCAAAATTCAAACGCCAAGTCAAATTCGCGGTGGTAAATTTCGCTGTGGGAAATTTCGCAGAGACCCCTGGATTTCGTGTGGTAAATTTCACTGACACTGCCAGAAATGTTGTGGTGCGCAGGGCTTTGCGGATTTGGTGAAGCTTAGCCACAGGTGCCACTCACAATGCAGGGGAGACCCATCTGCAACTCTCTGCGGTGATGAGGGTCAAGGTGGCTCAGGGCACGTAATTCCCGCCCCCCCCCCCCGCCCCCCCCAGCCCTGTATGATGGCATGGTACTTTTGTACTTTCTGTACACACCAGCTGTCCCTGGCTGTGGAGGACCTAGCCCCAGCCCCAACACGCCCAAACGCATCCCCGCCATTACCCAGCACCAGCGTACAGTGACTCGCCCTCAAAGGCCCCCAGTAGTATTGATGGTGCGTGCAAACATGTGCAACACAATACATTCGCCACGAAGGGACCTACGTTAGATATGTCGCCTCAAGGTACAAATGGTACTTTGATTTTGTGTTTGTGGGTGTGGTCTTTCTGGTGTTGCAGGCTGTCTTGGGGGCACCTTTACCCCCTAGAGCTGCGCACCCACGTACTTCAAAGGCAAGGAAGAAGAGACGCAAGCAACACCCACGAACCCTTGTCAGCCCACATACCACTCTCCCACAAGCGTCAGTAGAGTGCTACGAGGGCAGGGGCGTCGGAAATTTGCGGCGGCCCTCCGACGACGAGGCACATGGATTTGCGGACCGTACCCAGTACCCCCTTGCTACCCTCATGTCCCATGTCCGCTGAAGCTTTTCCACCCAATGTGTCTGGCTTCCCAGCGACGGTGGACCCCAATTCATCCCTGGGATGCAGAGTGGCCTCACCTTGGTGCCACGGGGCCAAGCCTATGCAGACTGCTTCATGTTCATGAATCAGGCGTACGGTTATTGCGGATGCCAAGCGTCGCCATTTCACCGCTAATGGCCCACAGGGTCCTTGTACTCTTCTTCAGTGACATGTACAAGCAAATCCGTCTGTTGAAGTCAATGTCAATGCTCCAATCAGCCAGTTGCCGGCGATCTGTGGGCAACCAAACCGCCGCCAACTGCCAGGGTTGCGTTGGTGGTGATGATGTGTTGATGATGGTTTGTTGCTGTTGTGCAGGAGTCTTTTTGTTTTCGTGGTGCTTGGGGGTCGTGTGGGCGCATCAAGTTGATATTCCAACGTGATGGGGTCCACCCCCAGTTTGGCATGGGTGATCTTGAACAATAATGGGGGGACTGCTCGAAGACCACAGCATGTTTTACACAAGCACATGCTTCATACTGTTGGATCACTGTGTTGTGGGGTAGTGGTGAGGAACCACATCAGTGGACCTGGCTGCAGCTTCCGAAGTTCTGTTCAGCACCTTTGGCCGTATATATAGTTCGTAGGCCGTCTTGCATGACTCAGCATTCATCCTACTGCAATCCCTTGATCCAAAATGGCAGAACGTAATGGCACTGCTGTTCTCACTAATGGGGAATGATGAGCAGGTCATTATTCCCCACTTGTGTATATTCAAAGTGCTCAAACAGCACTTCACAAAACTCAAATTTCGACCTTTCATGGCTCTGCAGCTGGCCCAGGGCATGTGCAGTGCATGTGCGGTGTTCATTGTTGTAAATAACTCACGCCAGAAAAAGTGACAAACAGTGCCTGTCTCTTAGTGGAACTGAACACACATCAGACAAATTATTTCCCGTCGTTATGCACATTTTGTCACCGCACTAAGCCCACCAGTGGTGTGTGCATGAGCTGCTAGAACCCCACGACCTTTGCCGTTCGCAATGATATTGAGACCCGTTCTCCTTCATTGCCATGATGTCATTGAGCACCGCTCGCTGCGGCATCCTCGTGTTGGGAGCAGGCTCATCTTTCGCTGTCCACCAACATCCAAGCGGACGAAGCGTCCGCACGGCGGCATATGTCTCAAGTGCACGCAGTGACCCTTACTGCCTTACGGCGGACGATTTTGTCGGACCCCCGATGGGACATCCGAGGGGCCACTGCACAGCGCATGAAGCTCTTGCGGGACGAGAACCCACCTGAGATGCACAAGCGGCGCAGGACAGAGACACTGGAGGTTCCCAGTGATCTCCAGGATATGGAGATCCTGCTGGACGACATGGGCGATGTCATTGTCTTGACTGGATTGTAACACCCCCGAGAGGTCCGGGAGGACGCGCACACCCGTGCAAATGGGGTGACAGAGGTGGGGCAAGGTGCAGGACTCGTTCCTCCCGCCACCCCACCGCAGCCGTATTGGTGAGGGTAGGTCATACCTAACCCACAACCAAAGCTGGCCCTGTCACTGACCCATGACCTACTATGTGTACTCTCATTGGACACTTGGTGGTTGGAAAAATGATGTCATTGAGCACCAAACTGGCAGTCACAAAGACCGCAGGCACACAGGGCTGTCTAGGGCTGTCTGCTGTGAGCAAACTCCGCCTGACATTTCAAGTTAGCGGTGCGCATGCCTGGTCCAGAGTGCAGCCGTACCTCAACCCTTCCCTGTGTTCCCTTCTCTACATGTTCCTCTTTGTATTGGTGAAGCACGGCGTGTGCTGCTCCGGCCCTCTGTTATGAACAGAAGGCCCTTTGACCTTCTGTTCTGTTCTGTTCTGTTCCCCTTTGAGACACGAGGCAGGCAGTGCTGGCTGGTTAGGACGAAGAAGTGCCATGCGTTGCAGCTGTCCAATGATGTGCATAGTAGTGGAAGTGCCATCAAGTGTTTTCAAGAGAATCGACCATTGAGCGCCAACCTACCAGCGTAGGTGATGCAGATATTGGAACTGATCAGCTACCACTCTGCCACTTCAGCATCTTATACTTGCGTCCTTTCCACATGCTTACCAACAGAGGAGGCCTGTATTTGGAGAAGCACAGCATGTGGTCACCCCACCCTCGTCGCCTTCCTTTCTGTTCTGACAACAACTGGCGCAATCCACATCAGCCTATACCTCTGTTGGTTTACTGGTGAAGGGAAGGAGGGTCGCACTGTATTTGTGCATTCTTTTGCCCCCCAGAACGAAACACTATACACCTTCTCTTGGTAGGGTAGCCTCTAGATGCGGTGATGATGTCAACGTCCATTGCAGAGCTCAGAAGACGGAGACCACACTTCATATTTTCGAAGTGCATACCTCACAAGAAGCTACTTGATGTCACCTTGCGTGGCACACCATGCTGTTTCGGGGGGCGAGTCAATTTCTGTGGCATTTGTAGATTTCGAAGGGCCCACTGGGATCATTTCCCTGTAAAACTGATTCCGCACATTTTTTGTGCTGGCTGCCATTTCTGTTCAGCCTTTGCTTTGGTGCAAAGAGATTGAAAGCTTGTGTGTCCCGCTACCATTTTGAAGCCTGAACAACCAATCTGCCTGGGAGCTTGGCTGGTACCTGTGCATGGACAACAAGGTGAAGCGTGTTGTCAGCATCAGTCTCGTCACCTGTGAGCTCAACAGTGGAGCTATATATTGTGGAAATGAGAGGCATCAAAGCACATGATTTCGACGTACTGTACACCATATTGCACAATGAGCAGAGTTTGCAGTGAGATCAGGGCCCTGCCCTCCCCATGTCACCCCTTGCAAGCACAGACTTCGTCACAGCATGCGCAACATCATGTGCCATGCTTTCTTGGTACCCCTCAACCGACAGGGCCTTGGCATTACAGGGGGGAGGGCAATTTCGAGGTCAGTCAACTTCGTGTGGGAAAGTTCGCGTTTCAAAATGGCTACGAATTTTCCCACGCGAAATCTAGGGGCCTCTGCGAAATTTCCCGCACACTAGCGGCAGATACTGTGGACTCCTGTGTCCCACTGTCAAAATTCAAACGCCAAGTCAAATTCGCGGTGGTAAATTTCGCTGTGGGAAATTTCGCAGAGACCCCTGGATTTCGTGTGGTAAATTTCACTGACACTGCCAGAAATGTTGTGGTGCGCAGGGCTTTGCGGATTTGGTGAAGCTTAGCCACAGGTGCCACTCACAATGCAGGGGAGACCCATCTGCAACTCTCTGCGGTGATGAGGGTCAAGGTGGCTCAGGGCACGTAATTCCCGCCCCCCCCCCCCGCCCCCTCCAGCCCTGTATGATGGCATGGTACTTTTGTACTTTCTGTACACACCAGCTGTCCCTGGCTGTGGAGGACCTAGCCCCAGCCCCAACACGCCCAAACGCATCCCCGCCATTACCCAGCACCAGCGTACAGTGACTCGCCCTCAAAGGCCCCCAGTAGTATTGATGGTGCGTGCAAACATGTGCAACACAATACATTCGCCACGAAGGGACCTACGTTAGATGTGTCGCCTCAAGGTACAAATGGTACTTTGATTTTGTGTTTGTGGGTGTGGTCTTTCTGGTGTTGCAGGCTGTCTTGGGGGCACCTTTACCCCCTAGAGCTGCGCACCCACGTACTTCAAAGGCAAGGAAGAAGAGACGCAAGCAACACCCACGAACCCTTGTCAGCCCACATACCACTCTCCCACAAGCGTCAGTAGAGTGCTACGAGGGCAGGGGCGTCAGAAATTTGCGGCGGCCCTCCGACGACGAGGCACATGGATTTGCGGACCGTACCCAGTACCCCCTTGCTACCCTCATGTCCCATGTCCGCTGAAGCTTTTCCACCCAATGTGTCTGGCTTCCCAGCGACGGTGGACCCCAATTCATCCCTGGGATGCAGTGTGGCCTCACCTTGGTGCCACGGGGCCAAGCCTATGCAGACTGCTTCATGTTCATGAATCAGGCGTACGGTTATTGCGGATGCCAAGCGTCGCCATTTCACCGCTAATGGCCCACAGGGTCCTTGTACTCTTCTTCAGTGACATGTACAAGCAAATCCGTCTGTTGAAGTCAATGTCAATGCTCCAATCAGCCAATTGCCGGCGATCTGTGGGCAACCAAACCGCCGCCAACTGCCAGGGTTGCGTTGGTGGTGATGATGTGTTGATGATGGTTTGTTGCTGTTGTGCAGGAGGCTTTTTGTTTTCGTGGTGCTTGGGGGTCGTGTGGGCGCATCAAGTTGATATTCCAACGTGATGGGGTACACCCCCAGTTTGGCATGGGTGATCTTGAACAATAATGGGGGGACTCCTCGAAGACCACAGCATGTTTTACACAAGCACATGCTTCATACTGTTGGATCACTGTGTTGTGGGGTAGTGGTGAGGAACCACATCAGTGGACCTGGCTGCAGCTTCCGAAGTTCTGTTCAGCACCTTTGGCCGTATATATAGTTCGTAGGTCGTCTTGCATGACTCAGCATTCATCCTACTGCAATCCCTTGATCCAAAATGGCAGAACGTAATGGCACTGCTGTTCTCACTAATGGGGAATGATGAGCAGGTCATTATTCTCCACTTGTGTATATTCAAAGTGCTCAAACAGCACTTCACAAAACTCAAATTTCGACTTTTCATGGCTCTGCAGCTGGCCCAGGGCATGTGCAGTGCATGTGCGGTGTTCATTGTTGTAAATAACTCACGCCAGAAAAAGTGACAAACAGTGCCTGTCTCTTAGTGGAACTGAACACACATCAGACAAATTATTTCCCGTCCTGTGCTGTACTTACCCCCCAGGTTTTGGTGGGTCAACGATGCCAGAAGTTGTTTGTTTGTGCCCTCTGTTCTACAGATTTGTCTTTGAAGCAATGTGGTAGGCAGTGAAATTTCTGAGGGTAGTGATGAAGCATAGCATCCTGAAGGTATCTGTCCAATGTGCAGGTGAATGGCTGCAGCACAGCAGAATGCAACCGCCTTGAGCCGCCTGGGTCAGCTCTTCCCCCTCCCGCAGGTGCCGGTTAGCCATAAACCTTGCATCTAGGAGTTCAATCTTCACCGAACTGCACACAAAAACAAAAGCAACGACTCCGTGGTTGGCCGACCGGGCCTCAGCTTTCTGTTTGGAGGTCTCAATCCTTGGGAGCCCCCCAAGCGGCAAATCTAATCTAGCCAATCCGCCCCCTTTTTGGCCAGTTCTGATGTCGTCGCACGCTCTAAAGTGTTGGGAACCCCCAAGATGGCAGGGGTGATGTAGGCAATCCGCCCAGTTGTGGGCGACTTCTGTTTTTGTCCCCCGCTCTGAAGCGTTGCGGACCCCCCGGACAGCAGCCCGACGGTAGGGGGGATGTAGCCAATCTGCCCACATGTGGGCAACTTCTGATTTTGTCCCCTGATCTGACACGTTGGGGACCCCGAGACGGCGGGGGTGATGTAGACAATCTGCCCACTTTTGGGCCACTTCTGAAACTCCTCAAGTCACAAGTCCTCCATTGCCCCCTGGTGGCGTGTCGGTGACACACCCCTTGGGTTCACTGGCATGCCACGATGAGGCTGAGAACCCTGTTGGACTAAGGGGCTGAGGGGAGCGTTTGAAAACCTCGAATGAGACCTGTTGGACGGGGGGGATGCATGGAGGGGGGAACCGTCACTTGGCGACAATCCCCCCCCCCAGGGTGTCGTTCCTAGTAGGGCGGGGGGGGTGGACATGGGGGGGGTAGTCTGCAGAGCGCCAGACGGATGCCCCTTGCATGCAGCTGCAGCCTCTCCTGCTCATGGGCTCTCACTCAGAAGCAGCTTTTCTATGCCCCTGTCAGAGATCTCCCACTGCTTCTTCAGCAGCGCATCCACCTGCTGCTTTTGGGACTTCAACTGAACTGAGAGGGTCGCCAAGGCCTGGGCCATTTAAAGGCCTGTACTCACCATTTAAAGGCCTGGACTGAACATTTGAAGGCACGGGCTCACCAGCTTAAAGGCATGCGTTCACCATTTACAGACCTCGGTTTCTAGCTTTGTGCAGGCTGCAGGAAGGGTCAATACGGGTGTCAAAGTGTTGGTGCAACCGCAATTGCATGTGCTCTTGTGCGCTGGGGGGTATGCTGGCCTGCTGACACTCATTTGTGGGTCTTTCCGCACTTTTCCCTGCTGAACCAGAACCTGGCCCATGTTAGGACAATGGGGGGGGGGTACCTCAAAACACACAGCATCCACAATTTGCACCTCAATGCGCTCATCAGTCGGAGCCACGTCTGTTGAGTTCCCTCCCCTCTTCATGTCCCTCCTGCTGCAGCCCTGGAGGGCCGGGGGGCGGGGGATGAGGGGGTTGGAAGCGGGGCAAGAACGACCCTGCACCGCTCCCCATCGCGCGAAAGCATTTCGTCCAGTGCCCCTCTGGCGAACCCTTCGTGAACATCCTTTCCAGAGCTTTGAGGCAATGGCTCGCAAGAGGAAACGGGCCGACGAGGGCGGGGCTGTTTCCAAGAAGAGGCTCTGCATCGGCAAAGGCCACACCGCGTGCGCGGGCCCGTCACCCTCTGCATTGGGCTGCGGGGATGAGGAGGAGTCGGGGCGGGAATCGAATGGATCGAACCGTGAGGGGGAGGCTGAGACGGGGGAGGAAGTGGACGAAAAGGCTCTCAGGCTGTCGTCCTCAGAGATGGCTACGGACGAGGAAGAGATGGCTGCGGAGGACCCTAACCATCACCTGAACCCTGACGAATCGGTTGGATCCGTGGCTATGGCAGTAACGAGGCGTGCTGCCGTGGTACAGACAAACGCAGAGAAGGGGGCGCAGGGAATGAAGGTGAAGCTGGGCCGGGCAAGGGCCAGGCAGAAGCAGCCGGCACGAGTCGAGAAAGCGAAGGAGGTGGTGACGCAGGTTGCCCAGAGGAAGAGGGCTGAAGCGCGGGTGTGCCCTGTGGGCCGCGCCAAAGCCGTCAGCAGCGACGCCGTCTCCTCCGGCAACGCTGAGGAAGAGGATGCGGAACCCACTGCCAAGGCACGGGCAAAGGCGGGGAAGAAGCCGCAGCCCAAGAAGGCATTGGGTAGGGGCAAGGCCGTCGGGAAGAAGGCGACGGCCGCGCCGCAACGCAAACGGGGGACAAGGGCAAAGGAGGTGGTGGACGAGGGCGCGCAGAGGAAGCGGGAGGAGGCCCGGGAGTACCTCGCGGCCATGACCCGCCGCAAGGAGGCCGGGCCGAGCGCCGCGGAGGTCGGCAGCGACGACGACGGCTGCGGGGCTCCCGCCGACGGCGCGCGCGACGGCACGCACCAGATGCAGCGCAGGCGGCAGGCCACGCGTCCGAACTACGCACAGCAGGTCTACATCAGCGACCTGGACGACTCGGATTCCGAGGACGAGGAGGAGGAGGAGGAGGAGGAGGAGGAGGAGGGGTCAGAGGGAGACGACAGCGACTACGACTCCGCGTCCGGAACGGAGTACCTGGACGCGCCGCTGCCCCCGCAGCCGACGCAGAAAGGGAAGGGGCGGAGGGCCAGGGCAGAGGCCCCCCTCGCCGCCTACGACCACGAGAAGCACCGCATCATCCTGCCCCCGGACGCCTACAAGAACTCCAGCATTCGGGAGCGGCAGATCAACGAGGGCAAGGCCGCGGCGACGCCGACGGTGGCGGCCCCGCTGCGGATGTTCCTGGAGCTCAAGTCGCACCAGCTCAACGCGGTCCGCTTCCTGTGGACCCTCATCGTCCAGCCGCCGAAGGAGGAGCTGATGGGCTGCGTCATCGCGCACACGATGGGCCTGGGGAAGACGCTGACGTCGCTGGCGTTCCTGCTGCTGGTGTTCCAGACGCATCGCGCGCTCCGGAAGGTGCTGGTGGTCGCGCCCAAGATCACGGTGCTCAACTGGATGGCGGAGGCGAAGCACTGGAGCCGGAAGCTTGGCTATCCTCTGCAGGTACGCGCGGCCTCCGGTCAAGCGTGACCATGCCCTGCCAGGACGGGACAGGGGCGGTGCGGGCCCCTGGCAGTGCAAGAGGGGGTGAACGTTAGCGCGCCGGGCATCTTTTGTGACCCGTGCCCTACCGGTGGACTGTTGCCGTTGATATGTTGGGTATGGATTTGCCCCTTGGCCCCCGGGACATCAGCAGATGTTTTGATTTGGGATGGGTATGGACTTTCTCGTACCCGAGGTGATTTCTTTGATTTCGAAGTTGGGGGCCATGATGGTGCTTATAAGGGCTGGATTCATGTCATTGTGCCATTCATTGGAAGAAGGAATGGCGCTTTGACAGCCCGCCAACAATGTTACAATGAGGTGCACGGGTGGTATAGGGCACACATTGAGCAGCCGTTTGCTCGGTTGTGGCACGCAAGATGAGGCAGAGGATGAGGCCGAAGTGTGTGTGTTGTGTTGCCATAACGCTCCACCGTCGCAGTTTGTGATGAGTGTAAGGAGCACTATTGTACTGAATGTATTGACACCCACACTTGTGGGACCAATGTTATGATGCAGCTCTACTGTTCGCGATACCTCAATAACGCCTATCACTTCTACTGGAGATCGATGCGGTTGTGCTATCCTAACCCCCCATTCTCCCAACTTGCTAAGGTGTTGACCAAGATCGCCCTTAAAGGAGCGAGAGTGGTCTCGTGTACCCCAGTTTGCAACTTTCTTGAGCTGGGGCAGTTTGGGTCACCTAATTCTAAGGGCGTTTCCAAGGGGTGTGCTTGGGGGCTCTTCGGGGGGAACATAGTCTAAAAGTAGCGCGCCGGGCAAACATTCCCCCAGGGAGGGCGCACGACGGGTCCCCAACGGTCTCTGCTTCTTCCCTTTCCCTGTCATTGGCTACGTAACCCCTGCCGTGTGGGGGGTCCCCAACGCTTCAGAGAGGGGGACAGGGCCCACATGAGGGCGGATTGGCTACATAATCCCTGCCGTTTGGGGGGTCTGCAGCACTTCAGAGCAGGAAGTGGGAAACAGGTTTGCGGCCGGGGTGCAGCGCCCCAAAGGAGGGGGAACGGGGGGACCCCGGACCCCGGTTACCCCCGCCCCCCCCCCCCCCAACTCTCTAAGGTCCCGTCTAAGCCCAACCTGGTGTGGCTGAATGGGGCCAGCAACTGGTGCAGCACGGGGGAGGCAGTGACCAGGATCAGGCTAAACCCCCCCCCCCCCTCCCTGCCTGCAAAGGGTGGTCGGATTTTCAGTCACGGGAGTCCCCCGCGAAAGTTGGTCTAGGCCAGGGGCTCCATGGGCCGAGGCATTGAATATTCACTGCAAGGCCCCAATCTTTTTTGGGGGGTGCTGGAAAGAGGTTTTGTCTGACTCCCCTCGCTGTACCGACTTGCACAATGCCAATCCTCCAAATTACGGTCTAGGGTCCTCCCGATGGGGACCTGGGGTGAAGCCATGGAGCTCCTGTTTGGCGGGGGAGTGGGTCCGGCCCATGCGGCTGCTTTTGCAGGGGGTGGTCCGGTGAAGGGGCCCTATGCCCCACCCCACCCCCCTCCCCGCAATTGAATCCTGTACCCACTGGGACACCAGGACCCCAGGACGCCCAACCTAGTGTGGCCGAGTGGGGCCAGCGCCAGCAGCACAGGGAGGGAGTGACCCCTTACCGGTATGTACGCCTAACCTGGTAGAGTCCACAGGGCCAAGAGGGCGAGATGGAGCAGGGAATGGGGTGGGCGGAGCCCGCAAAATGAACTGCGAAGCCGCCGAACAATGGCCATCGGACAGTGGGCGATGACAGCCGCGGGGCAGGCGCGGCCAGAGCCTTATCCGGACACTGCACCCTGACCATGTTGAGGCCGCAACTGAATCCTCCCGCCCCAGATCCTCAGCGGGCAGCCACATGGCCGACTTGGCATCGGCCCCGAAGCACGCTCCGCGTTGGCACGCCCGCCCTGCGCCCAGAGAGATCCGCCCTCCCAACTGCGCTCTGCAGGAGGAAGAGGCGCTGTTCTCCGTCGACGACGACATGGGCCTCGACGACCGCGCGGACGTCATCGTCAACTGGAAGGAGGCGAGAAGAGGGGTCCTGGTGCTGGGGTTCGAGGCGTTCCGGATGCTCATGAAAGTGACCCGCATGCCCGGCCGCGGCCGCAGGGCGAGGGCCCAGGCGAGGGCGCAGAGCCCGGATGCCGAGGCGGAGGCCGAGCCGGGCACCGTGGCGGACGTCCTGTCCTTGACCCCCGACGTTGTCATCGTGGACGAGGGGCACCGGATCCGAGACTCCAAAGGGCTCCTGCGCCGGGTGCTGGACCGGGTGCGCACGCGGCGCCGCGTCGTGCTGACGGGCACGCCGCTGCAGAACCACGTCATGGAGTACTTCGCCATGGTCGACTGGGTCCGGCCCGGCCACTGGACGGAGAAGGAGTTCCGGGGCCGCTTCGCCGACCCCATCGCCAGCGGCCAGAGCAAGGACAGCACGCCGGAGGAGATCAGCACGATGAAGAAGCGGTCGTTCATCCTGTGCGAGGAGCTGCAGACCTTCGTGCACCGCCGGGACTACCAGACGCTCGCTAGGGACCTCCCCCCGAAGCACGAGTTCGCGGCCATCCTCCCCCTCAGCGGCTTCCAGCTCGCGCTCTACCGCGGCCTCCTGCAGCACCACCCCGGCCTCTCGCCCCTCGCCAAGCACACGCTGCTCCTGAAGATCTGCAATCATCCGCAGATCCTGAAATGGTTCTGCGATCGTCAGACGCACGGGGGCGCGTGCGCCCCCCCCCATACTTCGAGTCCCGGGCAGAGCCCCGGCTGCCCCGAAAGCTCCCCGACTCCCCCATCCACCCACCCATCCACCACTTCCCTCCAAAGCTCCCCGAGCCGGAGCCCCATTGCCACCCAGTCGACGCCGGAGGCCATCGATGAGGAAGACGAGCTGGAGCTCACCGCAGAGAAGGAGATTGCGGAGCCGGGCCATAGTTTTGGGTGGGTGTACGAGGCGCTGTCGGAGCTGCGCGGCACCGAAGTGAAGCCCCCTCACCGACCGCACCAGCCGTCAGAGAGCAGCGCGTCCGCAGTGGACGACACGAAGGGCGACAGCGACGCGAAGGAGGCGACGGGGGACCGCGGAAAGGAGGCGGCGGGTGACAAGAAGGAGAGGGGGCCCTGGTGGAGGGAGATGGACGAGGCGGCGCTGCCGGCAGTGCCCGAGAGCGGGAAGCTGGTTGCACTGCTGACCATCATCAAGCACAGCATCGGCCTGGGGGACAAGATTGTGGTCTTCAGCCAATTCACGGAGACGCTTGACGTCATCCAGTCCGTCCTGGAGCGGTCCCATAAGATCCCGTGCTACTGCATCGACGGGAGTCAGAAGCAGCAGGAGCGTCGGGATCAGCTCAAGGCGTTCGCGAGGGCCGGGAGTCGGGACGTGTTCCTGGTCAGCACGCGCGCCGGGGGCACGGGCGTCAACCTGGTGGCCGCCAATCGCGTGGTGCTGTACGACGTGTCGTGGAACCCGGCGAACGACTCCCAGGCCATTGCGCGCTGCTGGAGGTACGGGCAAACAAAGCCCGTGTACGTCTATAGGTCTGTGTCCCATGTCACGTCCGAGGAGACGCCTGTACTAAAGACCACCCACAAGGGGCGCTTCTTTGTGGGGGCTGACCCCCCCCCCCCTCTGGACCCACCAACCCATACCAGTTAGCACCCGGTTAGAACTGGCAACTTGGGCGCTAATGGCGCCCGGAATATTTTTTTGAGCCGGAAAATTTGCAACACAGTTGATTCCCCCCCCCACTTGTTTACATTCAAAATGCTCACAATGAGTTAGGGAATGCCGTGCCAGGTGTCTTCTTCTGCTGGCCGAGATGCCTTTGCTGATTCACAGGTGCATCTGTTGGAATACGGTACTGTTTTTCATTTGTTGTGAGTGATAAAACCAACTCTCACCCCACTTGTGTGTATTCAAAATGCTCAGAATGAAACAGGGAATTCCAAAATGCCCCCAAAATGGACAAATTTTTCGACCCCTCCCCCTTCGGCGAGAGGCAAATAGGCGCCGCCACAGGCTAACAGAGCCAACCACCAAGGCCTGGTGCCAGCCCCCCCCCCCCCCCCCTCTTCCGGAAACCCCCGCCCACGCCGCGGGGGTTGGGGTCTAGAACTGAACTGCAGAGCCCCCGTGAGACGACCCTCCGTTCGTTGCGGGGACCAAAATCCCCCGAATCAGCCCCAACCCTGGCCCGAGTCAGCAGAGTTCACGCAGCTCATGGTCCCATGTCTACAACCTCAGTGGGGGAGGACCGGAGCACGGAGGTGAAGGCTCTGCCAAGGTAGCTCTTTGGCCGAGGTTGCGTAGCTGTTGGGGGCTGATTTCGGAGTACTTATGAGCGACGGCAATTGCCTCTCATGCGTGTAAATACTTCATCGGCGTTCGTCACATTACGAACTGATTGCTGGAGTCTGGGTGGCGGCGATCGCCGACCTTCTCCCTCTCTCTCTCTCTCGCATAGCCCATGCCTCTGACGCCTGAATTAGAAGTACCCGGTTCGAGCCCTCATCAGAAGAAACGCATGGCCTGCGCATGGCTATCCCAGGTGCTGGGATGTCGGCAGCTGCGTGGGCCGGAAGGGACGCTGCGAGGGGTACATGGTACCGTTACGGCGGCATCCGGAGATCGCCGGGCAACCTTACCTCACCTCACCTCACCTCACCTCACCTCACCTCACCTCACCTCAACTCACCTCATCTCACCTCACCTCACCTCACCTCATCTCACCTCACCTCACCTCATCTCAAGATAGCTCTTTGAGCCCCCCCCTGCAGTGTTGCAATGTATTGAAGGAGCCCCATTGCCCGGTACCCCTGCGCTGCAGCGGTGTGCTGAAGGAGCCGCACTGCCCACTGCCCCTTGGAGTGCAGCGGTGTGCTGAAGCAGTCACACTGCCCATTGCCCCATGCAGTGCGGCAGACTACCGAGGGAGCCCCACTGCCCACTGCCCTCTGGAACGACGCAGTGTATGGGGGGATCCCCACGGCCCACTGCCCTCGTATCTGCGGACTCTTATGTAGGGCATGCCCAAACAGTGGGGCAGGAGCACGTCCGTGGGGTCACCGGACCCCCTTCCTTGGCCACCAGCCAGGGCCATAAATTGGGGTGCAGGGCTGTGGTGGTGCGTGATCGACGGACCCCATCATTTGTGTTTACGCTACCGCCGCGCACACGCCTGACAGTTTCGTTTGACTGCGGATATGTGTTGCAGGACTGCGCGGCCCTCGCAGGCACCGAGGTGTCGGGGAACACGCGAGCCGGAAGGGACGCTGTGACGGATACTGGGTAACGGTACGCTGGCCTCAGGAGGTCACCCGGGCAACCCCACCAACAAGCACATCCACAATTTAGCCCTTGTGGCAATGCTTTGCGGCAACCCCCCGGACCCCCGCCACAACAGTTTTGTGCAGTTGCCACTGCGGCCACAAGTGTTAGAAACGACTCCATCATCTCCGTCCCCCTTACTTCCAGAGACTAACCAGCGCTGGGGGAGGGTGGTGGGAGCGAGCTGACCCAAACAGCCTAAGAACTTTCGATAGCCACCTGGAGTGGCGAACGCAACCCAACATTCGGCACTGATCTGGTTTGCGCTGCAGTGCAGCAAGGCAAAACATTGAACTGAGCGTGGTGATGACCATGCGCCTGTGACACGGGGGCGTATGCGAGCCCAGTATCCGTTGCCTCATGGCCCTTACTTCCAGCCCTCGTCCCTGAAATCCATTGGCCCAAACCAGTGAAAAGGTCCCGAAATGGGGGGAGGCGGGGCTGGATGTAGGATTGGCATACTTGTTTTGCTGCGGTGGGGTGGGGGGGGTGAGAGCCACAGTCATGCCCTTGGGGGGAAACCATCCCTTGGGGGAGGGTTGGAGGTGAAGGCGCGGACAAACAACACCCTGGTCCGTCCACAGGTTCGTATCCCATGGGACGTCCGAGGAGGTGGTGTACAAACGGCAGGCGTCCAAAGAATGGCTCTTCAATCGGATTGTCGACCGTCAGGTCCAGGCGCGCAACTTCACAAAGGCCGAGCTGGGCTTCGACACGTTCCACCCGCCCCCGTTCACGGAGGACGAGGCCGCGGAGACCAAGCGATGCGCGGAGGAGGATGCGATGCTGGAGGCGCTGCACACGGCCTTGGAAGGGGGCATGAAAGTCATCAGGCATCAGAGCTGGTTCCAGGAGGCCATCGGGGAGGAGTTGACGGAGCAGGAACGAGAGGATGCGCGGGTGGAGGACCAGCAGCTGAAGCAAATGCTGAAGCACCCCCGGCCGAGCCCCAAAGCTAAACCTGGCCCTCTCCCCAACCCTAACCCCAGCCCTAATCCGACCCACGACTCGGAGTCCCCAGCCCATGACCCCCTGAGTCCGTGCCTGGCCGTGGACCCTGCGGCCCTGGACGAATGGGTGCACTTGTGCTTCTTCCAGGCCCCGGAGAAGGCCGCCAGGTATGCGGTGCAGCTGAGGGAGTGGATGCGGACACTAAACCCCCTGCAGCGCAAAGTTTTCGGGGACAGGCTTTACCGGCGCTACGAAGAGATCCGCAGGTCGAGACAGCTGCAGGAAAGGGGGCAAAGCCAGCAGCAGCAGCAGCAGCAGCAGCAGCAGCAGCAGCAGCAGCAGCAGATTCCGCAGTACTGCCACCAGCAGTTACAGCAGCAACAGCCAACCCCGCACCAGCAGCTGCAGCCTCTACAGCAACAAGCGCACTACATAGAGCAGCAACACCAGCACCAGCCAACCCCGCACCAACAGCTACCGCAGCAACACCAGCACGAGCAACGCCCACACCTCCAGCAGCAACAACAGGAACGCCAGCACCAGCAGTTACAGCAGCAACAGCCAACCCCGCACCAGCAGCTGCAGCCGCTACAGCAGCAAGCGCAATACGTAGAGCAGCAACACCGGGACCAGCAGCCACATCTGCTACAGCTGCTACAGCAAGAAGCACAATACCCTCCACAACACCCTCTACAACACCCTCTACAGCACCCTCCACAACGCCCTCCACAACACCCTCCGCAACACTCTCCGCAACACTCTCCACAACGCTCTCCGCAACACCCTGCACAACACCCTCCACAACACCCGCACCAGCCACAGCAGCACCAGCAGCCACAGCAGCAACAGCAGCATGAGCAACACGGGCCCCTGCAGCAGCAACAACAGGAACGCCAGCTGTTTGCTGCAGATGGCCAGCAAATTGCTGCAACTCAGCGTGCCAATACTGCAACTGCATATACCAATGCCCCTTCAGTTTTCTCTGCATCTTTGAGTACCTGTTCAGGAGCAGATGAGGCGCTGGGAGGGGGCCTGCAAAGGGCACCCAAGCCATTCAAATTTCGAAAATTACAGCAGCAGCAGCGACAGGAGCTGCTGCAGAAGCAGCAGTTGCAGCAGCAGCAGCCGCTGCAGCAGTTGCAGCAGCACCAGCAGCACCAGCAGCACCAGCAGCAGCAGCATGTACAGCACCAGCAGCAGCATTTACAGCAGCAGCAGCAGCATGTACAGCAGCAGCAGCAGCACCACCACCAGCATTTACAGCAGCAGCAGCAGCAGCAGAATTTACAGCAGCAGCAGCAGCAGCACTTACAGCAGCACCAGCACCAGCACCAGCAGAAGCATTTACAGCAGCAGCACCGGCAGCAGCATTTACAGAAATTACAGCAGCACCAGCAGAATTTACAGCAGCACCAGCAGCATTTACAGCAGCACCAGCACCAGCAGCAGAATTTACAGCAGCAGCAGCAGCATTTACACCAGCAGCTGCAGCAACTGCAGCAGCTGCAGCATTTACAGCAGCAGCAGCAGCAGCAGAAGCATCTACAGCAGCAGCAGCAGCAGCAGCAGCAGCATCCACAGCAGCAGCAGCAGCAGCAGCAGCAGCATCCACAGCAGCAGCAACCGCAGCAGCAGCAGCGGCAGCTGCAGCAACAACAGCAGGAGGAGGAGCATCTACAGCAGCAGCAACCGCAGCAGCAGCAGCAGCAGCATTTACAGCAGCATTTACAGCAGCAGCAGGAGGAGCATCTACAGCAGCAGCAACCGCAGCAGCAGGAGCAGCAGCAGCCGCTGCAGCAGCTGCATGTACAGCAGCAGCAGCAGCCGCATTTACAGCACCAGCACCAGCATTCGCAGCAGCACCAGCAGCACCAGCAGAATTTACAGCATCAGCAGCAGCATTTACAGCAGCACCAGCAGCACCAGCAGCACCAGCATTTACAGCAGCAGCAGCAGCAGCAGCAGCAGCAGCAGCAGCAGCAGCAGCAGAAGCATCTACAGCAGCAGCAGCAGCAGGAGCAGGAGCAGCACCAGCAGCACCAGCAGCACCAGCAGAATTTACAGCAGCACCAGCAGCATTTACAGCAGCACCAGCACCAGCAGCAGAATTTACAGCAGCAGCAGCAGCATTTACACCAGCAGCTGCAGCAACTGCAGCAGCTGCAGCATTTACAGCAGCAGCAGCAGCAGCAGAAGCATCTACAGCAGCAGCAGCAGCAGCAGCAGCAGCATCCACAGCAGCAGCAGCAGCAGCAGCAGCAGCATCCACAGCAGCAGCAACCGCAGCAGCAGCAGCGGCAGCTGCAGCAACAACAGCAGGAGGAGGAGCATCTACAGCAGCAGCAACCGCAGCAGCAGCAGCAGCAGCATTTACAGCAGCATTTACAGCAGCAGCAGGAGGAGCATCTACAGCAGCAGCAACCGCAGCAGCAGGAGCAGCAGCAGCCGCTGCAGCAGCTGCATGTACAGCAGCAGCAGCAGCAGCATTTACAGCACCAGCACCAGCATTCGCAGCAGCACCAGCAGCACCAGCAGAATTTACAGCATCAGCAGCAGCATTTACAGCAGCACCAGCAGCACCAGCAGCACCAGCATTTACAGCAGCAGCAGCAGCAGCAGCAGCAGCAGCAGCAGCAGCAGCAGAATTTACAGCAGCAGCAGCACCAGCACCAGCAGAAGCATTTACAGCAGCTGCAGCAGCTGCAGCATTTGCAGCAGCATCAGCAGCAGCAGCAGAATTTACATCAGCAGCAGCAGCATTTACACCAGCAGCTGCAGCAGCTGCAGCATTTACAACAGCAGCAGCAGCAGCAGAAACATCTACAGCAGCACCAGCAGCAGCAGGAGCATGTACAGCAGCGGCAGCAGCAGCAGCATCTACAGCAGCAGCAGGAGGAGCATCTACAGCAGCAGCAACCGCAGCAGCAGCAGCGGCAGCTGCAGCTGCAGCATTTACAGCAGCAGCAGGAGGAGGAGCATCTACAGCAGCAGCAACCGCAGCAGCAACCGTAGCAGCAGCAGCAGCAGCAGCAGCATTTACAGCAACAGCAGGAGGAGGAGCATCTACAGCAGCAGCAACCGCAGCAGCAGGAGGAGGAGGAGCATCTACAGCAGCAGCAACCGCAGCAGCAGCAGCAGCAGCAGCAGCATGTACATCAGCAGCAGCAGCAGCAGCATTTACAGCACCTACAGCAGCAGCAGCAGCAGCAGCAGCATTTACAGCACCTATAGCAGGAGCACCAGCACCAACACCATCAGCACCAGCAGCTGCTGCACCTATCCCGTCACCCCCTGCCCCCTCTACCCACAAAGAACTCCCCTCCACACACCAAACCAAACCGCATTTCCTCACCACGTGTTTCTGAACACGATCTGACATACGCCACACCAGAATGTATGCCCGCAACTAGCGTCAGCACAGAAATGGAGTGAGACCCGATGCACAGCAGACAGCTGATAATTTGTGCCCCCCAAACCCCTTGGGCAAGGACTCCCGTGTTCTTGTCCTAACATGGCTACCCCGTGTTTCCGCACTTTTCGGGATTTTTTGGAACCATTGCATTTGCAGTTCCAATTCATCTTCCAATTATAAGAAAATGTGCGTGTGGCCACAGAGGGGGGGGGGGGGGTGGCAGACTGCGCGGGTCTTTGGACGCAGACTGCCCCCCACCCCCCGCCCCAGGGGGCCTCTGGCCAACAGTTGCCAAATGTGCTGGCCTCAGCAGTCCATGGGCGCCAAAGGCACTTGACGCTCCACGGGTGCCTGAAGGAAATTTTTGTCCCCTTTGCAACCCAAAACTATCCTGAACCCCAACCCATCCTAGTCCTAACCCTCACCCTACCCCTCACCCTAGCCCTAACCCTAGCCCTAACCCTAACCCTAGCCCTAGCCGTAGGCCAGGGCTAGAGGTAGTGTTGGGGTCCTAAGTGAAGAGCAATGATGTGGCAAAAGGCAGCCATGAACAAGTGGTTGTGGCTTTGTTCAGGCTATGGGAGTCCTGAACCCGGCCCGTGTTTGCGCAAGGGGTGGGAGACCGGATATGTGTTTCTGCCCACTGATTGCGCTTTCTGGGCACAAGTGGATGGGATGGTGGGTCGTTGCTTAGTAGGCCACACCCGCCGCGCCCCTGCAGCCCAACCTCCAGGCCTCCGCAGGATGCGCATGGGTGGCAGTGTCAATGCTGATGGGATCAGAGACACGGAGGGCCGTGGTTGCCCGGAGGCCTGTCCCCAATGGGCTCCTGCCCCTCCACTGCATTTCTCATTTCCAAGAGAAAGCCCTGCCAGACCGCGGTACGCCTTGACCTCAACGGAGCAGTGGCCGACCCGACCAGCAACTGCCGTCGACCGACCGGCGGCGGTGGGCAATCACCCTTCGCCACAATCTTGCCGCCTGGAAACCTTGGCTGTCCTTCGTCAAATCAGTACCAACATCTCCATTGTAAAGGACAGACCTGGGCCATAGGGCCTTCCCTCAACCCGAACCCTACAAACGGCCTCTGCCCCCCGGGTACTCGAATGCGAGGGCTCAAAAAAAAAGAGCTGGACGAATATTTCCCCGCCACCGCTCGACGTGCGGGGTCTCCATGGCCATAGAATTGTTGTGTGCGCTCGGCGGCGGGGAAATCCACAGTTCAATTTTTGCCCCCCTCCCGGCGCCCCCCCACCCCCTCTCCTTTCCAGTCTGCTGGTGCAATGCCGGACAGGTGCATAACCCTACCGTACGCACTGCCTTTCTAATTTCCAAGAAAAGCAAGCGAATTGGATCTCCAATTCCCGCGCAAACCGTTTCCTTTTCCATCAATCGCAGCCGTGTGATCAACATACATCCGCCGCTGTGCTCTGCTGAGCATTGCCTGTGTGGCAGAGCGGCATGGAGTGGCACTCACCATCCGGGAAAAGGCTGTGCGTCGTTCAAACCAATGGTGAGCCCCAATGTGCGGATCTTCAGGAGTTGGCAATGACAATCAATGCAATGTGCGCCCACACCTGCGCATTTGAATCATCCTCAAGTGCCAGCTATATACACCCAACATCGTGAGTGGACTGCCCACCGTTGTGCCCCTTCCTCTTCTCACCGCTTGACCCCCTTTCGCCTGTGGGACCCTCGCCAAAAGGGGCCTTAGGGTCTTTGCTGTTGGGTAAGGCAACACAGCAGCCACCCCATGTGCCTAACATGTTTGACAGTACAGCTACGACTTACTGCCATGCAAAGGGCATGGAAACGGCGCCCCCCATAGGCCTGACAAGGCAGCTCAGCACCGTGTCGAGCCATCCCCAACGAGGCAGTGAGACGGGGAAGATTATGGCTCGGTGATGAGCTATTGGGAACCAGCTGCCGCAAACCCCTTTGCTACATGGTCCAGCATCTTGACCACAACCCTCAAACGCAGCCCCTCTGCCCTTGGCAAGGGGCAGTGATGTGGCAAGTATACCAGGGTCAAGGGGGCAGGGGAGATTCATTACAGCTGCATTTTGGCGTTATAATTCCATTTTGCCTCTGCATTTCCCCTGTGCATTTGCAACCTAAGGCCCTGAACTGCAAAATACCAAGGCAAGGCCCCAGGTTTGCATGGCATCTCAGCTTCTCTTGGCGCAGCTCTGGGTGGGTAATGCGCTTAGATGCCCAAGCCTATTTTCAACACCACAATGGCATTCACTGACATGCACCACCTCTCTACAGCTATCCACACTGCAGCAATGTTTGGCCTCACTAATTCACAGCTTCTCCGTCTGCCTGCACAATGAGAGTCATGAAGAGAGTACCGAATAGAGAAGACCACAAAGCATGTGCACTACCAAAGAGCTACACCAAAAGATACACATGGAGTACTCAATGTAACGACCTATGGGCAAGAGATATTCTGCCAATGTAGTGCCACGACCAGCGTACGCGAGGCAAAGGGGGAGCGTTAGCGCGCCAGTCGCGCGCTGGGCATCTGTTTTGACCCATGCCCCACCGGTGCCCTTTTAGGGGGTGCACTAAGTGCAGTGCGCGGGCAGTACAACTATTTGGATGTCTAGCCGTCCTAGAACCCCATACTTTGTGATACTATGGGCATTATTGTTGTTTGAAAACGGGTATTTTGATGTATATTTGGATTCTCACCCAGTTTCACCCATTTTCATTCATTTTTTTGCTCGTTTCCACCACATTCAGTCCTTACTAGGTTGATTTCTCCCCACCATGGGAACCCCGAGAAGGCAGGGGTGATGTAGCCATATTGATTTCTCCCCACCATGGGGAACCCGCGTCACCCCCCCTATGGACCATGGGAGCATGCCCCGCCTCATGTTTGGACTAGCAAAAGCAAGTCGGCCACCACGCAAGATGAGGCAGAGGATGAGGCAGAAGTGTGTGTGTTGTGTTGTCAGAAGCGTTCCACCATCACAGTTTTTGGTGAGTGTGAAGAGCACTATTGTGCTGAATTGTATTGACACCCACACTTGTGGGACCAATGTTGTTTGTTAAGTACAATACAAACGACATTTGGAGTTGTTGAATTCACAGCTATTGCCTTATTATGCAATGTGCTTTGTAGGGAAGGTGTGCAGTGCAACGTGGTCTACTTGGGGGTTTCTCCATGAGAGGGTAAATCTGGGGCTGAGGTTGGGACAGTTAAAAGAAAAGTAGCGCGCCGGGCAAACGTTCCCCCAAAAACCCAAGACACATGCGGACTGTGGCAGCATATCCCCTGCTTTCTGCCACATCGGCACCATGCCCAGAAGATGCCCAGAGTCCTGCGGCTACATACCCCCTGCTCTCCCAGGGCCACACGCCAAAGGGGTGATTTGCCCTTCCATACCCTTCCCCCAAAAAGCGGACGACTAAGACTAAGGGTAACCTTCTACACATACAAACCCAGGTTTCCCCAGAAACCCCAGTCTGGCTCCACTGCCCCTCTTGTCTACAGTGCGCCGCGCGCTCCCGCGCGTCAGATGGTTGTTCCTCTTGTACTGTGCCCGAGTCAGGAGGGCGACGGAATCTGGGAACCAGCCAAACTCACCCTCACTGGCTGATGAAGCGTATGGAGAGAAGAACTAGCGAGCATTGCTGCACACGCATGCCAGGATGTGTATGTGTGGAGCGCCGTGTTGAACTGCTTGCAGCCCCAAAAGGGGGACACCTTCACCTACACCTTCGGATAGCTCACCTTAACACTGAGCCATCCCTTGCAACGGCCGAATCAAAGGCCCACAGGGTACCATGAGCCACCTACCCTGGCTGCCAAAATCGCCAAAAGCAGGCCTGAGGTCGGCCGGGAGGTGAGGCCGTCACCGCTTCTCGGGGGCCTTCATCATCTCGACCACAGAACTCTGCTTGACAGTACAGTGGCACGAATACGAAGCCGTGCCCCCCCTTCCCCCGGGACCAGTGTTCCGGATAAGATGTATCCCAGTTTTTTGTCTTCGCTGTCCCCCAATCCTTTTTCAATGTCTCACAAATGTGTCCCAGACACACGAACAACGTTTCCACGGTGTATCCCATGCATTGAGACTACATTGCCCACTGATGCATTACATTTTACAGTGCAATGCTTTACATTGCAGCATGAAACAGAGGTTTCTTGCCATTGTGCCGACCTGCAGCCGTTTTTTTTCATCTTTGGTAATTCTGATGTGTGTCTTTGTTTACCTGTGTCAAAGTGCCACACCTGCGCCACACCACCCACATGCCTCCCAAATGCACCCACAATGTAGCCCCCAAAACGATAACGTGTCCCAATCCTTTTGGATACATCTTATCCGCAACACTGCCCAGGGCCGAGAAGCAAATTGATTGGACCCCCCCGGCTGGCGCCCTCTCAGAAGCCCGTTTGTGCTGTGTGCCAGCCCATGCACATGCCATGGCCTATGGTTGTGCTGCTATTGCTGCTGCTGGTCCCTGGGGCCTCCAGCCACCTCGTCGACGATGCCCCGCCCATCGGCGTGGCCCTCCTGCAGCTGCCGCAGGCCACGCCGCACACCCAACGCCTGAGCGCGGCCGGGTCCGCACTGGCCTCCCTCAACGCCCCCTGCGACGTCGCGCTCCTGCCGGAGCTGTGGGCCCTCCCTGACGCTTTGGAGGGGTATGCAGCACTGGCCCGCACTGCAAAGCTCGCCCTCGCCGTGCCGTACGAACGCGGCCCCGAGTCTGCGCTCGTCCTATTTGACCGCCTCGGGCGGCGCGTTGTGGAGTACTCCAAACCCACCGACTCCGAGGCCCCGGCCCCGGGCATTCCTCCGGTGACCACCTTGCAGGTCGCCGGGGGGAGTGTGTCCGTCGGGTTCCTGCTCGGCAACGACGCCCTGTTCTTTGAGCCTATTCGGGTATGGCCCCCTCGCAAGTCCGCAGTTCGTTTTTCGTGATGATAACCCCCTTGGCCTTGTCGAAGCGATGCGACGGCGTTGTGGAAGGCTATGCAGGGTAGTGGAGGGTTGTGGAGGGCTGTGGAGGGCTGTGGAGGGCTGTGGAGGGCTGTGGAGGGCTGTGGAGGGCTGTGGAGGGTTGTGGAGGGCTGTGGAGGGCTGTGGAGGGCTGTGGAGGGGTGTGGAGGGTTGTGGAGGGCTGTGGAGGGCTGTGGAGGGCTGTGGGGGGTGCGGAGGGATGTGGAGGGCTGTGGAGGGCTGTGGAGGGCTGTGGAGGGCTGTGGAGGGGTGTGGAGGGGTCGGTCGCGTGTTTAACGGCCCGCCAGCCGCCAGTATCCAATGCATCCGGCGACCTGTGCCCGTGCCTTGCCGTACCCCTATACCCTACCGTCTTGCGCACTTTGTTCTGCTCGTGCTTTCCCTACGTCAACAACAAAAGCAAAAGGACAGAAAAGCACAACATTTAAACGACAAATGCACCGTTTCGACCGACCCTGCACACCCGCGGGACCGACCGACCGCCCAAGTTGGTTGGCTGGTGGTTCTGGTTTCTTGCCCACCTCCTCCGCGCTCCCTGGCCGGGTCGAGCACACCTCATGCGCCAACAACATTGTGATACGAGCGTACGGGTCCTTTGGGGCCTTGTCCCCACGCTCTTGCCAAGAGGGTCTCAGCCTATTGGTGATCATTTAGTGACAACGGTATTTTGTTTCGCATCGTGTTGTAAGGCATACCATGGCAACTGGGGAACACAATTTGCGGAATATATCAAGAAACACAATTCATCTCGGGATCAGCGCCAGACCCGCGAGTAGCTATCAGGACCTTGGCATAGAATGCGAGCTCATTCTTTCAAACACCGATGGAAGGCCCGTGTCATCTGTGGCTGTCAGGTGCTGCATGGTTTGCGAGAGTGGGTCTACTGAGACTGGGACCTCTGGTGTCCGTCCAGGATCTTGCTCCGTGTGTGCCCCCGCTCGGCCTTCCTTGGCCTCCCTTTGCCTCCATCCCCACTTATTTCCCTGTTCTCGCCTCGGCCCTCTCCGGAGCTCCGGAGTACAGTAGAGGCGCTGGTCGGCGCTCGGGGCAAACGCAGATCCATCATGCGAGGCCCTGCTGCAGATAGGACGTGGGATACCCCCTGCACAGCCCCATTCCCCTCGCCGCCCTGCACAGCCCCGCTCCCCTTTGCCCGATCTTCCACCGCCCGCCCGGCCGCCCCTGTCCAAAGGTGCTGATGCTCCGCGGCGCCGCACTGGTCCTGCATGCAGCCGCTGCGGCTTTGGACCCCCGTGTTCTGTTCTGGCGCCAGCGCGACAACGACCCGGGCCTGGACCTCGTGACCGTCGTGTACGCGGAGGCCGGGGGGTCGCGCGCGCTCCCGCGGTCCCCGGCATCGGGACAGCCGTGCTACTGGTCGGTGGCGCAGGGGCCGGAGCCAACGGGCCCGGCGCTGCGCGACCCCTGCCTCACCCTATCGCGGGGTGAGCGTGCGGTTCGATACGTGTCGGGGGCCCGTCGCACCCCCGTACCCCGTGGACTGGTCGCGGAGGGCCAGGAGCTGACGCGACGCCCCTTCGAGTACCAGCCGCTGTGCTATGCGGAGGAAGCGGAGCGCGCGGCCCGTGCACGTGCGACCGTGTCGCCGGAGGACGCGGCGGCAGCCGCGACGGGGTTCGCGGAGAAGCGGGCGGCGGCAGCGGCCCCAGAGGAGGCTTTCGTTGTGACGGTGGCGATGCTTCAGTTGGTGGCGGTTAAGACCGAGGGAAATCCGCTGGAGGCGTCTGCGGCAAAGGCAGAGTCCGCCATTCGCGACGCGAAGCGCCGGGGTGCGGACATCGCGCTGCTGCCGGAGCTCTGGTCTGTGGGCTACGGGGCCAACGTGCGGATGTCCGCGTACCACGACCCCGACTCCACCGCCTTCGCCTACGGGACGTTCCTCCGCTGGGCCACCCCCGTCGACGGGCCCTACGTCGGGCGCTTCCAGGCGCTCGCGCGCGCGCTCGACATCGCGATTGCGCTACCGATTCTTGAGGCCGTGCGCGACCAGACTGGGGCCCCGGCCCCGCCCCGCAACACCGTGGTGGTCATCGACCGGTTTGGGCGCGTCCTCTTCGCTTTCTCAAAGGTTCGTGGGACGTTCACCCGAAATCTGCCGCGATCACTTGAGATAGTACCTCAGGGGAAGTCGGGTTTGCAATTTTTTTGGGGGGCGGGGGAGTCGATAGAGCCCCTGAAAACTTGGGGGGGGGGGGGGCGTTTGAGAAAAGGGCTCAGTTGAAAAGATAATTTATTCGTAATTTATTATGAACTCTGGCGCCGAAGGTTTTTTTGGAGCATTGAAAATGGTCGAAAACATTTACATATACATGGCAAATGATGTCTTTTCTGAACCCCCTCGACGCGATGACTCCAAACTTCCCATTTTCATTGTTTGCCGAATTTGGGGTTCGGGGCACCTCCGGGGCCCATGGGTCAGTCTCGGTAGGACCTTGCGGGGCCGTCAATTGAGCCCTTGTTTTTCTGGACGAGTCTAGCCAGAGGACTGTATCGAACCCCCCCCCCCCCCCCCCCACCGCGAAGTTGAAAAGCCCCCCCACCCCAGACACGTTGGGGCTGTCTCATACATGTGTCCCCCGCTGCACCCAGTCCACAGCTCAAAGTACCCTGACCCCCCGTCATTGTGTGACGCATCGCCGGCGCCGGCGCGGGAGGGACGCCAAGGGGCAGAAGCAGCACTTGTGGACAGAGGGACAAGGGCCCCACTCTCACGCGGTAAACACAAGTTTCCCACGGTTGTGAGGTAGCCCAATAGGCTCCCCATCCCTCGCAGTTCTCTTGAACGCGCCCTCTTCAACCCCCCACCCGGTGGGTGGGCAGCCCCCTCCCCTCAACGCGTGGGGGACTCCCTCCTCATGAGGCGCACGCGTACGTACACCCGGAAGTACCAACCGGAGTTTCTTTTTGGCTGCGTCCGTAGCACCAGAACCATGTCGGTTTCCCGACCACCTGGGGTTTGGGCATCCCCGTCTCCGCTCCCTGTACTGCAGAAAGGCGCCCATTGGCGTCGGACATGTTCTGTTTGCCTTGTCTGATGACCAACTGACGAGGATTTTTCTCTCAGCCAACAACGCTTTGTGCTGTGCATTGCAAATTGTGTGTGTGTGTGTGTGTGTGTGTGTGTGTGTGTGTGTGTGTGTGTGTGTGTGTGTGTGTGTGTGTGTGTGTGTGTGTGTGTGTGTGTGTGTGTGTGTGTGTGTGTGTGTGTGTGTGTGTGTGTGTGTGTGTGTGTCTGTGTGTGTGTGTGTGTGTGCATCTTTTTCCCAACCCCCTGCCCAGCCCCTGCCCCCGACACACGCAAAAACGAGGCACCAGGCACGGCACACCTGTAGCAGCGCGCCCCGTCACTGGGACCCCCGGCCGCCAGGTGGCGCATGTCCTCCTTGTATTCCTCTTCCGCTTGCCTGCGGAAGAGGACTCGAACTCGGGTCTTCAGGGCAGCAGCCGGCTGCACAGCCGCTGCACCACGCTGCCCGAACCCCGGCCGCGCTCCCTTCTGTCTCTCCCTCTCGCCTTCCCCTGTCCTGAATGTTTCTGTGTGTGTGTGGCAGGGTGGTGGCACCCAGCACACGATAAATCTAGGCGATGGCGGCGGTGGTGCACGAGCTCCTCCGCGGGCGGTTTTTGTGGTTTGTTGCGCGGTGCAGAACTGAACGCGGGAGATGGTGAGGTACACTGTCCAGGACTGCATTTGCTCATTCTCTACCAACAGACCGAAAGACGTCTAGGACAGCTCTGCTGTTCCTGAGGAGTTTTCTTTCAACTGCTTTTCTTGCTTTGTTCTTGTCTCGCGGTTCTCAACGTGTGTGTGTGTGTGTGTGTGTGTTTGTGTGTGTGTGTGTGTCTTTGTGTGTTTGTGTGTGTGTGTGTGTGTCTGTGTGTTTGTGTGTGTGTGTGTTTGTGTTTGTGTGTGTGTGTGTGTGTGTGTGTTTGTGTGTGTGTGTGTGTGTGTGTGTGTGTCTGTGTGTGTGTGTGTGTGTGTGTGTGTGTGTGTGTGTGTGTGTGTGTGTGTGTGTGTGTGTGTGTGTGTGTGTGTGTGTGTGTGTGTACATGTGTGAGTGTGTGTGTGTGTGTGTGTCTGTGTGTGTGTGTGTGTGTGTGTGTGTGTGTGTTTGTGTGTGAGGCAACAAGACTACAGGGGGCCTGATATGACTCTGCAGAGGTGGAAGAACACTGCCATCCCCGTTCTTGCTGTCCCTCAGAAAGGCACCTAGCCTCAATGACACTGTTTTCTGTTGTGGCCTGACGAGCTGTTTTGACAAGTGCCCTGTTTGCCTGCTATCGACAGTGGGTTCAGGTTCTTGATCTCCTTCACATAGTGTGTGTGTCCACTGTGTTTGCAGTATTATCTCGCCCTTACTCATGACGAACTTCGGGGGGTTGGGAAGCCCTGACCAGGCTGCCTGTTGCCGTTTTTGCACTCATCAGGTGCTGCACCGAAGGGTTCACCCACGGGCGCACTGTGGAGTCGCTGTCCTCTGTTGTTTCCTCATGCACAACGGCGCCTGGTGCCGCGTTTGAACGTGGCTTTGTTTTGACGCTGCGCCTGACGAGAATTGTGCATTCAGGCCTTCGTTGCTGCCTGTTTGCCGCGTTTGTTGGGTGCGTGTGTGCGCGTGTGTGGCAGAGCACGAACTCCTCCGGAGATAATTTCATGGTCCGTTGGTGACGCAGAAATGACTGCGGGATGCAGGCGAGGGCACAGGGGATGGACTGTATCACATTACCCAACGTCCAGAGCTGCACGTTGCCACCTCCATCAACGGATCAAAGGCTCGGGCGAGATCAAAGGCTCGGGGTGCCCTGGAGCTCCGGAGGGGTTTCCTTTCACCGCTTTTCTTGCTCTGTTCTTGTTTTCGCGGTTCTCATCGTGTGTGTGTGTGTGTGTGTGTGTGTGTGTGTGTGTGTGTGTGTGTGTGTGTGTGTGTGTGTGTGTGTGTGTGTGTGTGTGTGTGTGTGTGTGGCTGTGCAATGGGGGGGGGGGGTGAGGCTTTGCGAGGGGTAAGCGTAGGGAAGGGCCGCACTTGAGGCGAATCGGGGCCGGGGGGCGATTGCCAGAGCCGCTGTGGGCCATCGAAGGCCGTTGGTGGCGCATCAAACCGATTGGGCCTATTTACTTCATGGGGGGAGCTATAGCATGGGCCTATGCACTTCATGGGGGGGGCTATAGCCTGGGCCTATGCACTTCATGGGGGGAGCTATAGCATGGGCCTATTTACTTCATGGGGGGAGCTATAGCATGGGCCTATGCACTTCATGGGGGGAGCTATAGCATGGGCCTATGCACTTCATGGGGGGAGCTATAGCATGGGCCTATGCACTTCATGGGGGGAGCTATAGCATGGGCCTATTTACTTCACCTGCGCGATCCACGTACCTGTGCCCCCCCCCCTCCCCTCCACGTGCTCTCTACGGTTCCCCCTCCATCGGCCCCTGTGTGCCCCCGGGATGTGCCGCGCGCCTCCGGCACGCCCTCCGCAGGTGCACGTGGCCTGGCTCGGGGGCGACGGCCCCAACCCCGAGAGCATGACCGCGCAAGGGCACGGCTTCCCCACGGCCGCGCTGGACGTGCGGGGGCGCGCCGTGCGGGTCTGCGCCATCATCTGCTTCGACCGCGAGCACCCGGAGGCCGCGGGCGCGTGCGGGGCCGGGGGCGCGGAGCTGCTGCTGCTGCCCACCGCGTGCGGCGTGGACTGGGCCGCCGTCGACCTGCTGTCGGTGCGCGCCCTGGACAACGCCATGGGCATCGCGATGGCGAACTACGGCGCGGCGCCGGGGGTCGCGCCGACCCCGCTGCCGCCGGGCCACGCGGGCACGTACGGCTGCGAGGGCACGGACTGCAACGGGCTGTCCGCCGCGGTGGACCACGCCGGGCGCGTGCTGCGCGCGGCCCCGGGGGACCCGGCGGACCCGCGCGCACGCGCGGGGGCGGAGGGCGTGTACCTGGCGGACTTCAACATGACGGCCCTGCGCGCCCACCGCCGCGGCGCGCAGGGCCGCGCGCTGACCGCGCGGCGGCTGTGGCCGGAGCTGTGCCGGCTGCCGCTCGCTGCCGCGCGCCGGTCGCCGCAGTGCAATGACCACCGCATGTGGCTGTGAGGGCGCGGGGGCTGTGGTGTGGGAGGGAATTCGTGCCGGATTGAGCGGTCCATTGAGAGCGACCACATCCGGCCGCCCACCCCAACCGATTGTAACCGGCGGCTGACTGTGCGCGCGCCACTCGACGGATGCCCAGGATTCACGTGCCGCCCTGCAGGGGGGGGGGGGGGGGGGGCAGTGCGGTGCAGTGCGGTCCGGGGGCGTCGTACTGCACCGCGCGGCAATCTTCGGGCGTTTGGGGGGGGGGGGGGGTAGCGGTACGTCCCGCTGCCCGTTGGCTCGCACCGATCCGCCGGGGGTTTGTCCAGAACGTGCCCACTGTTGACACCCCCGGGCCTCGTCGGTGAGCACCGCGCGCGGAGCCCTCGGGTGCCCCCGGCCCCCGCCCGGGCACGTGCGGAGGGCGGGGGATGAGGGCGGGACCGGGAACACGGGGCGTGTCCGACGCGGGACGGGGGTGGGCGGCGGCGCCGGGGCATGAGGACCCCCGACCGCCCCCGCGACGGCCCAAGAGCCGACGGAATGGCGTGTCGGTCTGCGGCCGTGGGCACGCCGGCGGGCAGCACTGCACGTTAATGAAGGGGAGGGGGTGGGGGGGAGGGGGCGCGTGCGCCCGAACGTGCTGCACAACATGCCCCTGCGCGGTGGGCGACGGGCTGGGGAGAGAGACTGTCATCCGGCCCCGTGCGCCGGGGAGGGGGGGGGGGAGGGGGGCTGGGGGGCAATGAAGTTGAATGCGGTTTGGATCCGCAATGCCTCTGGCCGACACGACCCGCCGGTCGGGGAAACAGAAATTGTGCGTGCGGAGGTTCAAACCCGGGGTCCGGCGCCATTTTGAGAAGCACTCATCTCAGCGCGGGGGATGGGGGGGGGGGAGGGGGGGGGGGCTACGATGGAAGGGATGGGGGGCCATGGGGTGGGGCGACGAACGCTGGTTGGCTGGGGATCATTGCTGATGCTCCTCCTGGGGAATCCATTGCTGAGCAGTTGTCAGGCATGTGGCTCACACGCCTCGACCCTCCCACTGTATTGCCATGGAGCAGTTCCTACTGAGCAACACTGAGAAGGCGGCTGATTCCTAACGGGATTAGGCTGCCTTGCCAGACACTAGCCCCTCCGTTCAGGAATTCCACAAGCGTCATTCCGTCGTCACGGTCCAGCAGATCCCCCGACCATTGGATGCCTTGGAACGGTAGGGGGGCCAGACTTGGGGTGTCAGGAGAGCAACGCGCTTGTGCGGGGTTCGGGGCAGGTATTCCCATTACTAATGCGTTTGGGGGAGGGGCAAATGGCGACAGAGACGGGATGACTGGGCGGCGGTTACAAAACCGTTGCAGCTGCCATTTGTGTTGGAACGATGCGGTTGCAGCATCACTTGGCAGTCATCCCCCCCCCACCCGCCCTTCTTGACACAACCAAAACACGTTCGGGCCCACAGAGGGTCAGAATGAGCAGTAGCGAGAGGCCAATAGGCGCCGCCAAAGGCAAACAATCAGATACCGAGGCCTTGTGCCACCCCCTCCCCCTCTTCTTGAAGCACAGGCCTGAGGGCACGGGATACAGGCCCTCCATTCCACGGATCCCTTCGTCACCGCTGTGCCCCCCTTAGAGAGTCCGCCCTGTTGAGACCCGGGGGAGAGGCGGTCTGTCGCGCGGGCGGCGGCCCAGTCCTCCTGCCCTCATGGGGCCCCCTCCGGTGTATATATCACTCAGTTCACGTGCATATCTGTACATAAACAACTTGACGCTTGACGCTGCTCTGTGTGCCAGCCTTTGCTTGTGTTCTGCCTTCATACCAACCCCTCCCCCACCGCCCACACGCTTTTATGGAACATCCCCCCCCCCCATTGGGGCTGGGGGGCATAGAAAATTGCAACCCCAACCCCCCCCGCCCCCTGTGACCTCCTCAAGGACGTTGAGCGTTGGTCACCCGCAACGCCCTCTGGGTGCCGCGCTGTCTGTATGCAGAGGACAACAGGCCGAAACGCTGATGTGCGGTAGGCTCTCACTCTGACATGCCGTTTCCGCACACCAATTCGCATCGCATCCCCTTCCCACTCCTTTTTGACCTTCTGTGCCTTTCAGCAGGTGCAATCCACTGGCTCTTGGGGGCTGACGGTGTGAAACAGGTCCAGTGTACCAAAGGGTCCACCTACGCCTTCGCTTAGCTCACCTTCATCACGCCGCCCCTCCCCCCCCCCACACACAATCCACAGCATTGAGACTCCATTTCTTACGTATGGACTACATTGTACATTACAACGCTTTCCAGAGCTGTGCCTTGCAGCATGAACCAGAGGTCTCTTGTGCCGACGATGTGCGAACACCGTTGATGCCGACCGCAACCGTTTTTTTTTTTTTTGCATCTTTGTTGATGTTGAGGTGTATCTTTGTTTATCTGTGCCAACGTGCCACACCGCGCCACACCACCCCACATGCAACGCAGTGTCTCCCAAATGCCTCCACGATGCATCCCGCGTGTATCCCACAACCAAACGAACCATGTGTCCCAAACCCTTTGGCATACATCTTGTCCGGAACACCGGTGCAGAGTTATGCGCGGCGGAGGCTGGCGAGACGCGCCGCGGGGCCCACCTTCTTGCCTCAAGCAACGCCTGTTGGTCATCCGTTCTGCTCCGTGCTCCGTGCTGCCGTTGGGCATGACTCCTTTGTCCAGCCACTACTCTGAAGTTGTTCTGCAATGACTTCCAGTTTCGGAAGTTAAGCCTAATTGGCAGGTTTCGGTACTAAGGTGGGAGACCACCTCACGATATACCGAGTCCGAGTCGCAAAAAGACAATATGGATCTCACGGGGCCCGGAGGGGGGGGGGGGGGGGGTGCAGGTAGTCCGTGTCCTGAATCCCCTTTAGCTGGTCACTCCTGTGCCAACGGTCATTGGCTGATACCAATCGCCCCCTCATCTCCAATAATGGTCGCTACGCACCGCACCCCCTCCGTGCCCAAGAAGTGCCGTGCGCAAGAACCACAAGAACCCGGCCCCCCTTGTGACGCCACACTTCCCCTCACACTACTTTTTTTTTCCCCCACGGAATTGGATTTTCATGGCTTCGGTGGATCTCGGGCAAACGTTGAGGCACGCAGGACCAACTGTGATGTGCATCGCATGGCACGTGCGACATGCGTGTGGAACGCATATTGAAGTGTGCGGGACGTGAGTAAGACCGACAAAGGAAAGGGCCGACATAGCCCTGTGCAATGCGCCGGCGAAAAAGTGTCAAAAGTGTGTACGGGGCTCCCGGAAGTCCCAAGCGGCATATCCAATTCAGACCCACGGGCGGGCCTGCGCTCCGGGGTCCCCTGGCACACCCCTCGCGAGGCCACCGGACTGAGCCGGACGTGGAGAGCACTGCAATGAAACACAGCGGGAGGGGGGCCGGAGGGATGCGGGGCAACGGGACTGAGGGCTCTGACTTGGAGGGTGGGGCTCATGGTCATGCGCAAGGCCCACCCCCTGATTAGGCGGCACTTTCAGGCCTGAAAACATGGTCCAAGAACCACCCGCCTCTGGGGCCGCCTCTGAGGTCCCTTCCCTTCTAATGCGCCCCCCCCCCCCCGAACCCCCCTGCCCCAAGCGTTTGTGCGGGAGATTGCTGCAATTTGCCGGACAGTCGCCCCGACCGATGCCCCCACGGTGCACGCGTCCCGACCCTCCACCACAAAGGTCCCGATGGCAGGATGCGGCAGCCGCTGCAACGATCCCACGAAGGACGTCGCCGTGCCTCATCCGCTCACCCCAACCAGGCCATAACCACCTCGGCCACTGCGAAGTGCGTCGTCCCGCAGTAGTGCCTCCGCGAAGTTCATCCGCCTCCCCAGAAAAACAAATCATTTTGTGGTCGGCCTCAAAACCGATCGCTGCTAACAGAGAGCCTGCGTCCCTCACGAGACTCCGCGTGCTCTGGTGCATCCTCCTCAAGAACACCACCTTCCGAAACCACACAAAAACTGCTGCAGGCAGTGTAAACCCCCCGCCCCCTCCGTGCCCAGGAACCAGCATCTTCGCCATGTACCCACGTTTGAAGCAGGCAAATCGATCTCCTATGATTCGTGTAAGATTTCACGGATGCACTCGCACGACTGTCATCTGAGGTCCTGAAGCCATGCGCTCCCAGCGATCCTCAGCGAAGATTCCTCTCACTGTGGCGGGATGGTCAGTCCCATTTAGTGCACTTACAGATTCATCGTGTTGACAGATGAGCGAACCGTTTGCGACTGAGTTTGGTGGTGTTGAGGTGGTGTTGGTTGTGTTGTGGCGCTGACTTCACTGTGGCGGCGCGCACAGTGCCGTGTTGCATCGCAGCCCTTTATGAATGCGATTCCTTCTCCGTGTGTGTTCATGTGGTTTGAACACCAGACATCAGTGCAGAGGGAACGTTAGCGCGGCGGGCGCTCCGGGCAAAGTTGCAACGGCCACCGTCCTACCTCCAACCGTTTGGGGGTATGCGTCTGTATTGAATTCTCTGCCTTGCACAATGGGATTTGGGCACTTATTTTAGCGCCCAAGAGAGCAAGCAATGATTCCAAGAGAGGGTAATGTTGTCATTACACCCCCTCGCCACCACTTCTTCCAATTATGAATTCTTTGTGCTTTTGCAATTGCGAAAAGCGCGGTACGACGGGGGGGAAGCATTGGGATAGATGGCCGGGATATTGATTTGGATGCCAGGCGCGCCGTGCGTGTGGCGGGCGAACGTTCCCTCTAAGATGGCAGACTGCTTTGCTACTTCTCTCGGTTTATGGTCTAGTCGACCTAATGAGTTTTGGTGCCGCCGCGCGCACGTTCGCGTAACTGAAATGTGTCACTGAGAGTGCAAGCACAACCCTGGCCCTCCCCTGATCATCTCATTGCATTGTGATGCCAGGGGACTGCGGTCAGGGTCCCTGGGTGCTCTGCGATGCTGCCTGAGCCTTCTGCCCTTCTGTGTCAGGACCTTCATGTGGCATGGGGGCGTCCCTTGCAAAGTACCTCAACATCGACGTGTACGTGCAGCTTAAGACCTCCCCGAAGTTCAGCAAAGAGAACCTGCGCCGGGTCTACCACTGCCTGCGCCAGGGGGCAGGTGTGATGCGTGTGGCCCGCCGTGGGGGCCCGACATGGACCCAGATCGAGTCTTTGGCGGCTTCGGCGTCTTTTCCGACGCGCCCTTCGGCCACCGGTGCCCAGTGCTTCGTCTGTGGGGCCGTCCACTGCCCGGGACGTGCCGCGGCGGCTGCGTCCCGGTCCCCCCGCCGTCGCATGGCCTTCCCTCCGACGCCGTTCCCTCTTCACAGACGAGGGCGGATGCGTCACCGCTGAGGCGTTCTTTCAGGCCCTGAGCGACGCGGACTTCCACACGACGGCCCAAAGCCCTTCTCTTGTGGGGCAGGTGTGGCCTCGTGCCCCCCCCCCCCCCCCCCCGCATGATGACCGCATCCCGGGCACTGATCAGGCCGTCAGGGGAGGACGCCATGGGCAGAAGGTGCATTCTGGATTCCCCCCCCCCCCCAGGGGCAGGTGGATGCCCGCGGAAGTGCGGATGCCCGCAGTAGTACCCCCCCCTTGTCTAAGCTACGCCCTTGTCCAAGCTACAGTAGGCGTAGGGACCGTATTAATTTGGTACCTAATTTTAATTCGGTACCAAATTTAGTGCAACCACATAAGACATGGGTTTGACGAATTTGCCGGGTATATAGGGTCATGTACACATTTGTTGTGAGTGTTTGCCCACTTGAACCCACATAACTCTGATTTTGGGGGTATTTGTGCATTATATTCCCCCTTCTTGCACTAGCTCACCATGCAATTTTCTCTTTTTGAACCCGGACGCCTGGTTATTTTCACACACCGTACATTCAAGCATGTGATAAAAAGATGGTCAATGGGGCATTCAAATCCTCTTTGGAAGAGAGCTATGCGGAGTGGGTAGAGGATAAATTGATGGGGGGGAAAAGGAAACGTGGGCCCGTCCCCGTCCCTTCGCGGGAGGAGACCGCCACGTGGGTTTTGGAGGCATTTAATGCAATCACCGAGAATGATATTAAGGCCGCATGCCGTGCGGCCTACTTCCCCAAAGGGATGAAGTTGTCGGAGCTTGAGGATTTGACCTATTTTGGTAATTCTGATTCCGATTCAAGTTCTGATTCTGATTCTGATTCCGGGACGGATACCGATGAGGATGATTGCATTGAAGAGTCCTCTTCTTCGGATGATGATTCTAGTGACTCCGATGATGCTCCCACTGAAGTTGTTTGGGCTAAGGCTGCCCGAGGTGTGTGGGGAATGGCCCATGTCTTTGATGGGAAGTTGTACTTCACAAGAGACCACATGCAAGGCAATTTCATTCCCAAGAATTTGAAGTTGCCCGAGCCCAAACCAGCCCCTAAACCTCGGGCAAAGGCATCTTCAACGACATCTTCAAGTGGCGAACATGTGCAATTGTTCTGCATGGTGTATCATCGCAAGAAGGGTTTCCAAGCCGAACATTTGTAGGCTTCTCATGCTTCATTGCTTGTGAGAACATGGGTGTGAACCTGAATTTCCATGTTTCAATCGCTTTCTTGTGTTTGCATGCCTTTGGGAACATGGGTGGAGGTTGAGGTGCACTCATACTATGCGCTCATTTACGTGTGTGTTGGTAGTTGTATATGTCGCGCGCAAGCTACGCCCGTGTCCAAGCTACAGTAGGCGTAGGGACCGTATTAATTTGGGACTTTGGCGTAGCTTAGACAAGGGGGGGGGGGTACGGATGCCTGCTTGGTAAAGCAGAAGGTTCAAAGGCGAGAGGCCAATAGGCGCCGCCACAGGCTAACAGAGCCCACCACCAAGGCCTTGTGCCAATCCCCCCCCCCGCCTTCCCAGCAAAGCACGCCTAAAGCGCAGTCAACCCAAACATGGAGCACCGAATGCAGGTCACGACCCGAACCCCGGACTCAAGCGGCGGAGTGACCCCAGGCGACAAAGCCCTGATCCCACAGCCCTGACCCCAGCCAGGGAGGCAGGGACTGGAACACTGGGACAATGCAGCAGGCCACTGGCCACACGCCCGAACTTGAGAACTGATTACGCAAGGAAGGCCGTGGGGCAGGCGGCTGGAGCGAAAGTGGCGGTCCCACGTCTGACCAATTGCGGCCCCGCCTTCCCTTTCTTTGCCACCAACACACACTCTGGGCCTTTGGGGGGGGGGGGGGTGCCACTAGCGCTGAGTCCTCCATACCCCCCCCCCCCGTCCTCCAGGTCAGAGCCCTCAGTTCCGTTGCCCCGCATCCCTCCGGCCCCCCTCCCGCTGTGTTTCATTGCGGTGGCCTCCACGTCCGGCTTAGTCCGGTGCTCCCCCGAGGGGCGTGCCAGGGGACCCCGAAGCGCAGGCCCGCCCGTGGGTCTGAATTGGATATGCCGCTTGGTACTGCCGGGCGGACGCACGTGGTCGCCTCTCAAGGAGGGGGTCGTCCTCAAACGTGTGGATGGGGGGTTGGGTGTCCACCCACTGGGGTTGGGGGGTGAAGGGGGCTCCGCACCTCCCGCCCCACCCTCTTTCTCTTTGGGGGGGGGGGGGGCAGACATGAGATGTAGTGTCAGTGGAGGGAGTCCTCCTCAAAAGCGCGGATGGGGAGGTTTTTGGCACAAGGCCTCGGTATCAGATTGTTTGCCTTTGGCGGCGCCTATTGGCCTCTCACCACTGCACATTCTGACCCTCCGTGGGCCCGAACGTGTTTAGGTTGTGTCAATGGGAGGGGGGGGGGGGTTGCCCACGCATTGGGTGGGGGGTGAAGGGGGTGGGTTCAAAATCCTGCGGGAGGAGGGGGGGGTGGGGGGGGCGCTCAGGATGCGAGCGTGACGATGTCCCCTCGTTTGGGACTGCCCCGCCCGCGGGCAGCATGACTTTGGGGGCTGGTGCCTGGCATTCTGCCTCCTTCGGGGGCCGGGAGGAAGGGGGGGGCACACAGCACGGCCTCTCCAAAGGGGTGCTCTGTCATTGCAGGGCAGGGCCAGGGAAGGGGTTGGGGGTGCGGGGGTTGCCTTCAAAGGCTGAGTGAGCGTGCCGCTTGGTACTCCGGTGTTTTGGGTACGTGAGGGTGGGGCCGTGGTACCTCTGCTCACAAGCGCTGCTGCTGCCCCTTGGCGTCCGACCGGACCCCCCCCCACTTTGAAAAGGGCTCGGGCGACAGCAAGGCCCAAGACAGGCTCCGGGGGTGGGGGGCCATGGTTTCCTACTTCTGGGGATACGCACTGGGTTGGGTTCCCACACGAGGCAGCGGCCGGGCCCGGTCCTTGTATGCGACACCCCCCCCCCCCGGGATTTTGAGAGATAGTGGTGTCGGGGCCATGGCGCCAACGGCGCCGAAGTTTTTTTCTGCATGCTTCCCTTTCATCAAACCATCCATGTTTTGAGCGCTAAATTAGAAAGACGGGGCACTAAACAAATGCCATTTGTTGCGAAGCGAAGATCACCACAACCACTACGGACACACCTGCCAATCTGCAGCCCCTGCTTCACAACAGCCACTAGCATTTTCAGTACGTGAGAGTGGGACCGTTGTCCCTTTGTTCACAAGCGCTGCTGCTGCCCCTTGGCGTCCCTCCCGCGCCGGCGCCGGCGATGCGTCAGAGTCGACCCGTGACAGTGAAGTTGTGGTGTTGGGGAGGGGGGGGGGCGGGGGCCGGCCTCTGGTACCAGATCAATCGGTGCCCCGGCCACGGACGGCGAGGGCCCGGGCCCCCGCTCTGAGGCACGCGTGGCATGCGGATCCATCGACCCCTCGGCCCCCGGGAGGGGGTACGAGCCGATGTCCGACGCCGGCCGCGCGCTCCGCCGTGTGCCCGCGAGGCCGGTCGGCACAGGAACACGCGGCGCCGCGGGACCTCTGCACCGCCTGAGCCTCGGCCGTCTTCGGTGTGGGGCAGGGATGTGATAGAACGGCGGACGGCCACAGGAGGAGGAGGGGGGTGGTACCCTCCCCCCCTCCCCGGACCCGGATTTTGTAGCGGGAAACAGTGCCACAAAAGGAAGACTTGGTTTGGGCCAGTTTTGGTACACAAACTTTTGGGCTCCAGACCCCCTCTCCCACTCTCTTCAAGAACACGCTGGGTCTGGGGGGGCGCCTGACGCGGCGCGCGCGCAGCGCGGCTGTTTGGGGACATCTGCGGGACAGGCCTTATCAGGACAGCGCCAAGCGGCGGGTAACTGCTGTCGGCCATCGGCCAACCGGCGTCGGTCGACCATCAACTGCCGTCAGATGACAGCCAACCGCCGTTGGTTGAAGCGTCAAATGGCGTCGGTGAACCGCATCCACTCGCCCCAGGCACCTCTGCGGATGCAGTGACTTAGGAGCGCGAAGGGCCACAACGGGCCAAGGGCCATTGCAAAGATGATGAAGTGCGTGTCTTGTTCTCTCGACTGTGCCACGTTTTTTCGGAAGGAGGGCCGTTCATAGTGTTTTTGTGGCCAAAGTGTTTGCCCTCCTCGGGGGGCATTTCGAGGTGCCAAAGCGGTTGGAGGCGGTTTCTGTCGGTTACAAATGCCATTGAAGCTGGCAGTTGCCGTTAGGGGGACAGTGGCTGGGGATGGGTTGGGGGCCCTGGAGGGGGGTGGGGGTTGACCCCCCCCTTTACAGTGCATCCTTACCCGGAATGTCCTGAGATTCACCCCCTCCCACATCCAACCGCCGATCTAGCAGCGTCTGGCGCCGCCTCTGAGGTCCCTCCCCTTCTCATGCGTCCCTTGTTCTGGGGGTACTCGCCACCCTCCCTCTCTTTTTGGGGGGGGGGGGGGGCAAACATTAGATGCAGTGTCAGTGGCGGGACTCCTCCTCAAAAGCGTGGATGGGGGGCGGGGGGTTGCATTGGGTGGGGGGTGAAGGGGGCGAGTTCAAAATAATGTGGGAAGTGGGGGGGGGGGCGCTCAGGATGCCACCGTGCCGATGTCCGCAAGCACTGAGGCACAGCCCCCGCGTAGCTTCGCTTTACAAAACGGTGTGACAGCCGCCGCCACGATCTTTGCTCTGGACATCGCTGTGACAATCCTGAGCAAAGCCCAGCCCTGCCTTCACGACCCATAGCCCAGGGATGCGTTGGAATGGAAGGGGCCTCACAGGCGGCCCCACAGGCGGTTAGGCAGGCGGTTGGAGGAGGTTGCCAAAGCGGTTGGGGGCGGTTACTCTCGGTTACAAATGCCATTGAGGCTGGCGCCTGGCGTCAGGGGGACAGTGGCTGGGCGTAGGCCGGGCGCCGCGAGGGGGGGGGGGGGGGGCTCCCCCCTTCCAATGCATCCCTGCCATAGCCCCCCCTTTCCCACCGCCACAGCACGTCCACGTCCGCGTGGTCCGTCCGTAGGCCGTGCCGCCCCATGCGCCGCCCCCCCGCTCCACAGATCGTGAGCGACCTCTTCAACGCGTTGGATCGCGCCGGCCGGGGCTGCGTCGACGTGCGGCAGTTCGCCGTCGGGCTCGGGGTGTTCGCCAACCGCCGGATGGAGGACACGCTGGCGTTCGCCTTCGAAGTGTACGAGCTCGCCGCCCAAGGGGGCGTCGCGCGGCCGGAGGCGGTCGCGGTCCTGCAGGCGATGACGACGTATGCGACTCCTTCAGCCCCGCACGCGGTCCCCAGGGGCATGCGACCGCGCCGTGCCGCGCGCTGCAGGATCCGTCGGAGAGCCCAACGGCTTTGTCAGGACTGTCCTTCTGGAATGAGACAATTGCTTTTTGTTTTCTCTTGTTTTCTTTTTCGCGAAGAACGGCCTGCGGTTGTTGGTGGCAGGAATCCGTTAACGGAACCAACAGCAGTCGCTCGTCGGTTGGCGCTCTGCGCAGGTCCGAGGGCACCGGAGGCCGGTGGTTTGTTTTTCTTTTGTGCATCAAGGACCGCCCGAGGCGATCTTTTTTCTTCAACGGGCACAAGCGACAATGCCTCTGCTGCCCTTAGCAGCCGCCAATGTGCTGGGCTGTTCGGCAGTGGACCGCCGCTGGGTTTGGGGTCACTGACGGCGGTCGGTGCTGTTGTGATGACATGGAGACAGAAAGAGAGAGAGAGAGAGAGAGAGAGAGAGAGAGAGAGAGAGAGAGAGAGAGAGAGAGCGCGCGCGCGCGCGCAACTCAGATGGACCAGCGTGTCGCCAGAAACGCTCCTGCGAACGCCCACAAAGGCAAACCAAAAAACAACAGCACAAACACGCAGGACAAAAAAAATAGACAATCGTCGGTCGCTGCTGGCGACGGCGCTTGGAGGGCGACCGACGGTAATCTCAGGCGAATTTGTGGACGCTTGATGCTGACTGGCTGCAGTTTTGTTGGCATCAAGCCTTTTTTTAGTGGCGTGCATACCCTCCCCCAGGGGGGGGGGGTGCCTGCCTGCCTTTTTGGAACTTCTGGGTGCCCTCAGCGGAATCACCCTCCCCCCCCCCCGGTGGGGGTAGGCCAAGAGTGGGTTGGCCTTTTTGGGGGAAAATATTTGTAAGCAAAATTTCCATTCTGTCCCTGAGCATTGTGTCCTCAGATCTGGTCGGTACCCTAGTGGTAATACATAGCACCTGCGGTCCAGAGGTCGTGGGTTCCAATCTTGGTGCTGTGGTAATTGAAATGCCAGTGAGGGACCAGATCCAAAGTGAAATATGTACTTCTGAGCTGGATACAACAAGGCAGTGAGTGGGTGCCTGCCTCCTTGACTGGACCCCCCTCCCCCTAGGGTAGGGGTAGGACAAAAGCAGTGCCTGCCTCCTCCAAGATTTCACCACCCCCCCCCCCCCGTATCACAAAAAAGGCTTGGTTGGCATCCGTGCAATGGCAGTGCCTCTCCCTCCGCGCATTGTTGGGGACCTCGTTGGTGTCGTTTGGCAGTGCCGGGCTGTGCGGGTCGGCTTTGAAAGGGGTGGCATGCCGTTCCCCAATGCAAATGGAGGGCGGCCTTGAGTGTTCCCAGGGCACAGGGTGAGGGCGGTGGCAGCTGCTGACCGCGAACCATTGCTGCGCATGCAGAGCTCTTCAACTGCCTGCAGTGTCCTCCATGCGCCCGTCGGACTACGGAGATGCACTTGAGATTGTTCCCGCGTTGGTGACGAGCAAGTTTCAGGTTTGCAGCCGCAAATGATAGCCCGATGCATAGTTCTTGTAACGTCCCAGCCCAAGGCGCGCCCCCTCTCTCTGAGCTTCCACCCCCAATGGCTCTCTGTGCGGCTCTGCGTTGTGGGAGAATCGTTGGATCCCTGCCAAAGTGTGTTTGATGGTCATCGTCGGGCACAGGGCGCAGTGCGCAAGTCACACAAGGGGAACGGTGACGCAGCCACTTCATATTCCCCCCCCGTTGCGGAGCACTGGGGACTCCGAGAAGGCAGGGGTCATGTAGCCATCTTGCCCGGCTTTGGGCCGTTTCTGATGTTGTCCCGGTGCTGAGCACTGGGAATCCCCCGAGAGGGCACGGGTTGTGTGGCCGTTTCTGATGTTTTCCCGTGCTGGGCAATGGGGACCACTGAGAAAACAGGGGATGTACAGCCATCGTGCCCAGATTTGGGCCCCCTCGAAGGCAGGCCAGCAGTGTGCCATTGGCAGAGGTTGCTGATCGGTTCCCCCCCAAATGAAAGCCAAAGCGCAGTGCGCCTGCATCAAATTGGGGTGCGTGCGGGTCTCGCACTCGATCCCGCCTTCACGGGGCTCACAAGCAAACACCCGGTGCCCAACACCCCTTGTCCCAAACCACAGACAAAAGGTGTCGGCACTGAATCCCCCGTGTACCCCAAACGGCAGTCGGTTTCCACTCGGCGGACCCCCTGTTGCTCAGAACAGTGCCGCACGCCCCCCTCTTGCCCTGGGGCAGTGTGCCACGGTGCAGCCGGTCATGTTGCTGCCAACGTGCGGTGCCAGCCATTGCCCGCTGCTGCCCTATCGCCCCCTCGTCCCCTCGGCCTGCCCTCCTCACGCCTTCTCCCTTGCCACCCCCTCCTTGGCCGCCGTGACGGGAGGGGGGGTTCAGGGCGGGGGCGCCCGACCTGCCGTGCCGGGGGGGGGGGGGGTCAACCCAACATCTATGGCTCAAAATGATACCCACGTCGCGCTGATCATTTTGACTACTCAAATGTGGGGGGGGGGGGGATTATTGGTGGAAAAAACTTTTTCGGGCCAAATTTTGTGTTCCTGTGCCTTTGGCGCCAACATCCGTTCTTACACAAAACAAAGGGTCCGACACAGAACCCCATTTCCCCACCCCCCCCCCCTCCTTCGGCGGGCGTCCATGTCAGCCCCCCCGCAGAGCAATATTCAGGTTGCCAAGGCATGGGCGCAGGCCCGGGCAAAGCGGAGGAAAGCTACAGAAGCCCCGGGGCGCTCATCAGGAGTCGTCTCTTTTGGTGTTCCTCCGGCGGCTTCTCTCGTTGTGTCTGTTGTGGTACCCAGCGTTTATACCCCTGGGCCAATACATACGGTGCTCCACAACTGATGTGCGTTTTTTGGTCGTGAAATGGGGTGGTAATGCGGCTCCGGGTCGCCGGGCTTAGACAAGGGGGGGGGAGGGGGTGCATGACACGGAGGATGGGGCACTTGCAGAGGGTCAAACACGCTGGGCGACCCACCATCGAAGCACTTTCTGGTGCCGACACGCGACGCGGCCCCCCCGAACAACAATTTCGGGGCTATGCCGGGGGGGGGGGGGGGTATGCCCAGCGCCACATCGGACTACACCGATGCGTTCCCACAGCCATGGGACTAAGAAGGGGGGGCTGGCGGGTTGAGGGGGTCACAGGGTGAGGGGGTTGGGAGGGGAGGAGGGGAGAAGATGGCCGGATGAGAGGTTGACGGTGCTGAGGGGGGGTTGGGAAAATGGGCTTCCGTGTCAGCCCCCCCCCCCCGCAGAGCAATTTTCTTCCCGCCCTTGCCCTGCCCTCCCCCCCCCGACCCCCCTGCTCCGGTCCACAGAGGTACGATGCCGCAGGGGTCGGTCGGCTGACGTTCCGGCCCTTCTGCCTCTTCGTATCGGAGACCCCTCTGATGTTGAAGGTCGCCTGCAAGTGGCTCTCGGTGCTCTCCAATGATTTCATGTCCATACCAGACTACGACGAGTATGTGCCCTGCGGCCCGTGCCCCCCCCCCCCCCCCCGCCCCCCGTGCCCCTGCACACGCCGGACTCGGTGTCGGGTCCAGTGCGCTTTGCGCGACGCGCATCGCAGTCCTGCAGTCAGCCTCCGCCGTGGGGGGGGGCACTGGAGGGCCGATCGGGGCTGCCTAGGGCACGCGGGGGGGGGGGTGCTGCCGGGCCCCGTCCTTGTACGCAACCCCCCCGCCCCCCCCCAAGGCTCGTTTTAATAACTCAGCACCACTTTTGGCGGGGGGGGGGGGGATCCCACACCACCCACTCACCCCCCGCCTCTTAAACGATTCGGCCAAATTCGCTTCCGGTCGCTCGATCAAAAGTTCTCTGTGGCGCCTTAGGCGCCTCTGAAAACTCAGCACCACTTTGGGGGGGGGGGGGGTCTGGGCGCACCGCCCCTGGACCCCCCACCCCCCACAAGTGGCCAAAACTGCATTCCACAGGAACAGGAACACCTGCAGGAAGTGCGTCGCAATCCTACGAACCCATGTTGAGATATGGCAGGCCTGGCGCCACCCATGATCTCAACTGAATCACAGTTCTTTGATGAAAAAGTGGCCAAAACTGCATTCCACAGGAACACCTGCAGGAAGTGCGTCGCAATCCTACGAACCCATGTTGAGATATGGCAGGCCTGGCGCCACCCATGATCTCAACTGAATCACAGTTCTTTGATGAAAAAGTGGCCAAAACTGCATTCCACAGGAACACCTGCAGGAAGTGCGTCGCAATCCTACGAACCCATGTTGAGATATGGCAGGCCTGGCGCCACCCATGATCTCGACTGAATCACAGTTCTTTGATGAAAAAGTGGCCAAAACTGCATTCCACAGGAACACCTGCAGGAATTGCGTCGCAATCCTACGAACCCACTGAGTCTTGGCACGACGCACACAGAGCTCGTGCTTCCTGCAGATGGCCTTGAACTCACACGGGGCCTACGCACACCGTGCGCTGCTGTGCAAAGAATCACCTAGCGTTTATGGCGAGCGGAATTTCACCGACGGCCGGCTGCCGGTGTTTGTAGGCCCGTGCACTGCATTGAGGTGCCCCAAGGGCCTCTTGCCCGAGAGCATTATCCACGCTTTTCGCTCGGGGCGCCCCCCTCCCACGGGGCACCCCGTGGCACCTGTATTAGGGTTAGGCATAGCACTGGATAATGGCCAGATGGCACCGTCCACAACCCCGTGGCGGTACCAAACCACCGCGCTTTGAATGTGCTGTTTGATCATTGCGGGTGGTCACAATATCAAGAAAAAAAATCGGTTTCAGAAATCAGGCTTCGTTTACAGGAATTAAGTTGCAATGGGGGGTGGGGGGCGGTCTGGGGGGGTGGGTCTAAAGCTCTGGAACCCCCCCCCCCCCTTATCATTCCGAGGGTTTCCTGGGTTGGGCTCCTGCCACCCCTTCTTTCTTTGGTCACAGGAGCCTTGTCTGGCTGTTTGCTGGTGCCCCTTTCCGCTTTGTCGTTGTGCCGGCACCAATGCCAAAATCTCTTTATGGTTGGGGGGTATTCATTGGATCCTCTGAGCAGGCCAAAATGGGAGCATCTGAAGAGTGAGAAGCACAAGCAATGGGTGTAAGGAAAGAAGAGTCGGCGCCCATCCAACTGTGTGTCACCTTTTGGGCCTGGGATGCCTAACCCGGGGGGTTTCCATTTGGTTTACAAAAAATGCCCCCCACAGAATTATAAGAGGGGGGGGGGGGTCTGGGTGGGTCCAAAGTTGGGTGGGTGGGTCTTGTCCAAAATACCCCCCCCCCCCTCTCATAAACATGACCTGTCGGAAATCTCTATTTTCGGGCCGTTGAGGCTGCAAACTGCATAAGCAGGTTGTGGCCCCCATGAAGTGGCTCACCATTTGAAGGCCCGTTTTTGTAGGGTCGCCCAAAACTCGCCAGTTCACGCCCGCCTGACAACATCGGAGGCCTGCCCCCCGACGTGGAATGGCATGCCTTATCTCCTCCGCTGTCCTACTTCGCCCCACGCTGCCGCCGTTGCCATGATGTGCACACGGACTTACGGCCCGTGCACCACGAGCCTCGTCACCCTCCTGCCTCCGGCTGTAGGGCCTTGCCCCAAGGTCTCCTCAGTGGCAGGTGACTCCGATGCGCCCTGTTCCTGCAGAATGCCTGACTCTGGCTTCCCCGGCGATGTGTCACGCATGACCGTGACACGCTCTCAATTGGAAGTGCTGTTCCGGCAACACGACGTCGACAACAGCGGATGGATCTCGAAGGTACCGGGGACGGCTCTGAGAAGCAGCGGTGGTCAGGGGCTCAGGAGGAGCCGCCAGAGTCATCCATATGACATGTGCACAACTCCGCATCCCAACCCCCGCGCTGGGGGTGGCAGGGGGGGGGGGGTCAATAGAGCCGCCCAAAACTGTGGTGGGGTGGGGGGGGGGGGTTGGGAAAAGGGCTCAATGGACAGGACCATTAATCAGTGATTATGAAGTCTGGCGCCGAAGGCGCCGACAATTTTTTTGACCATTGAAAATGGTCATTTTCCCCCCCACCAAACACTTGGCAAATGATGACTTTTCTGTCCCCCCCTCGACGCGCTGATTCCAAAAATCCCATTTTCTTTTTTGGCCGAATTTGGGGTCCAGGCCACCTCCGGGGCCCATGGGTCAGTCTCGGTAGGATTTGGGGGGCCCGTCAATTGAGCCTTTTGGGGGGGAGGGGTCTGGCCAGGGGGCTCTATCGAACCCCCCCCCCACCCCAATTGAAAGCCCGTCCGGCCCTGGCACGCTACGCCTCCATTTCGCCAGGCGTTGAAACAGGATCACCGAACGCCCCCCCCCCCCCAATCACATCTGGATCACATTGGACCCGCTGCAGCAAACTGGGGTGAGGGCCTTGTGCGGCGCCGCCGGCCCCAGAGCACACGCCTACGCGGGTCCACTTGCGTCCGTTTGGGGCCGTCCTGAGGGGCGGGTGTCACAAAACGTGTGGCTGCCGATGAGAGTTGTGGTGGTGGTGGCGTATGGGCCATTACGCAGCGTCACCTTCCGTGCCTTTGCGTGGGCCACGTGGTCCTGATATCTTGTCGGGCAGCAGTCATGCCTCGGATCGGCCCCGGGCTGGCCCAAAGGGGGGGTGTTGTGTGGGGGTATTGGGACGATTTTGTGGTTGGGGAAGGCTGTGGCTGTGCTGCCACGCCAGCGGGGGGTGTTGCCGGAGCTTTGGAGGGGCTGGTAGGGCGAGTGTGTGGCGGGGAAGTGCTGCGGACGCGGCGCAAGGGCATTGCGTGGATCGATGGGGGGTTGGGTTTTGTGGCGGGCAGTATTGTTGTACCCCCTCCCCTTGTGATAGCCACGGCCTTGTCCAGGCCGCGGCGGGCGTAGGGACCGTATTAATTTGGTACCTAATTTGATTCGGTACAAATGTAGTGCCGCCACATAAGACATGGGTTTGGTGACCAATTTGCCAGTTACATAGGGTCATGGACCAGGCCTTTGCTTAGTGGGGGGGGGGGGGGGGGTCAGGGCGGGTTCCTACTGAGGAGCCTTGTGGATGGCGCTGGGTCCTACTCAGTTGCCCATAGGGCGGGGCTCCTTCCTACTGAGCTGACTGGCATGTGGGGCTGGATCCTACTGAGATCCCCTCACCAGGGCAGGGGATCATGCCCAGCCCCCGCCCCCACTAATCAAAGGCCTGTCATGGACACATTTGTTGTGAGTGGATGCCCACTTGAACCCACAGAGCTCTGATTTTGGGTATATATCTGCATCATATTCCCCCTTTCTCGCACCAGCTCCCCATGTATGTGGTACACGCTAGCTACGGCCCTGTCCGAGCTGCCGTAGGCGTAGGGCCCGTATTGATTTGGGACTTTTCCGTAGCTATTACAAAGGGGGGGGGGGTATACAAGGACCATTGGGAGGCTTGTGGCCGGGTGCACGAGCGACACGCGACAGCGCCTTCTGCGGTGGTGTGTGAGGCCGCAGTGGGGGGTGCTCGTCCATGTGTGGCGCCTGTGGGTCAGCGCATGTCTTATGGCAGCCCTGATGCCTTCAAGATGCACGTGTCACGCGCCATGTCCGCTGGAGGGGGTTGCTCAGGGGCCAGCGCGAAGGTGTGCAGGAGCCCGGGCGGGAGGCTTTTGGGGGGGGGGGGGGGGGGCGGCCGCTCCATGGACTAGGCCATGGCTTTGGGGGGGGGGGGGGGGGGCGCTCCATGGACCAGGCCATGGCTTTTGGGGGGGGGGGGGCGCTCCATGGACTAGGCCATGGCTTTGGGGGGGGGGGGGGGGGCGCTCCATGGACTAGGCCATGGCTTTGGGGGGGGGGGGGGGGCGCTCCATGGACTAGGCCATGGCTTTGGGGGGGGGGGGCGCTCCATGGGACTAGGCCATGGCTTTGGGGGGGGGGGGCGCTCCATGGACTAGGCCATGGCTTTGGGGGGGGGGCGCTCCATGGACTAGGCCATGGCTTTGGGGGGGGGGGGGGCGCTCCATGGACTAGGCCATGGCTTTGGGGGGGGGGGGGCGCTCCATGGACTAGGCCATGGCTTTGGGGGGGGGGGGGGCGCTCCATGGACTAGGCCATGGCTTTGGGGGGGGGGGGGGCGCTCCATGGACTAGGCCATGGCTTTGGGGGGGGGGGGGCGCTCCATGGACTAGGCCATGGCTTTGGGGGGGGGG